>WEZZ01015890.1:2785-110586 GCA_013400585.1 Chloropsis cyanopogon | reverse complement strand
GAGGAAAACAAAAAGATATTTTAAAACTATAGGCCAAATAAGCTAATATCATCTCACACGGGACATCTAATAAATTTTAGAGATAAAAATAACATTAATTGGAGCACTACCAGCTGAAGTAAACCCAGTTCTTAGTAGGGGAAAGCCCTACATAGTCTTGGTCATGATATGGACAAAATGGGAAATGGATAACAACTGCACAAAAAGAGTAAATTCATCCTGCCACCTCCCATCTAATCTGCTGCTTCATACATCCACTCTCACAAGAATATATCTGTAAACCAGTAATTTCTCTACCAGGCCATTAAAGTGCCCTGGAAAGAGGTAAGACATCTATCTTGTAACTTTTATTTCAGCAGCAAGTGAGGCAAATTTCGAAGAGATGAAGCACCAAATTTGATTCAGTTATCTTTACATTATGGACAAGATCTCTGTTCAGAGTGTCATACTCTCCTATGTTTTAAAGGTTACCGTGAGACCTCTGTGGAAATAACCGTAGACTGGGAGCTGGATGGGCTGAAGGAAAATAAAATCCCCCTTCACAATAATGTTTTCAAAGACCAAAGCAGCATTTTATCTCATGCATCTATGACCATGTCATGACCATGGACTGGTCTAACAGGAAAAAATGCTTCAAATGTTAGTCACTGAAATACATTAAAAAATGCAGAAATGGCCTAATTTCTGTATTGTGCATAAAATATAATGATTAGTTTCAAGAAGCTGATCCTGGATCTGCTATTAATCCAGCAGGAACTTATTTTTGTCTCAAGTATGAAAAGGAAGAAATGATCAAATAGCTGTTCAAGTTAGCTTAATACAGCCACACTTCCATTTACTAGCCGTTCCATGGTATTATGCTCATCTTTCTACATTCTTTATGTTGGCTGTTGATTTCTTTTGCTTCCTATTTTGTTGAGCTCTGTAAGGTCATCCAGAATAATTCACATGAATCTAAAATATGGCACGATATTTATTTACTGTCAGTTATTTCTTTGCCAAAATAGAAAATGGCTGTAGACTTAAAATAGATCCTTGCATTATTCCCCATGTTCTATTCAAACTGAAGAAGCTGGAGCCATTAATAGAGCCAAATTAAAATGCATGTGACTGATAAATTTTAACACATACAATAGAAGTTGGGAGATACTCAGAGCCTGCAGTTTTTAATGACAAAACAAACCAATAAATCATATCAAATAATTCATATAAACAAGTAATAAGAGCAGCTGTTTACTTGTCCAAACCTTGAGAAAAGTAATTTGTTAGTTTGAACAGTGCAGTTGTTGCTGAGTTCCTTGCTCCACCTTCAGATTTTGATGTACGAACCAGATTCACTGGAAACGAATTGGGTGCTGTAAAATTCTCTTTTGGATTTTGATTTCCTTTGATCTCCCAGACTGCTTGCAAGGCTATTATGATCATTAAATATGGCTAATTCTTTAAACATTTAAGAGAAATTCAGTTCACCTGGTACTCTTGGTTGTTGGAAAAGAACACTTTGCCCTCCAGCTGTCAGTCCTCATGTAGTGACTGCCTGCTTTGCCACAGCCAAAGCCTGGTACAAAACCCACTTTTGGGCACAGGTGTTGCCTGTAACATGTAGACACAGTAAACATGTCCTCTCTTTCCCATATGACTTCAGTCCTGATTACCACTGGAGCTTTGACAGGAGTAACTAACTTCTGCTCCATCCTAACAACAGACAAGAGAGAAAAACGAGGGTACAGGGCTTCTTTATTTAGGTACATATTTTAGCCAGAACTTTGTGTGTGGTGAAAGAACTGAGGGAAAAATCTTTTTGCTCTTTGTTAGTGGCAGAGAGAACCACAGCTATAGAGAGAACTTCATATAAATTCACCACTCCAAAATTGCTTAGGGATACTTTGGGAGTCACCGTAAACTGATATAAAGCAGAAATCTAACAGAGTTTAGAAATGAAATAATATTTGTTTAGAAAAGGACACCTGCACTCTAGAAAGGTATGCTGAATACTTTCTTAGAAGGCCTTGGAAGGCTGTCTTCTCTTTCTCTTCCTTAGGAACCTCTGCTGTTAAAAATTGCCTTTCATATGTAGCAAGTGTTAAACAAGATGTAACGTCTCTGTGTTTTTGGTCTCTGGCAGTTACTGCATCGGACTTGATGAGGCTGACTGAACTCCCACAAAGCACTTGCTTCTGCTTGACTATACTGTGTTTTCCCCAGGCAGGGCCACACCTGTTGCTGAAGTGGCTGTAGGATGCTATCCATGAAAATGAATCCCACAACCTATATGGCAGAGAGGAAGGGATGGTTTAAGGATGCTGTCAGGGTTCAAAATGTTGGGTGAGGCACAGGAGACCAGACTTCTAGCAAAGGTGAGCTGAGCATTTGATTTTGTTATCATTCATATGGGCACACTGTTGCTGTGATCTTCAAAGCATATCCTGTCTCCTTTACAGAGAAGGAGATGCTTTTTCATCCCAGATAGAGAAAGCATATATTAGTTTCAGAAACTGCAAATGTAGGCTTAAGTCAGGGGTGTTTTCTAGTTAGGAATTGTCTCTTAAATCCATTTGATAATTGTGGTACTGATGATAGTCCATGAAAGATGAACTATATATCTGTCTTTAAAGTGTTAATTTTATCCTGTCTATTAACCTAGAAAGAGTTGTATTGCTTGAGGATATGAACAGCAGCTTACCCCCACAGCAGAAATTACTGGGATCCTCTGAATTGTCCTGTTCTGAAGACTACAGGAAGGACTGTGTGACAAGAGGAAGTGCAGCTGGCTCTCTTGGACTACTCCTACTTAGTTTTTTTTTTAACTTGCCTATTTTTGTTGGATTTCATTCTTGACAATATCCCTGAAGTATTTATGACCAAAATTCTTTGCACATGATTACTAACTCTTAAAAAGAGTCTCTTTCTCAAGAGATCATTAGATGGCTGGCATGGTTGACCACAAAGGAAAGGCAGAAATTTCATTCAGAAATCAAAGAAAAAAGACATGAAAGAGAAAGCTAAAAGGAAAGGGAAAAGGGAGTTTGAATATGCCTTACATAGGCCTATTGAGTTCACATTTTATTTGTACTGGGTAACATGAGGAACAGTGCTGAACACTGCAGTGAAGCTCCAGGGAGCTTTTTAATTCTTTCCTTGCATCCCAGAATTGATTGTTTTCTGAAAACAGGTACCTCAGGACTCTCTGAGTAGCTTCTAGCTTTTTACCATGTCTTCCTTTGTTTTCACGCTGGTGACTCTCTTATTCCCAGACCCAGAAAAGCCATATGATTCTCTTCCCCAGTGTGTGAACTGACAACTAAACTGCCCCAAATTTTAGCCTGCATGAATAGCAGGAGCTGATTCTGTCTCCTGCCATGTGCTGCTCTGTTCTTATTTACCTATGTATGAACTGATTTTGCTGGAGGGACACGATTTTATGAAATCTTAAAATTTACAGGCTGAAGGAACAAGAGGCTCTGTCCAGGAGTCCCTTTTCTTAGTCTGTGGTTTCACCATTCCTCCTCCCAATTTCTCCTAAACAAACCCATTTCTTCCATAGATGTGTACCGGGCAAGACCTATTGATTGGCCTCACTGCCTTTCTTTTTAAAATGAAATATTGACTTTTCACAGTAAAATGATACTTTCTTCCTCCCTTTCATACTTAAACCAAAAAGGCATGGATGCCTTGCATTAAGCCTTTGGAGGTTAGGGTTAGAGAAAGGCAGTCACTCTTGAAATCTTGTTGTATCTTGTTATTTTGAATAAAAGGACAATGAGAATTTGGCCACTGCAGTATGTCTCCCAGTGCTGGGGTGAGAAGAGTCTCCATAATTGCACTTCTGAATGTCTGATGCAGAGCAAGGCTAAAAAGGATGGACTTGGTGGCAGACATGGACTTGTACACTTTTCTTTACCTGCACAAGGCTAAAAGGAAAATCTGTTAAATCACTCTATCACAGCTTGAGACAACCATGTAGTAGCAGTTGCCCTGTAAGGCATCTGTCAGAGACTCTCTGGATGTGACTGTGAATGGCCAGAGCTGTCTCCTTTACATACTGGTGGGGTGCTGAAGAAGACTGGGCACTGCTTGTAAGAGATGCAGAGTCAGGTTCTAACCTCATCTGAATCCAAGTAACTCCATTGAATTTGTGTAGTGTATATTTGTTTTACACCACTTGAAGACCTAAGAAGCGGTGTCTGAGGCTGCTTATTTCTATAATGTAAATTCAACAAATTCAAACTCTTCTGGAATAGTCAATGTCCATTGTCAGCTATTCATTTTGCATTGTCAGAAAGTTTTGCCTTTTTACTGGAACAGTAACCCCCAAAACCTTTGTGTTAGCTGGAAACTGTAACTTTAAGCCCTGGATCAAATACCCAAGACTTATGTTTGTTCTGTACAAGTCTTTATAGTGGTCCCTGGTGAGTTTAACTAAAGTTAGTAAATGCTGAAGTCTATCTAGTGACTCTCTGGGCATTGTATATGGCTTCTGCCTGGCAGATGGACTCCGTGGAATTGAAGCAGAAGGAGAGTTTAAAAAAGGCAGCTGGGCATTAACTGGGAGGCAGTATGAAATGAACTCAGCTGGTCAACAGCAGAGAAGTTTCTAGCCTAAACTTACTGTTTACTTATTTTTTTATCTTTTCCAGATTAAAGACAGGGTAGAAAATGAGTAAGCCCCCTTAATGATAGGATATATGCAGAACAAATAATGTCTCCCAAACAATTTTAGTGTGCTTCTATTTATAGTGAACTGAGGATCTAGAAAACCATGGAGTAAATCTGTTTTTCTGAGGGCTCTTGCTGTACTCTACACTACAACCTGATTTGTACAATAAAAAACAAACATAAAGTGGTACTGTCCTGGCAGACCAGACTTGCTGTGTCTGCATGTCCTGTCTTTTCTGTTGCAGATCTAATGGTCATTTTACTCTCTAAGTTAAGATCACTACTGTTGTGGCTTTCAAGTTATTAACAAGTAGCAAAACACATAAGGAAATTAATTTATGTTCAGTTTATTGCATATAACTGAGTTATATGCAAGGAGAATTTTACAAGTAATGTGTAAAATATGCTGAGAGTAATTTATAAAATTAATAACTGGATTTTATTATTTTATGAAATGGTAATTTGAATTTGCAGGCTAAATTTTGTCATCAATTCTCACAGAATTCAATTTTCTCCAATTTAGGCTGGTGTAACTGAGCAGAACTTGCTCAGTATGTTTAAAATAGAGACAGAAATTACTCATAAGCAAGGCACTTCTTCACTACTATTCACACTTGTTCTCTTAGCACTGTTGTTGCTGTTGTTTTTTTTCTATGGCAGCAAACAAACAAATTAACATAAATATTATTTGGTAGGTTGTTCTATTTAAACGTGTTGAGACCATGGAGAGAAAAAACATTAATGATGAAAGCTACATGAAGATCCACCTCCTGCAGACTTTGTGTCTCTGTGATTTCGGCAACCACGCTAAAGTATTCTCAAGGTTTCCAGACCAATTTTGTTCAACCTTTAGTTAAAGATCACTTCTCGCAGGCAACCAGTTTTATTAATCGCTTGGGTGGTCATATAAGCCAGTGTGCTCTGTACACATACGTCTTGTAATAATTCTACAGTGACTATAAAACTGCTGCACATTTTATTATATGGTGACATATAGGCAGGAGAGAAGATGTTATAGCTGTAGGTGAAACATATTTCTTGTAGCCTGGAGTAGTGAATGAAACTGATACTCAGGATTTAGAAAGAAAACCCCATCACTAGAGACAAAATTACAGTGTGGTGCTGCTTTTTCTTCCCACTAGTGTCTCTGCAGGGAGATCTGCAGTGCAGCCCGCAATTCCAGTCCACAAGGGCTAAAAATAGGTGCCCATTGCTTGCTGGTTGCAGCACTTCACATCACACGAGCATGAGGATCCTGGGGGACTGTGGTGAGGCCCCCCATGATCAGCAAGCGGCACAAAGAGGCCGGCACTCTTGCAGGAAAAAAATATCTTGTTTGTGAATTTCTGGAGCGAGGATGATCCTCCAGGTGCCCCTTTGCCTTTCTGCTGCGCCCAGTGAGGATGGGAACTTGGGGGGCATCCAGGATGGGCACAGGGCTATTGGGGTGTTGTGTTAGTCTGTACCTCCCTCCAGCCATGCCTGCCCTGGTGCTGGTACTGCTGCCTAGGGAGCAAATTGTTGGGTGCATTCAGTGCAGCTGGCCCTCGCCTGATGTCAACCCGCGTGTACTGGCTATAGATGGGTGAAGTAAAAACAGCCCCTGCTTTCCTGTTTACGCACTCAGGCTTCCTCTGAGAAGTTCTTGAATAAAAACAGCTGGGCTTGACAAAATAGCCTTTCTATTTATTGCATTGGGAGCAAGCATAGTGATGGTGGAAAGGGGCTGGGTTGACCTAAATCGCCTGTTGGTGGCTGCGGGTGGGGTGACACCGGGTGGCTTCGGACAAGGGGGCTGCTTGTGGCCTGGTTGGTGTGCTAGGCCCTGGGTCCAGGGGCAGCCCATGCTTACCACACTCCACCACACTTAGAATCCCTTTTGTGAGAGACCAGGAAAGGGAAAAATTTCATTTTAGTGGCTTTGTGGCATCCCAGACTCCTTCCTTCTACCCTGATGAATTCTTTCTTCCAGTCCTTCCCAGTTAGGCTGTTAAAACTGGATTTTGGATGTTTTCCAGGACCAGTAAAGGAGATGTATTTTCAAATATGACTAGGGCAGCATTTCTATAGATAGGAAGATGTTAGATCCTGTGTCTTAATAGTCTTTGGGGTAGTGGCTGTGACAACTGTTGTTCCTTAGCTCGCTGTGAGAAACAGGACCTAAATTATTCTTAGAGACATGGACACAGGATAACTGCAGTTGAAAGGGACCTTGGAGGTCATCCAGGCAAAACTTCTGCTCAAGTCAGGGCTAACAAGGATATGAGGAAATGGAATGAAGCTGTGTCAAGGGAAGTTCAGTTTGAATATTAGGAGAAGGTTCTTCACACAGAGGGTGGTCGGGCACTGGAACAGGCTCCCTGGGGAAGCAGTCACAGTACCAAGACTATCAGAGTACAAAGAGTGTCTGGACAGCGCTCTTAACCAGATGGTTTACTTTTAGGTATTTCTGAGAGAAAGAGGGATTTGGACTGATCCTTATGGGTCCCTTCCCATTTGAGGTATTCTATGATTCAATGATTCTAAATTACAGCTAGGTCTGATTGCTAGATGTTTTTAAATACCTCAAGGATGGAGATGCCACCAGTGCCTCTGAACCCCTGTCCCAGTTTCGCACCCTCCTCACCAGACCTGGTCAGATTTTCCCTTGTTGCTGCTTTTTACTCCTGCTTCTTGTCCCTTCCTGTGTTCCTCTGAGAAGACCATGAGTCTTCTCTACAACCTCCCACCATGCAGTTCAAGACAGCAATTAGACCCCTCCTTAGTCTTCTTCACGTTGAAGGACTCACATTATCAAATATCAGCTGCTCCAGTCCCCACACCTCTGCTGGAGATATTCCCAGCTGGACAAAATCTCTCTAACAAGTGGGCTCAGTTAAATTATTTAGTTAAATGGGCTCAGTACTACAGACAAGGACACAAAAGTGCCAAATAGAATTGGAAACCTCTTCCCTTTGTCTTCTTGCTACCACCTTGCTAATGCAGCCAATGCATGGTTAGTCTTTGAAAGATGCACTGATTGTTCATGTTTAACTTGTTGTCCAAGACCAGCCCAGCACTTCCTTGCAGAGCTGCTGTCCTCAGTCTGTTCTCCTGCATCAGGTCAGTGTCAGATCTAGCACATATCCGAGGAACACTGCTCTTCAGTGCCATTCCTTCAAAGTGTTGACTGCTGCTCTCTAAGCCTGCCAGCCTCAAAAGTCTTTCACCCATCTTGGAATCTGCCCAGGGTCCGTGTCTGCCTGGTTTTTCTCCAGGGGTGGTGCTGTGAGGGACTATGTCAACAGCCCTGCTGGTGCACTGCTTTGTTTCTCCACAAAACCAGTCCTCCTACTATAGAGGGCAACTTAGTTGGCCAGGCAGTTTGTCATTGGTAAATTTATGCTGGTTTCTCCCAGGCAACTTCCCCTCCTTCCTAAAAATGACTCCTGTGAGCATTTCTCCGTAATCTTTACCAGAACCAAGGTAATTCTGACTATTCTGTATTCCTCCATCTCCTTGATTTTTGAAGTTATTTTTGACTGACTGTAATATTCTTCATATATGGGAATTATTGATTTTTAGTAGTCTGGACTAAGGTGTAAATATGAGGCCTAGAACTTAAGGAATCCATCAACTATTCCTTAGAGTTATCCACATCCCCTAAAAAACAATGTTTCTAATTTTTAGGTGTTTGGCAAGATACAACAACACATAGAAGACACATAGCTTTCCATTTCTTTATTTACCAGGGACAGGATAGCATCAGAGCAGTGGAAAAATTTGAAAATAATAATATAGGTCAAAATTAGTAAGTATATCTGAAAAGCAGAATACAGTTGTAATTGTGTATATCCCAAGTGAGGTGTCTGACTACTAAAGCACTTAAATGTGTTTTCAAGAGTTTGTACAGTGCAGCTCACTTAAAATTAAAGATTTTGATGGCATTTTGATGGGCTTTAAACTAAAAATGTGTGTCTAATTTTATAAATCAGAGTCTCTCACCTGTGAGACAGGTCAAAACCCCAAACTCTACCATTTGGACAGGAACAACACTATCGAAACAACCTAGTAATAGGTCAGTATGTATAAGCCAAGCAGCAAAGGGCAAAAACATACTCACTCGCTCACTGGAAGTTAGGTGATCTGTTCAAGGAAACAAGCTTTTTGGTATATCTGGGTTGAGGAAAAAAGGTTCACCTGACTCTTCTGTCTTAGGTTAAATTGTGAAAATTTTTCTGCAGTGCTGCCATTTTTGACAATTTAATTTCAAAATGTGTAAGGTGGCACTGGACATGGTGTCCCTACATGATCAGACAGCCATTCAATGAGCCAAAACTAATTGCACAGTTGAATCAAATCAATTAAGAAGTGAGAAACATTTCTATATTAAGAAAAAGTATCCTTTTTTATTTCATCTCATTGCTGGATTTCATTGTTCATTTGCTGTTGTTCCAGGCATAAGCCATTTGGCTTACACACATGTCTGGCCCACGTTCCTGCAAGAGATCTGCATTTACAACGGTGAGAGAGTCCATCAAAGAAAAAGAGAGAAATGTGAAGAGGAGATTCTTGGAAATTTGATGACTGGAAAAATGGCAGTTCTTGCCAAGGATTTTTCTGAAGACTGGAAAAAACAACAGGACTGGGGACCAGCTATCTGTGGGGTAAGGGAACTTTTAGCGTTGACGTCTTCCATTCCTCAGAAAGACACAAATTCCAACCCATTAATCTCTGGTGGGGTCAGCAAGGTCTCCTGCTGTTCATAGTGCATCGGCAGTCAAAAATATTCTCAAAACATTTCAATAGGATTTGAGACCTCTGTCCAGAACATTTTAAAAAATGTCCTCTGACAAATAGTATTTTTAGCACAGTCTGATATTTATTAAAAGCTTAAGAAGTTGAACAAGGTATCATGAGTGAAGAGTTTACAAAAAGCTGAAAATCTTTCTAGTTGTAACAAATGAAGCCACTGACATTGCCACTAAATCTTACAGGATATTTATTAGCGAAAACGATAACTTTAAAAATCTAGACAGTGTGTGACAACAGACACTGATTTAAGGAAAAAATTACTTTGAGCTGTGGTAAGAAGAGTTTTCTCAACACCATGGCCTCCTTGTTTCGTGTATAAAATTCCACCTCTCTGCTGGTAAAGAACAGCCCTTGTCCCACTGTCAAAAAAAAAAAGAAAAAAAAGAAAAAAAAAAGAAGAAAAGAAAAAGACAGAGGCCTTGCTCAGGTGATTGGTGATTGAGCCCTACAGTGGCAAAGATGGATGATTTCTCTTCTATGCCTGAAAGGAGGAACTGTAAGGAATACTGCTGGACTCATGTTCAAATAATATGAATTAGGCTATCTGAAATCATCAGTAACATAGACTACCGTTGCCACTTCGACTGTTGAACTTTCAGAAAAGTTTTTAAGCTTCTCCCAGTAGTTGCAAGGTTTGGATACTTTCAGTGAGGTTTTCATGCATTCACAACATTCCTAGTATTTTAGGAGCAGCAGTAGCTTCTGATGGAAGTGTGTTTGTTGTCACAACTGGGCCCTGTCAGCCTCAAGCAGCACAGTGTCGTCACCAAAATGCACTCTGTCATTAATACCACAGTGCAGGTGATAATTAGTTTTGCCCATAGGTTTTGTCAGTTTAGCAAATGTTTATTCACACTGAAACATGTTTTACTGGCAGAGAGCTCCAAATTCAGGCTAATCTCAACTTTCTATTATTTTTAGCAAGTTTTGAGTAATTGTTTTCTGAGAACCACAATTATTCCTTTAAAAAGTCATATATGTAGGGCTCCAACAGAACACAAGATATCCTAAGACAGGAGGACAGAAGGTGCCTGCTAATCTTTTCCTGTCATTTTCTTGATCCTACAGTGCCTTGTACTGCTGAGGAAATGAGACAGTGAGCCAAAACCATCTCCCCAGGGAGTTGCCAAAAAGATGCTTTGTCCCTGAACTGTGAAAATGATTTTTTATTTCTTGCTCCTGTTTAAAAAATGATGCACAGACTTGTTGTGCCTTCTCTATTTCGTGCAATGATCACAACATGAACAAATCAGACATGCACAATAAGGGGAAGACAATAGTGTGTGAATAGTTTGCCTCATTGCAGGAATAGCTTTAGCCTGTCAATGCTTGTCTTCCAGGGTTTGGGTGGACTCTGCAGTGCAGGAGGCAGTGATGAACATCTGAAGACTAAGTTGTTTGACACAGAATCACAGATTCACACATTCACAGAATGGTTGATGTTGAGTGGGATCCCTGGAGATCACCTAGTCTGACTCCTCCACTCAGAACAGGGTCACAGGAGGCTGTCCAGGACTGTGTCTGCTTGGGTTTTGAATATTTCCAAGGATGGAGTCTCTATAGCCTTTCTGGGAAACAAGTCTGGACACTGGGTACTGCTGAGAAGAGCCTGGCTCCATCTTCTTCCCCTCCCCTCCTACTGATAAGCTCCACCAAGCTTTTTCTTTCCTAGGCTAAACAGTCCCAGCTCTACCATCCTCTCCTTGTATGACAGATGCTCCTGTGCCTTAATCATCTCTGTGGTCCTTCCCTGGAGTCTCTCCAGTATCTAAGGGACTCTTTTGTGCTGGGAGCCCAGGCTTGCATCCAACATTCCTGCTGAGTCTCACCCATGCTGAGAGAAGGGAAAGGGTGACCTCCCTCAGACTGCTGACAACGTTTTCCTAATGCAAAGCAAGATGCTGCTGGCTTCAAGGACACATTGATGGCTCATGTTCAATTTGATGCCACCAGGGTGCCAAGATCTTTTTCTACAAAGCTGCTTTCCAGATGGTCAGATCCCACTTGTATTAGGGCCAGAACTCGGGATTTCTCTTTGTTGAACTTCATGAGACTCCTGTTGGTGCATTTCTCCACCCTGCAAGATCCTTCTAAATGGCAGCGTGTCACGCTCATCTGGTGCATCAGCCACTCCTCTCAGTTTAGCATTGTCTAAAAACATACAGAAAGTGCATTGTGTCCCATGATCCAGGTCATAAATGAAGACAGTAAACCCTATGGGCCTCAGTACCAACCCCTGAGGTGCTCCACTAGTGGCTAGCTTCCTTCTCAACTTCATGCTGACTGCTTCTAATCACCATTTTGTCCTTCATGTTTGTAAATGGCTTCCAGAAGGATTTGATCCCTCACCTTCCCAGGGGCTGAGGTGAGGCTGGCTGGGCTATGGTATCACAGATCTCCTTGCCCTTCTTGAAGATAGGAGTGACATGAGCTCTCTTCACCTGTCAGGATCTTTTGCTGCTTGTCATGATGTTTCAAAGACAATTGAGATTGACCTTCAAGTGACATTGTCCAGGTGTCTCTGCACTTGTGTTTTTGTCCTACCAAGTCTCATGTTCTTGTTTATATTTACTAATCTGATCCTTCTCTATTGAGGATAAGTCTTCCTTGCTTCAGATTGTCCTTCTGGTCTCATGGCCTGGAATTGCTGAAGGCTTCTCTAACTGGTTGAGATCAAGGTGGAGAAGCCATTGAGAACTTCCAGGTCCTTTGTCTCCAGGTCTCCTGCCCCGTTCAGCAGCAGGACTACATTTTTTCCTAGTTTTCCTTTAGCTGTTCATACGCCTGTAGAAGTCCTTTCAGACACCATTTATGTGTCTCCTGAAGTTCAAGTTATTCATTTTCTTTGGCTCCCAAACCCCTGTTCCTGCACATGCAGACAGTGTCTCTGTAATCTTGAGTCACCTGCCAGTGCTTCCATCTCGTGTACACTTATGCACAGTGACAATTCATGTCTCCACCCCTCCCTTCTCCTTCCCTGCTGCTTGGCAGGCAGACAGCTAGGCCACTGCCAGAATTGCTCAAAGATGTAAATGGTTTGGCTGTCGTATAAGGCACTTATCTTTAGGTGACTACCCCACACTGCAGCAGCAGAAGTTGCAGCCAGCAATTGAGTTTCGAGGTCTTGACTAAAATGCCTGCAGTTCCCATCAGTGACTAAGCACTGGATTTTGTTTTCATCAGCTCAAAGTCAGAATCTCAATTATTGTGTAAAGTGCTGTGCTCTTTTCCCATGCTGATGGCTTGATATCCAGATTTAAGCCCCAAACACATTTTCAGAACTTGGCAGGTGTAATGAAGCAGTGGAGACAGCTTTAACTGTGGCAAAGATATCGAACAAAACTGGCATGAGGAGGACAGGAAGCACATGCATATTTCAAAGGTGATACTAATTCTGTTGCTATTGCTGGTCACTTTTTGATACATCTTTGTTAAACTTTGAATTGCCTGTGATTTTGCTGGCAGTGAAGCCTCGACTTAGAAAAGCAAGAGGAACATATGCTATATTGGCACTGTTCACGTGTTCAAGTCTCAGCTTTTCCCTCCATCGGTTTCTTTTGGAAGTTAATTGTCAGAGCAGCAGTTATGACACTATCCCTCTATTACCCTCTATGACTATCCCTGTATTACCATGCTTCTTGACTCTATTTTCCTTACTAGCAAGGCCATTCTTGTGAGTATTTCCATAATGCCATGCAACACCTAACCCATTTGACTCCAAAGAAGCAAACATAACAATAAATTGCTTAATACCTTCTATTGTATTACTCTGTGAAAAATTGCCATTTAAATGCAGGTTAAGTGGCCTCAGACACAAAACAGGCCTATCAGATTTGGGCAAGTCAGTGTTGAGAAAAGAAACAGAATCACAGAATCATGGAATAATTTGGGTTGGAAGTGGCCTCTGAAACTCAACTAGTCCAATTCCCCTGCAATGAGCAGGGACACCTTCAACTAGATCAGGTATGATAAGCAGGAGAGTCAAGGCACAGACTTCATTTTCATGTCTGTATCTCATGACTTGCCTGAGTGCTGTGACAACCTCGGCAGCTGTAGGTGGGGACAGAAGAGGTGACTGTCAGGTGCTCCCCGTACTTTTGACCATCGGGTTGCTGGAGTGCCTTCAGGGCCAGGAAGACCTGCAGCTCCTGCTGCCACTTCAGTTGCTGCCATCTAGTGTCACCTTGTGGGAGGACGAACAGCAAAGGTTGTGCCTGCTCTCATTGTGGCAAGATCAGGGAAGATGCTTTCCTTTTGCCTTCAGAATCAAGTTGACTAGCAAGTGTGATTTCAGACACGGGACAGGCTAGCTTCACACAGCTTTTATCTCTATTTTACTTGCTAGCTCGAGGCTAGAGCATTTATCCAGGAGCCTTGAGCTATTGACACTCTTTTCTGCTAAAGGGATTTGAACCCACACCACCTACTTCCCATGAAAGTGCCCTCAATAGTAGCATAACCATTTTCTTCTTCTAATTTATTTCTTGTCCTGCCATATGTAATTACCCACTTGCCACTCCTAGGGATGCCACCACAGTGGCTTGGATTTTCTGTCTTGGTTCTGTGTTGTGCTAGTAATTTGGATCATGACTAAAGGGAGTATTTTTACAAGTTTCCTGAGGCAGGCAGGATTTCCAGTGTCCTCTCTCTCCTGCAGTACCCCAAAACCAGGACAGAATCAATCTACTTCTGAGAGTATTGACAGGGCAGTTGATTTACTCAGTCTGGGTATGTAGTTACCAACAACATATTATAATGAAAGATTATCTGAAACAACCAGATGAGATCTGAAACAGTGTGTGCTGTAATTATCTTAAGAAACAGCCTGCTCATTTGGTAGTTTTTTTTCCCATTAGAATGTGATTTTCAAAAACTTTATTTTTCCTGACCACAGTATCCTAACTGATGAAGAACACCCACTTACAGGGAAAATTTGAAGGGATTTTGCTAATGGATATAGTGGGGTTTTAGGGTAGAGTCATAGGTCCTCAGGCTTTGACTGGAATTTTTTAGGAACAGGGATCCTGTGTGTGCAGTAAATGCATCTATATGTGTATTGTCTAGGGTATTAGCAGAACTATTCAAGTGCAAGTAAATATGGGAATGTTATGTTGAAAATCTCAGTTATTTCTAATTGATGAAAATACCCTGGTGTTTATACAAACCTACACAGTGACTCACAATGAAATGAAGTCAGCAAAATACCAGACGTTTTTACATCCAAAACAGAGACAAGTGCCATATGTTCATAAAATACTTTTCTCCTTAGTAAATGTTTTTGAAGAAAATGAATGGATAATTTCCAAAAAGAGAGACTTGTGTAATACTATTTTCAGATAACAGAAATATTTTTCATTTAAGATTTTTCCTTTTCATTTGCTTATTTTTGTTGCAAATCAGATGACACACAGAGGTACCTACTATAGCACTTGTAGATATTACTTTATTGTGGTCTCTGACTACCAGTGCAGCAAAAAAATACAGGAAAACATTTTTCCCTGCAGACCAGAAATCCCTGACCATTACTGATTGATGGCCCAGGATCTAGTCCCCATGGTCAGACAGAGTTGGTATTGAGCCTTGTGGAACCTGATGTGGAAGACACTTTTCACCTCAAAGCTTAGTCTTGTGAGATGCTGAGTTCAACAGCAACTGAGCCCTCTAAGGACATGGTAAGAGTTACTGCTCCTCCCTCAGCTATGGGGAATTAGGTAGAAGCAAATTTCATTTTAGTCCTGACCTGATACTAAATATTATCTTATTGAGCTTTCCTGCATTAATCTGAGTTATGGATTTTCTTCAGGTGCTTATGGATCTTTTAGTAATGAGGATATTATGCTACTGATCAATGTTGAAGGTATGCAATGAGCAGCCCAAGCAGATAGACCCAAGCAGATTCTACAGGTGAGTAGCAAGTGTTTGCTTTCTTTTACAATATAAGGACAAGGAATCTTTAAATGAAACTAGTAGGGGCAGTTTCAAAGCAAACAAAAGGACAAGGTTTCATTGAGAAAGAGAGTTAAGCTGTGAGAGAGTGTGAGAGTTAAGCTGGAATGCTGTGATGAAAAATACCATGGCTGTAAAAGGTTTACATGGGTTCAAACACAACTGAGCACATGCATTGGAGTAAATGGTCTACCAAGAGCTGTTAAAGGGATAGATACATTCCCAGCCAAGGAAATCCCAAGCCTTGTTTTCAAGTCTTTGCCTTGTTTTCATACTCATCCCTTTACATAAGTTCGTGGTGCATAGCAATAGGCTGGATTGACCAGTGATGTGAATCTGTCTATCTATTCTTAGTGTAGCTACATGTTTAAACTTCATCTTCCTGCCTATCAAGATGGCAAAAAGTAGCTCTCACATTCAATTCTGAGCAGTCCTCAGTAGGCTGTAGTGGATTCCAGGTAGCAGGAGAGTTGCAGAATATAAAAGAATATAAAGGATACAATATGGTGTGCAATATAAGTGCATCATGATGGCCATCCTGGGAAATAAAAGAACGAGGACAAGTAGCGTTTTTATTTCATCTGTCTGGGAGAAGAATTATGCATTTGACTGAGTTGCAGACTTTCATAATCTGAAATAATAGGCTGCTTATTTTTGTATGCAAAAAGAAAGTCACACAAAAAACTCACATAGACATGTGGATTCGTCCAGATTCTTTGCTGGTCTTGAGAAATAGTTTTACCTGGTTCCTAGATTCAAGACAAGCTAATCATACTATTAACATTTTCATTTGCTTTGAGGGTACTCAACCAACCACTAAGCTGATTTGTTTTCTTCGAATTGGTTATGCTTTTGACATCTGCAACATGATGGTTTTCCTGGGTCACTGTTCACTTGGGCCAATATAAAGCATCCTCAGTTATTTTCTAATATTTGAATAATTGTGTGTAAGGGATGGGCTTACCACCCTTTCCTGTTGTACTGGAGAATTTGATATCCTGTGGCCTGTACACAATATCACACCTAATACTCAGAGCTCTTTGCTTAGATCGTAATGTGGTAGGAAGTGTGCCTTATGGGTTGCTCTACACAAATTGTCTCATGATTTATCATGGTCTCAGAGGTAGTTCTGGAAACCACAACCCCTGTTTTGTTTGCAAACAGGTTTTTCTTAATCAGATGTGGAGGTATACAATCTAGCTAGAGCTCTGTGTCACAAACTTAAGGGACCATGTCTACAATCAGTAGATCTTTCAGGTTTTTATTCCTTTCATTAATTTGTAATTGGTTGAAAGTTGGTTTCCATGTTTGTGAGACACAGGAAAAGACAATGTTTATCAAATTCCTTTTGTTAGCTAGAGCTGATCATAAGGCATATATAGCAGGCTGACATTCTCTCCACAATCCAATATCTTGATGCCTTTATACGAGTCCAGCATTCAACAAGAGAGTGCTTGCATTGGCATTTCCAGGTGTCAAACTTTATATGCTGATCCTCAGCCTTTACTGGTCAAGACCTAGGTTTTTTCTGGAGCAGTTTTTGGGGCTACTGTGTTGGTCCTTCAAGTGCAGAGATTCCTCAGCTCTTGCAAATTCTCAAAGTTGTTGTGCATCCACTGGGCTGCTGGCAGGACAGCCCTAACAGGATGCTGGTCCTTCCTGCTGGATGAAGCTCTCCATCCCAGTGGCTGCTTCAGACTTCCATTCTCTGATGATCACAATCCTCTTTGCAATCAGCCTGTAGCCTTGTTCAGTGTGCACTGGACTATTTGTCCCTTGTTCAGGGAGTGAGGGCTATTCCCTCTTCTTGCTGTTTTAGTGTATTTACATAAATCTTTAATTCATATATGCCCACAATGCAGAGTAGCTCAGTATTGCAAGCTTTGAATTTCACCTATTTAACTTATGGGTGTTTTTTTCAAAGCTAATGAAATGTTTTCTGGCATTCTTTTAGCATGTACACCTTTTCAAAGCTTGATTTGAATAAAAATAATTTTTCATTGTAGTTTTTGCCATTTTTCATGCTGGTAGTTCTGTTGTCATGGTCTTGTATCCATACCAGACATGTTAACCTGGTATTGTATGTGCGTAGAGACCTATAATCTTTTGCTATTCTTGTAGATTGCTCTGAATGCCAAGCATTATCTTAATTTCCTATATTTCATGACCAATTCCACATACAGCTTTTTTTTTTTTTTTTTTGGTGGGCTCAGTGAGAGAAAGAATTGTTTCAGCATGTCACAGCACATAAACCACTCTTCAGCAGGTGTTTCTGCACAGGCTCCTACCCTGTGGAGAGCAGAAAGTAGCCCTAGAGCGTTTACCCTGTGCAGCCAAAAGCAGCCTTCCTTTGCATGCCCCGTGGCACAGCTGCTGCTCAGCCCGTGGTGGGCTGGGTATGCTCTCTTGCAGAGCCTCCAGAAAATGGGACCACTTCAAAGCAATTTCTTAAGCTATCTACAGACTCATTTTGTCTCCTCTCTGGTAAGAACAGGAAGCAACATCCGACTCCAAAGGTGGCTCCTAACCTGGGCTTCGTTTCAAGCACAATGGAAATGGGACAAACCAGGCTGAGGAAGAAAAAGCCTGTGCCTTCCCTCAGGTTGTAGCAGCAACCACCACCTACATTTAACATGGGAGAGAGAGCTGTTCTATCCCAAGATAAGCCCATGGTACCCACAGTGTGCACCTACAGCTCCTCCTGCTCCATCTGCACCCCACCCGAGTCTATGGGTGAGGACCATGTCCAGCTCATTACAGACTGGGGTCTCTGGGCCTGCCCGGCCCAAGGGCTGGCCTCCCTCCATACATTTGCACTATCTTGATATACATTAAGCTCATCAGAGTCTTGTGGTAAAAGCAAATGGATCACAAACGAATGAAGAAAAAGAGAAGCTCTTTTCACATGGGTTCTGCAAACTCTGAATTCACTGTGTACTACCTGAATAGAAAGGCCACATGCAACTAAAGGGAATATGAGAAAGGAAAACAGTCCTCTGACTTGCTTTCAAATTGGTATCTGCCTTCCTGCCTTTCTTTATGGGAATATGTGGTGCTGTGGGTTGGGAAATAAACAGATTTAGCTGGAAGCAACAGATCTGCTTCTTTAGTCTCACAGCACAGCAACACTTGAATAAACACGAAATGTCCCTGGGAAGAGCCTTCCCAAAGCTACTGCCAAGTGACAGACGGGTGAGTTGAAAGGTTGCAAAGAGGGAGTCAAGCAGAAGGGCATGTTCATTAATGCAGAATACAAGGAGAGAGCAGGGAGAATCAGTCCTTGAGGAGGCAGAAGGAAGACTTGATACTTTCTCAGCAATGAAGTACTGCCACTGGGAGATATGGTAGCATGCTAACAGGATTTTTTTGAGGTTCTTTTTGTTCCTTTTTCTTTCCTAGTTAGAGAAATTTCCCAGAAGCTTGGTAGAGGAGGGAATATTCATAGTTTTGGCAGGTCTGTATATAATTATATAATATTATGATATAGCTATATAATGATACAATATTATGATATAATATTATAATAGGATATTTTCCTTGTATGTTGTACTGAGAGGAGGGGAATTTTAAAAGCCTACTACATTACTACATCCTTTCTACATGTCTTGTTCTTGCTGTAGGGATGAGGTGGGAGATACCTCACCCAGGTATATTGTACAGCATCAGGTCTTTTCTGTCACAATTGTGGCTGATCACTATCATTAATTAACAAAGTAATTTCTAGTCAGTCTTACACTAGAAGGAAACTGGAGGGAGGGTATGCAAAGTAACTGAAAGTAAGTCTGGGTAATTTCAGAGAGACCTGGGTTGAGGCCAGATCCTGTGTAGCAGGTAGTATTCTCAAAACAAGTGAGAGGGATTTTAAGGCAGGAGCTTGTGAAATAGAATGAGATTTCTTTTCACTTCCATTGCAAATTTTATATACATCTAATCAGTGCCATATTGCAGTTCTTTGCCCTGGAAAGCAAGATGGCTTTATGTTGCAGGTCCAAGTCTTGCACAGCAGTTACATGCTTGGCGAAATGAAGGTACCGTAAGACTCTGTGTGTTTTAGAGCTCTTGGACTGATCCAGGTCTTGGAAAGCCCATTATTTTAAATGTAAGCAAACCCAGATGGCCTGGATGTGTCACCAGTCAGCATGGGCTCTGAAGATACTTGTTTTCTTTCTGAGTGGAGTACTATACATCTTCCTTTCCTTCACTATGTAGTTCTTCCTGTCACTGGCCCCATCCTCTGATCTTCTTCATCTAGGGGCTTCTGAAGGAATCAAGAGGATGCAACCATGTTTCTGTTCCCATGGTGTCTGCTCAGGGTGATATTTCTCCACTTGATGCTTTGGAGGCTTCTCCATGTTCCACTTTTTTTTTGTGTTTTAAATAGGCTGAAGAGGATCTCATCACAAGTTAACAGCAGAATTCCCTGTTGACTCTTACAGGATATACCCACTCTGTCTGGAGAATACAAGGAGTGAAGGCAGAAGTTAGAACCTCCCTGGTCAAGAGGTGGCTTTAGTCCTGTCCAATTAATCTACACCAATTTGTATAAATCTGTGAATTTATGAAAAAGTTTTGATTTTTTTTGCTTCTGGGTGTTAAGCATTTGATACTTCTGAGGATACTGAATGACCAATATATGCAAATTTCTAACATTTTCTTGCCCTTATGTTTTTTTTCCCAAAAATAAATCTACTGTCTTACTAAATATAGATATTATACTAGAATCTTGTAACAGATATGTGTCTATGAGCTGGAAAATGAGGAAGAAAATTTTTCTCAAAGAGAAGAGGATAAAGAAGACACTCTACTTTTTCAGTAGTTCATGACCATATCCAGAAAGTTTTCTTTAACCCAAAAGGTGCCCATGATTTCACAGTGCATTATGCATCTTCTGCATTACTGAAGGTCTTTTTCTAAGACACAACATTGAATAAATAATTGAGACAGAAGATGGATATGACCTGCAAGCACTAAAGAATCTCAGTAGACCTGTGCAGATTTTACTGACTTTGCAGGGAAAATTTGGGAATAGTTTGCCTCTGTAATACAGCCTTGCCCATGCTGCTATTTAACATAAGAAAAAATTCATAGCTGCAAAATGCTTAGGGAGTTGCACTGAGTCATGTACAGAAGAGAACTCTAAATACAAGATGTCCTAAGCTAAAGTCTTACACAACAGCCGTGCAAGTGCAAGGGTGGGTTATGAGGCAAGTACTGCTGCTAGCGTGAAAACATGGTATGTTGCAATAGCAGAAACTTCCAAAAAAATTTCATCTCCTATCAAAAAGTAATTTTTTAATGATGCAAACAGCTGATAAATCTAAGACAACATTAATATAGAACTAAAGACGTACGGCCAGGAATTAGACACCATTCCCTGTGCAAGTGGATCAAACTCCACAGCATTAGCATGCAGAGGAGGCACACTTGAGAGAGAATTCCAGAGGAGTGGTATGGAGTCATGCAAACTTCCAGGTCTTTGCTTATGAATAAAATATCATAATTTTTCTCACCAAGCAAAGATTGCCATTATGCTGAAAATTTTAGCAACAATTGGATTGCTTGCAATCATGGAGAGCATGTAGAACTAGAAGATATTATATTATTCTACTCATTTGGGACACTCTACTTAGATACACAATATTTAAAACTTTCAGGTGTTGAGAACACTGAGAAAACTTACTTTTAGAGAAAAGTAATATGAGGCCTTGAGAACTTGAGAATGTCCGGAAAAGACATCATGTTCCCTAGTAGCATATTCCCTAACATGTTTTTTAAAAGTATATTTTAATTTTAAACCCTCTTATCCTAGCAAAGATTTATTTGCACATCTGGAATTAGGTATTCAGGCATTTTCTTAAGAAGTATGTAGCTTCTTCTCATCCTCTCTACCAGTCTTATGATGTACTCCATCCATCCAGATGTAAGTAGAGAACTTGGCTTGGACTTCTGAACTTTTTGCCACTGAACATAGAAAACCAGACAACTGCAAAATTCTCTTAGTGTTCTACAACAAAGCACTTATATGTCCATCTTGTGCCAGAACTTCCTCTGTGAAAGCTTCTGGTGAAATACCAGGAGATTGATCCCCTTCAAGAAGGACTGGCAATTAAAAGGCCTTATTCCACCCCAAACCCTGGTTCTGTAGTAAAGGAAAATCTTTCTAGCTGAAGAAAATTCCTTTGCTCATAGTTAGGGACCTGACTGCCTCACTCAGATCAAAATACCAAATACTTTCCTGAACTTTCTACGTCGCCTTGTTAGGTACTTGAGTTCTAGGAGCAGATTGCATAAAAACCTTGGAGTTTATTAATTATGTTTATTAATTAATCAAATTACTCGATTCCACGCCCTTTGGTTCTACTGAGGTGGGTTGTGCTGGCAGGGCAGTAACCTTCTGCTTTGAGACTGTTGGCTGCAGAAGTATCCTTTAGAAGGAGCTTGGATTACCTTGAGCTCATCCTACTACTTTGTAACTGCACAGGGACATGTGGGTATGAGTTTTGATGACAGACTGTAGCTGTAAGTACGCTAAGCATAACTTTGGGTGAAACCAAAAGCTCCTAGTCTTCATGGGATATTTTGCAAACATGACAAGAAAACAAATTTTATTTCACTTCACTTTTTCTTCCAGGACATGCCTTGCTTACAAAGGAATATCGAGAGGAAAGGAATGGCTTGGCAGAGCAACCAGTTCTGCAATGCTTAGATCAAAATTCTGGCATGATGTTTGAACAGAAGTCTCTTGTGGTAATGTACATTGTATGCTGCCTGGCACGCTGCTCCTCTTTGTTGGGTAAAATATTCACAAAAAGCAAAGGCCATATTTGTCTGACAACACTTCTGTGAAGTAGCCCATCTTAAGCAAACAACCTTGCTAGGGCCTGATAAAAGCCTGCAGAAGTCAGTGAAGGGCTTTGGCCCCTCGTAGAGATGTTGCTGCGAGGCCCAGCTCCGTGCTGGAAGGGTGCAGTTCCCTGCTCGGGTGTGCACCTGCTGCATCCTGGCCAATTGTTCCACACAGAATTCCACTTACTCGTGTTTACTGCCTTGCTGTGGGACAAGCTCTAACAAGCCTTCAACACTAGCTGGCTTTTCATGGCCAGAGTTCAAACACACAAAGTGAAGTATACCCCATGTATTCAGGCTCTTTCTACTCTTTAATCAACATCTTTCTTTACTCCCCCGTCTAATTTCACCCTTTTTAATTTACTGTGTAAAACAATTACACATTTTTGCTTTCTCTAGTGTGCAGAGATACATTTCCTCTAATTACAGCCCCCCAATATCCTAAGAAAGATTCTATGTAATTTTTTCAATGACTGTAACCACTCTTTAGCTTGGGAACGGAGCTTCAGCTGTGACCCTACATGTGGACTATTCCTAATATTAGGGGTCTAGTCTTCTTTACAGTGTGACCACTTTGCTAGTAAAAAGGGGTTTAGAAGAAAGGGAAATTATACCCTGATGAAGGATTGCCAATTCTCACACTATTATTATGAGTCTCACAGTATTTTGCTTGAAGTCTTAACTCCTCGAGGCAGGTGCTTTAGCAAAGGTCTCAGCTTTCTTTCTTTTCCCCCTTTTCCTTTTTTTTTTCCCTTTAATTTCAAGGAAATATTTCTAGCTTCTAATTTTATAAAGATAATCTTTAAAATTTCAACCTGATCTAGCAGGATCAAGAGGCAGAGAAAAGCACTTCAGAAAATTAATTGAAAATCAAGATTTTCTAACCAAGCTTATGAACTAGTCCCATTTCCAGAATAAAGGACTGATCATATTGAGAGACAGAGTAGTCTACCAAGCTTCTAAAGACAAAAAATTGTTGTGACTTTATGGACTGTTATTAGCACATCTAACTATTTTAATATCCTTCATTTCAGTCCTTCACCAAGTTCTCAGGATGATGACCTTGGCTAGATCTTTGGGTTGATACGGTAATAAAAATTACGTGTGGAGCTTGGTAATACCACCTATAATTAAGGTTTCCTAACATTCTGTATTTTAAGATCCTGTTTTTTGTTGCATATAATTTGCCAGATTAACTATTCAAACTGTAATTACTCAGGTGCTTGCCTGGGATAGAGGGAACTTTTTCTGAGTAAAGTTTTATCTGGAGTGTTTCTCTGCTTCCTAGAACAGGTTGAGGGGGAAAAGGTCCTTTGAAAACAGTTTGCATGAAAAAAGTTGAATGGTTTCACTGACAATTGCTGGCATTTGCCTGCTTTGCACCAGAGGCCAGGGCTTTGTCAGGAAACAGGCACTGCTTATAGACGTGGGCCTTGTGCTACCCCTGAGAAACTCTCTTCAAATTCACCTGGTTTGGAGCCCCCATAAATCACAAGGTCACAGATATTTGCCTAACCTTTGGTTGAAAACCTCTGCTGCTATTCTGCAGCCTCTGAAAGTAGATTGTCCTAGTACTTAACTCTTAGCAGAGAGGTTTTCCTAATATCTATCTAGAATCTTCCATGCTGTAAAGTAAGCTAAATTCTTCTTGTACAACAGTGAGTGGACATAAAGAACAACTGATCACCGTCCTCTTCAGAATAACCTTTCATGTAGTGTAAGACTGTTATCATGTCCCTGTTCAGTCTTCTCAATTCTAGACTAAACAAACCCCATTCCTTCAACCTTTTCTCATAGTTTCAGTTTTCTAAACCTCTTATCATCCTCATTGCTCCCCCTCTGGCTGCTTTCCAGTATATCTGCATGGGCTTTTTTTGCTGTGCAGTGCCCCAAAATGGACACAGTTGCAGCAATGTAATGTAGGGTAAGTACTGCTCCTGCATTGTATACAACATTCCTTCCAATATCACACAAAATTAACTTATCCTTTATTTTTCATCAGCATCAGTTTATAAATGCATATTTGATTTGTCCTGCACTGTGACCTTCCTCTCGGTGTTGTTGCCTGGTCCTTTACTCCTAGTTTTACCAGCATTTTATTTCTCCTTCCTAAGTATAGGGCAATACATTTATCTTCACCAATTTCATTTGGTTAATTTTAGACAATGCCTCCAATTTATCAAGGTCAGTTTCAATTCTAATCCTAACCTCTTAAAAGCTTTCAGCTCCCTCCAGCTTGACATCGTCTGCAAAATCTACACATTTTCTCTCTTTTCCATTATCCAAATCATTAACAAAAATATCAGATAGACTAAACATTACAGAACCTGGTTGGACCGCACTTGAAATTCCTTCCCAGCAGAATATCAAGTAGCAAAATTACTTTCTACACACCCTTGGTGGGTGTGTGACCTCACGTATTTACGTGCTCCTGTTTTCAGTAGCAGCAAGAATATCAAAAGCAGAGAGCAGGAGGCAAAAAATTCCTGGCCCAGGAATCCACCTGTCTGCTGCTGCTGCTGGTGGAATGGCGCAGGGAAGCTCCGCAGAAAGAGAAGTGGCAGCTCCTGTGGGTATGTGGGGGGAAGCAAAGGAAGTACAGAAGACCAGGGAGCAGAGACAGCCTGTGAGAGGCAGAAAGGCTGGTTTGGAACCATGGCACACTTAAGTGTCCATGCAGATGCTCCAGGGGTTAGGACCCAACCATCTGCCCTGGCAAGCACACCTGCAACCTGACACAGAAGAGAACAGGTTCTTGAGGCTGCTGCTGTTAGGGGATGCTGTTAACATCAGGGGTCAAAGGGATGCTGGAGCTGGAGTCTCAGGCTGCTGTAATGCATTTAAGACTGGGAAGGTGGAGTGGTTATTTTACAGTAAAAAATGTTTAAAATCATATATACACAAATAAATCTGTGAATTTTGCAAAGACAAATAATCAGTACTCATGAACAACAGAAATGAAGACTTCTGATGGAGATTTAATTATTCCCTTTTGTGTGTGGCTTGCAAAAATTTACAATAGCTTTGTTTTCCAGTAGGACTCAAGGAAAATGGTATCAAGGAGCAAGTGTTTAAGTAATGCTACTGCTTGTCTTCATAATTCAGTGTTTCAACACACTGTATTTGCCACACAGTAAGGGCTCATGTAACACAGGCTGAGAGTGGATTGCACTTAACTTTACAAAAATTTTAAAAAATATTCTTATCAGGTTAAATACAATTCTAACAAAACCAAGATGATAAGAAAAAAAAAAAAAGGAATCATCTGGCAAGCGATATTCAAAGACTGCAGAGTCTGTGCATTTTTATTTATAGATTAAGATGGTTCTGCTCGAAAAGGCTGGAGGAAAATTTTTATGATGAGTGTTGATCAAACAGTAATGGAGAAATCACCATTATTGACTGATACAGGACATCTCTTACAGGCATTACTGTCAGGCCAGCCAGATGATGGACTTGTGGTCATTATTCAACAGTCCAGGCTCCTGGAAGACATAAAGAAATATGCATATACTGTGCACCAGATGGACTAGGATTACAGGTAGGCATGAAATAATAGGATTTTTCATGTTTTTTAATATGGTTTTAATATGAAAACATCCCCTTTCTAGCAGATTTTGCTTGGTTTTTTTTCACTGTGTAAATAATCCTGAAAAATTTATGCTCATCAAGAAAAAAGGTACTTTAGGAGATGTCTATTGATTATTTAATCTACTGGTCCTTCTGACACTGGAGCTTCCTTGGATCAAGAAAAACCCAAAGAACATGGAATTGCTGCTCCTCTGGCTTTAGGGATTTTCTTTTATTCATGATGTGCAAATTAATTGTTCATCAACCAGTATCAAAGACACACTTTTGCAAGCTACAGAGACTTTTTTAGCATTATGGTAAGCCCAATGTCCTCTTAACTAATGACATAAATCCACCCTAGGCAGAGGTATGGACATTGGCACGTGATAGTGAGTTACAGAAGCTTTGAAACAGGTCCAGTGCTTAAACAAACGTTTGCAGTTAAGCAGGCTTTGGGATTGGATCAATTTACACTGCTTTTATGCTGTTTACCTTAGTGATACTTTTAATGGCAGTGTTACTAATGGACATAATATGCAAAGGTACTGCTCCCCTCTGATTCATGGTAGATGTTGTCCAATTTACTGAAAGCAAGAACCGATTCTGAATAAATTTTAGGCATACAATGAAGTAGTTATCCTGAAGTTTACTGTCTGAATTCTCTCAGAGATCAATGGAAAGAGTATGATAGCCTGCAAAATTTCCAGGCAGAGGCAGACACATTTGCTCTCTGGAAGCATTCACAAGCACATACTTCTCTCCACTGACTATAAGGGAAATTTGGCACTTTCTTTCAGGGCACAGGTCACTTATACACCTAAAGTTTAGGTACAGGTTAGGAGGTGTTGTTCACAGTATATATTTGGTTTCTGCTTTGCAAACAGGAGAGAGGCCCTGTGAGCTCCAACACATGCCATGCATCGGAGAAAATCTAAGGGCAGTGGGCCCTAATCTCATTTTAGCCAGGTGTTAGCCTGGGGTAACTTGCTAATGACAGTGGAGTCTTGCCAACTTTGCACCTGTGCAGTGAGAACAAAAGTAAGTCCATTAATGATGCATTTAGAGCTGGCTGGAAAACAGCAGTTCCACTTCATGATAACTTTGAACATTGCAGAATTGATATTTTTCCTATATTGGAATGAAAACAAAACCTTCCAAGCACTTTGTCAGAATGTATTTGAATGGAAAAATGCATTTTTGGATCAAAACCCCATCACATTTCTGTCTGCGCTCTCTTTCTCTTTTCTTCTAATCTTAGAAACCTCCTTCTCTCCCCCAAGTCAACATGGTCACTTTTCCATAAAGCCTGTCAGCCTGAGCAGAGAATATTGGTTTGGCAAGAAACTTCAGAAAAAGAACTTTCCAGACACAGCCATGAGTTCATTCCATGCAATAATATAACAGTTAGAGAGCAGAGAATACACAAAAGAGTTACCAAAACAATAGATTCACTTCACTCAAATCCTTTCCTGAGGTTTTGAGAAAGCTTCTATAACTTTATGCATTGTTATTTGTTTTGTTTTTTTAATTTTCATATTGATTGGCTTGTCCACATGTGAATTGCAGCTGAGACTCCAAGCAGTAGTGCCAAAACACCACTGGAAATACCATACTTCCTATTTTTCTGGCCACACAGTATGTCGGTACATGTAGTTGGTATCCTCTAGAGGAAAGAAGCTGGTTCCCATCAAATTTCCAGCTGAGGCCAGGCTGGGTCACCCAGTAGTTTTCAGTGTTGCCATCACAACCTAAAGATGACAAAGAGTATGAACCTCTGCAGGGCAGGGAGAAATTTGAGGCTATTTCTCAGATTTTTTGAATGGCCATAAAGGTAACCGGTCATCTTTGCTTCTGTGTGCATCTCACATTGGGTGCTGAATAACCTTCAGACGTGGTACTCTGGGTAGTTGCTCTAGGTTATCCTATTACTGAATATCAACAAATCCGTCTTTTCTTCCCTTTTGCCCAGAAGAAGAGGTCAGAAAATTTTACCAGCTCTGAAAGTCTTATTTCAAGCTTCTTAAATTGCTGCTCTGTACTTTTCATGTCCAAAGTATTTTCCAAAAGTGCATGTGTCACCTAATGTGTTACTGTTTTTAGAAACAAACAAATATTTCCTGGAGATTGCTGAATGTCATGTTATTTAAAACACTGTATTTACCCCTGTTTGAGACCTGCTGCAGCAGACAGAAAAGAAAGTTCTTATATCCACAGTTTAGGGCAGCTACCATGGCCCATTAAATATGGTCAAATTTTGTTATCATTCTTCCTCTTATCCTGCCTCTATTTTTTTTCCAACTGTATTAGATTGGACATTCAGAGCATCTCATGCATGTTGGAGGAATTTTTTGATGTTGGCAACAAGCTGATATAGTGGCAATCCCCCACAAGCAGTGCAGCAGAGAAGAAAAGAGCAGATTTTGGACTTGCCATCTTTACAGAATTCTTCTGCCAACTCAGGCAGTATCAAAAAAACACACATTAGAGACAGCAAAATAACCAGGGATGCACTGATTCTCTGTAGGGAATACTGAGATAACTACTAGTAATGCAAACTAGCAATTACACAACATCAAAACCTAAAATAACAAGTGAGGATTGTGACTACAAATAGACGCTCACTGGTCCTCGTTCTTACAAATCCATCAGCCCACAGGAAACTTTGTAAAGCAGGAGCCTCTTTCTTCCCCAGCATGAGCCTCTGGGAGCACATGGATCCCTTTCCTTCACTGTACATGTAATTTTTATGGAACAGCAGGTTAAGCTGAGGGTCTTGGCTGTACCTTCAAGAGGCTCAATGAATTTAGGCCAAGTCATCCAAGAATCAGCTGGTGAAGGGTAAAGATTGGAATCAAAACTTCATCCCTGTGGCTTAATGAGAGAAACATTCATAGCACAAAACATTTTCTAGGCAGGAGAGAAAATCAGGACTCTCAGAAACCTGCTGGATGCTGTCAAAAGGATCACCTTTGGTATTAGGGACTACGGCAAATTGCATTCTTGTTCCTGCATTGGATATGTTTTCTGACCTTGTCTTCTTCATATATACCAAAGAGTGGACTCTTAGTACAGATATCTGTTTCTGCTACTGAAGTGGTCACACTTCTAGTCAATGGGGAGAGTGGTCAATGAAATCTTAAGGTAAAATTTGTGTATAGGTACTTAATACAGGTAGGATGACATGTGTCCCTAAAATTCATCCATTTCTTCACAGCCCAGTACAGGAACCTTGGCTTACTATCTCCCACATAAATACTTACGTTGTAAGCCTCAACTTAGGTTGCATAAATCCCACCCAAAATGACATTCACCTTAGAAAATAAAAAGCAGTCAAACAAAAATTTGAGCAGAACATCATGACTGAAAGAGACTTCTCCCACCAGACAGTTTCTTCCTGGGAAGACAAAGAGGACGAACCATACACAAGGGTATTAATTTGCTTTGACTAACATATAATTAGGAAGTGAACAGATGCACTACAGGTGCAAGGCAGTAGAAGAGCCTATGTGAGATCAGCATACAGTAGAGGCACAGTGAAGTTGGTTTAACAAGGGAGTGGGTTGCACACAATTACATTGTTGAAAGCCTTGATACATAGAGCAACTGTTTAATGATGATGGTGGAAGAAGAATATTTAGAAATACAAGGCAGTGGGGAAAATGCATCATATTTCTTAAAAAAAAAAATAAAAAAAATCCAGACAAATCTTTGTATTATTTCAAAAGTAAATGCATGGCCTAGTGTCCTGATTTCAGCTGGGATAGAGTTAATTTTCTTCTTAGTAGCTGGCCCGGTGCTGTGTTTTGAATTTAATATGAGGATAATGTTGATAACACACTGATGTTGTAGCTCTTTCTAAGTAGTGCTTACTCTAAATCAAGGACATTTCAGTTTGTCAGAGAGCAGGTGCACAAGAAAATGGGAAGGAGCATGTCCAGGACAGCTGACTCAAACTGGCCAAAGGGCTATTCCATTCCATAGAACACCATGTTCAGTATGTAAACAGGGGTGAATTGCCTGTAAGGGGATGATTGCTGCTTGGGGACAGGCTGGGGACTGCCCGGTGGGTGACAAGTAATTATGTTGTGCATTGCTTGTCTTTCTGGGGTCTTATTCCTCTCTCTTTCTCCTTTAAATATAGTTGTTATTGTTACTATTATTTTGTTGTTGATATTGCTCTTGTTGTTTCAATTATTAAACCGTTCTTATCACAACCTACGAGTTTTACTCCTTTTTCCAATTCTTATTCCTGCTGTGGGGAGCAGGAGTGAGTGAGTGGCAGCTTGATGCTTAGTTTTTAGCTGGGATTGAAAAAACCATGACATCCAATAATTGAAAGCTGAGACATAGAAATTTTTTGTATCAATACAATTGGGACATTTAACTGTTAAAATCAGAGCCAACACCTTCTGTTGCTGGGATAAACTACATCTCCAAAGCTCTTCTTGCTGCTGCATCTCAAGGCAGTTCCTTCTGTTACCTCCACCTTTTGAAAACAAAAATTCTACAGGCTGTGCCCATGCACCCTCCCTTGTCCCCTGAGCTGGTTGTCCACAGCCTGCCAGGGCTTTTGCTCTGCAGCTCCCTCTTCCTTGGGGTAAAACCTCCTTCTGGAAATACCTCCTGGGGAAGACTGTTTTGAGTCTGGTGGGAGACATATCTGTGAAAGCTTTTCAAAGCTCTCTTTTTATGATGCCTCATGGTTCAGTCCATATATATTGTAGCCTGTGGTTTAACTAAACCTTTCTGTCTTTAAGACTAATGATTTGAAATCTCCCATTATCTTTCTCATTGCCATGGTTGGGGCAGGGTGACTCTCAAGCTATTTTTGGAGAAAAGACTCTCCTTTGAAATGTTTGTTCTGAGTCAGAAGTTTATTCCAACCTTGGTTTTAAGTGACCTGTAAGTATCTAGTTAAACCCTATCACGGCCCACAGAGCTTCTGGTCTGTCTTTCAAACTAGGCATGTGCTTAAATCATGAATTTAAATTAATGCTTCTTGTATCAGGGCTTCAGTTGATAGGTTTTTTTTCAATAAGCTGGTATAACATTTCTTTCTGGTTGATGTATTGATGTCAAAGTGCCAGAATGGTTAAGTTGCCAGCCTCTAATTTCAGGTCTTTCTCTTCCTCGCTGATCTGGGATAGCAACCACTGTCTTGATTTTACACAAAGTGTTCGTTTGATCCTCCATGCATGTAAATAAAAGTCAAAGTTTCCATTCACTTCTGTTGTGCAGGGGTATTTCCACAGTATACTGACAGTTCCTGTGGCTTGACACTGAAGCACTAAATTAGGAAACACGCACTTTTATCTCCAAATCTCAGACTTTTTTCATTTAAAAATACCTAAAAAAGCAAGTACCATCATTTGCAGCTTAAAAGGGAAAGCTTTTTTACCTTACTGTTATACACAAACATCCTGTTTTCTGCAAACTGAGCTACAGTGCTTTGGTCTAAACATGAGACAGAAAATGGCTTTTGCCTAGCGTTATGGTTTTTTATATAATGGCAATTATACACATGAAAATTGTTTTTCCTTCAGCAGTGTTTCTGTCAACAATAAGCATATTGCATAAATGCACCATATCCTTTCTCTCTATTTTGGGTTCACTTATGGTCTTTACTATGATCACTGCTACGAAAAATTACATATTTCTAAAATGAAATGTGAGGATGCCCAATAAACGGAGAATTATAATGTCAAATAGCTCAGATGTGAAGATAGACAAATTCAAAAGAGTGGTCAGACAGTATTTGGAGACTAAGAAAATGTGAGGCGATCCTAAGAAAATATTGGAACAGTTCAGCAAATTGTATGGCAGATACTCCATTAATGAAAGCCTTTAACTGAGGTATATTACTAAGAAGAAAATTGTGGTCCAATACAGGAATTATTTAATGGTCTGCATTTTTATTCAGGATATCAGTCCATTAAATTATTAGAATGGTCCCTTTTTGCATTAAAATCTGTTATCTAGCAGTAACACAATAGAGACATTAGTCAGGACTCTGAAATCCTCTTAAATTCTATAAATTACAGAAAGATACAGGATTCTTAATTATTTCAGATGGCAGTCTCTTAGAGTGGCTTGGATCCACAAGTAAATTCAGTCAGAAAAAGTGTTTTGATATGAGTGAGAGCAGGGGAATAAGGAGGGCAGGTGATACCTGCAGGAAGAAGATTATATCCTGACAGCCTGCCACCCTGGCTAGGATTTCTGGGCCAGATTAAGCTGAAAATGAGCTCTAGTGTAGAGTAGTGTGAGTTCTCCCTTTATGACCAGCAATGCAACAGTTGAGTAAGAAAGACAAGATGAATTTACTACATGTTAAAAAATTAGCTGCTACTAATTTTGTAGTGTGTACCATCTTGGCATGTCCACATTCAAAAAAGTGAGACTGCAGAGGCTGGAGCAAAGGGTGACAGGGAAAAGGAGCTGCTGGTGAGAGACTGGAAGCCAAAGCATTTGCCAAAATAGTAATTGTGAGATTCCCCAATGGCAATGCACTAGCATCCTCAAAGGGGGGAAATACTGACTGCTTTTTTGATGGAGAGGAGACAAGGGCTCTCATCTGAACACTGAGCAAAACCAAAATAAGTCGGTTTAAAACTGGCTGTTTTTCTGAAGAATAAACATTAGTCAAGATATTAATCTCAGGAGAGGGGTAGCTGATAGAAGACCAAATGAAATGTTAAGATGTTTAGAGGAGCTAATAGTCTTCTTACTCAGATTTTTAGATGAAAGAAGCAGAATCAGGGGCAGTATTATAAGAATACAGACCTAATCCATGTCACTCTTCTCTCATCTCCTACAAGATTTCACTCCAGGGATGCTGAGAAGGAGATAAGTTTCCATGGAAGCAAGAACAAAGGGAGACTTTCTAAGGAGCAATATTTAAATCCTGAGCCCTGAATTTCTGCATGACCTGGAGCTTTTGTACACCTGGTTGATGGGGAAGTTTTTTAATCTAAAAAATGACTGACTTGAATTTCAGTGAGAGCTCACTGCAGGAACTGGAACATTCCATGGGAGTTCTGTGATGAAATTGTGTAATGTAGATACATGGAATCCAGAGATGTCTTTAATCTGAAAGGTCACTCTGTCAGAATTATTGCTTATACATATAATGGGTTAGAGTGCTACAAATGACATCAAAATAAAAACAAAAGACAAATTCATGCATATCGAATTCCTCGGAAGCTGCAGGTTTGGGTAAAATGGGACATAGATAAAATCATTTGTGGCTTTAAGTATTTAACACTTAATTGAGGAACTTGCCAGAACAAAACTACTATTTCTCATCAAAAATTTTATAGGAACAGTAAAATTTTGTACAATTCAAACTTTATCTTCTTCATGCCCACCTCTAGCTCACAGAACAGCAGTCCTTGCTGGTTCCATTATCCTATGTTTCTCACACTAAGGGATTGGTGGACTCTGTGAACCTAGTAACAACCCAGTTCTAGTCATTCAAAACTCATGTCTGTCAGCCTCTTAATAATTACCACTGTACTGACAGACTTACTCCTGCTTACATCAGCATATATAAGCAGGCCCAGTACTTTCTTTGCTTTGATATTACATCACATTGTCATTTTTTCCCCAAGGACTAATGATTATAACTCATGACCACTCAGAAGCATGTATCCAGTCAGTATGGACAGTGGAGTTAAATCTTGTTAGAAATTTTACTTCATTCCATTCTGTTTGTATTAATTTAGTCTATTTACACTTTAATCCTCTAACTGGAAATACAGTTAAGTAGGTATTATGGAAAAATAATTTTCCTGGTGAATTCATTAATCTTGTTAATTTGACCTCTTGCTGAAGAGTTGNATATAAGCAGGCCCAGTACTTTCTTTGCTTTGATATTACATCACATTGTCATTTTTTCCCCAAGGACTAATGATTATAACTCATGACCACTCAGAAGCATGTATCCAGTCAGTATGGACAGTGGAGTTAAATCTTGTTAGAAATTTTACTTCATTCCATTCTGTTTGTATTAATTTAGTCTATTTACACTTTAATCCTCTAACTGGAAATACAGTTAAGTAGGTATTATGGAAAAATAATTTTCCTGGTGAATTCATTAATCTTGTTGATTTGACCTCTTGCTGAAGAGTTGGATCAGAAACTCTTCCACTCAACTACTTTTGGGTTTGCTTTAAATAAAGAGATAATTGAATGGGCCAAGAGATGCCATTCACAGCTCTCTGGATTCAGATAGACATCTACTGTGGGTTGCAGTGTAGTCATAGAGGTGATGAGACCCAGCCTTTAGGACTGCTTTTTCATATAGTACAGAGGAGGAAACATTGTGGGAGTAGTTAAAGTAGGAAGGAATGAACATTGTCCATGTCCATTGTCCAAAATCCAACACCGATTCTTCTTCAATAGGTCCGTGTGTTGGTGGAAATGGAAGCAGCCTGGTGACACCTCTGAAGAGTCTCTTGCCACATTCTCTGCAGAGCAGGGTGGTTGAGGGGCTGTTAGATCTGCTCTATCATCTCTGAGGTGTCATGGCACAGGTGTCTTCAGTGCAGGAGAGATCCTGCAGCCCAATTCTCTGGAGGGTAAAAAAAGTGTATTTACATTTCCTTTTTCTAGGAAGGAAGAAAATGAATTATATCCTCATAGGTGTGACTTGGGGAATTAAATGAATAAGATCTGTGCAAGAGGCTTTACTTTTAGGAATCAGTAAAGGAAGTCCAGTGCCAGCCATGGAAAATGCAGTTTAGAAACTGAAGCAGCCAAAACCCAGGGTGGGTAAAGTTCATGAGATCAGCATCTGCCATCTGAAAACTGTACAGATCCAGTACAGTTGGACACCATGATCTTTTACTAGTTATAGCTTTGGGCAGCACAGTGTGCCTTTTCTAATTCCTGTGCTCCTGAGTGATGTTTATTAGAAGAGAAAAAAGCAGCTGAATTTCAGAAAAGCTTTACTGATTGTATCAAAGTCTTAGGGTCTAGAGGGCACTGTCAGCTCGAGGAGTCCTACCCAGCCACCCTCAGAGCTTCCCCCACCCTCCCACAACACAGGACCCTATGTCAGCCCCCGCTGCTGCCCCCATCTGCCCTTCCCCTGGGCATGGCTGGAATTGCTGGACAGGCTCTGCCTCCACCCTGGGCAGCCCCCAGCTCTCATGAGCCTCAGGGAGTCCCTGGTGCCCATGGTGCCCTGAAGCAGAGGATTCTCCTTATGATCCTGGGAGCCACCTTTTTTCATAGTAATCCATCAGCAAGGTGATGGCATAGGTAATGAGTGATTGCATACCTTGGCCTCACATCAACAGAGACTTACATGAACCAGAGTACCTAGTCTGGATCAGAAATGATATGCTGAGACTGATCTTAATTCAAACTTGTAAATCACAGATCATAAACTATAATGAGACTTTACTTTAAATAAGGACAAGAAGAAAATCTGTGTCCAAAACACCTTGTATACAGGGCAGACTTGGCCATCAGACACGACGATGACATAATGTTGGTCTTTATGGAGTCAGCCTTTTGCAAACAGCCAAATTGACTGGACATTTCTTATTCTTTTTTTTAAAATATATTTTATAGTAAAAGAAACTACCTTGATTAAGACTGCTCATTGTACATGGAGGAATCTGATACCTATTTTTTGAATTTTTCAATGAAATGTGCCAGCTGAAGTCAGGTTTTCTGACCTTTTATTTTGAGAGAAATTAACAGAGGATGCTAGCTTATCTCTTACTTTTGATAGCCTATCACAAGATGAGCAGGATTTGTGAGAAACTGATGCTGAATTTCTGTGGGTATGGCTCTTCCATATGGTTGGAAACTTCTGAACATAAGGAAAAATTTTTCTCTGGCCAGAAAGGTTGAATGGAAAAATTCAATTATTGTTTGATATGGAAAGAGAAGGTGAGTCATGCTCATTTCTTCCACAGTGAACAGCATGGACTTTCTGCATCCAAAGATACAGAAATAATTACTGCTAGCGAAAGTGGGAGCAGTCTGACCAGCACTGCTGGGAGGTAAAGGGCATAATGTGATGCAGCAAATGTCCTGATCCCCTTTTGATATGGTAACAAAAGTTTTTCCACTGAAAAATTTGTTTTGTCATATTTTGAATAAGCTTGATAACTGCACACTTTACTGTCTGTAGGAGGCAGTTTGATTGAAAAAGGAGGGCAGCACTCTCACACAGAGAGTCTGTTGCTTTCCAACAGTCAAAGCTCATCTGCATGCATATAGCTTAATGTGGCTGAAAGTTAGTAAGAGAAACCTCATGGACCTTTTGGGATCTTGTAGGCAGTTTATTATTTTTTAGGAAAACTAGAAAGCATCCGGGCTGCATATGTACACAGAAGGGTATGAGCCATTTGTTCTGTACTGAAGTAGCTCTGGATCCTGAAGGCACAGGGAAAAAAGAAAAGGCACTCAGGATTGCACCTGGGATGCTGTTCTTCTTTCCCTGTTTGGATCTTGGAACACATACCCTGTGAAAAGAGGCTGAGTGTGCTCAACCTGGAGGAGAGGCGGTTTCAGCAGGACCTAACAGCAGCTCCCAGCATCTATGGGAAGTCATTAAGGGTACAAAGCTGAGCTCTTCCCTGGGATGCACAGAGAAGAAGGGACAGATTTCTGGAACTGAAATTAGGTTAAAAAGTGGAGGAGGAAGGGGGTAGAGGCAAGGGGTGGGAGATATATCACCTCATCTTTGGAGGTTTACAGACATAGCCCTGAGCAGCCTGATCTGAAATCAGTCTTGACCCTGCTTTGAACAGGAGGTTGAACTAGAGACTTTCTCAAATCTCCTCCAACCTCAACAAGAATAAGTCTTGTCTGGATAATAAAAAGCAATGTAGCATGACCTCTTTAACATTACAAAACATGATATGCTCTTTGTAAAATCTGATGTATTATTATCATGATTAGATCAATTATGACTAACTTTACCACTTGTTATATGTATAAAAAAGAATATACTATTTCCTTCTTGACTCTAGTCATCTTGCTCTTTTAAAACCATATTTTCCCCATTGATCTTTGTCATAACATTAGCTGACTCATCTTAAAAGAAATTATTTACATAATCTTCCCATGGTCTCTGCTGAGGTTTTTTCTGCAAATAGCTTCAAAATGTTTGATCATTGTGATACAATTATGTCTTTTCTGAATGAAAATTCTGCTTTTAATAAAATCAGGCAAAGAGTTTATCTTCATGGGCCCACAAAGGACTTTGCTATGCAGAGAGTGCAAGTCCTCTTAAGCAGTGTGAGATGATAGGATGGATTTCCTTGGAAGAGCACAAGCTGCAAAGGGTTTGTATTCTAGGGCATGAAAATTTAAATTTGGCTCTTCAGCAAAGATGGAGAATACTTTCTGCCAAAGCAGCAACAGGATTTACTTCCTAACACTGTCAGATATGTTCATGTCAAAGAAAATGCCCTTTCCTCCTGAAAAGTCTGAACACTTCTGAACACTGTTTCTTTTGTTTTAAGATGACCTTGAACTAGAAAGGAAAAAAGTGTTTGATTTTGTCATTTTTTGCCTTGATGCTGCACCTGGATTTTTTATTTGCTTACATATAATCTGCAGCAATATCAAGAAATACTTATAGGGAAGACAAATAAAATGGTTCTGTAAATTAGCCACTTCTAATTTCTTTTTTTTTTATACTATGATCTCTTCTTTAATCCTCATAGTGCTAATCTAGACCTCTAATTTTCCTCACATAACATCAAAGAATAACTCAGGCTTCTCTTTGAGAGATACATGTAAAAGCATTTATTTTATCTTCCAGCATAGACCAAGATATTCAAATACAGAAAATTACTCAAATTTCATTTCAGAGCCATTAAAAAGATATTTTTCAAGCTTATTTAAACAACTTAGACTCATGAGAGTTAGTATTTACTTCATTTAGTCTTCCCTTCTCTAATGAGCTAGTATTGCTCCTCAGATGACATTCATGAGTGCCTGCAGGACTTCCTGGGTGACTCAGGCCATAGGATACTGCTGCAAGCTGTAAGTTAAATGGGAGGTGCCTCAGGACAATCCTGTCCTTCGGGCCATGCTAATGATTCCCTGCTAGAAGATCCTCTCTGCGATTGTCACGCTGGAGTCATTGCTGGAGAGAGAGTTTGAGCCAAGTGCCCCCTCTTCCTGAGCAGTGGGGAGGAGAGTGCAAATAGCCAGGTATTTCAATATGGTGCTCCCCAGAGCTCCATACTGAGCCCTCTGCCTTCTCTCATGGGCGAGGCCAAACTTGGATTTCTGGCTCTGTGGCAGCAATAGGAGAGATCAAAAAGGGCTGTGTGATCTGGAGAGGGCACCTTGCAGCACTCGAGGCTGTATCTTTTTGTGCTTTGCTTTGCATGTGTATCACATACCTGAGTAAACACTTAGATGGTGGACAGATTTGTTTACAAGGCATTGACTAAGTATTTTCAAGGTACCCACAAGTTCCAAGAGTGCAAGAAAGAGATATTTCACTGCTTGCCCATTGCGAGGATACGTTTTTTTGGTCTCATTGTGAGAAAGGCCTTCTGACCAAGTACAAGATTTTAACTAGCCAGGAATAGAGCTTAACTGTTATTTAATAGGCCCAGGAGCAGTTAAAGTTCAAACCAGAAAGACCTTCTGGTACCCTGTCAAAGTAATAGTACCATATTACCAAAGTAATAGTACCATATCACCAAAGTAATAGTACCATGGACTTGCTACGCAAAAAGAATTTCTTCAAGATTGTCACACAAATTCCATCAAAAAAGAGAATGTTCTCTCTCTAAATTCAAGAAAAATATTTGCATGTATTGAAAATGTAGCAAGTTCCCTTTTATAAAGATAAAATCAAGGTTTTGCTTTACATTTCCTTAATGGTTTAGCTAGTTCCTCTGATTTGGAGTTGTCAGTTACAGAATTAAATAGGGAGAAATGTTTTCACATAGTGAAAGTGGGACATAGACTGCAGTGACCTGGCCAAATTCCAGCTTGAATAATTGCACATACTTAAATAAAATGCCCTTTGACATTTCTGTTAAGGATAAACATTATTTATCCCCAGTGATCTTGAACTGAGGAATACTGATAAAACAGTCTTTGCATCTCATGTGAGCTGTATAACATGGATGGGCAAAACTAATCTGGGCTATTAATGTGCCACCATGTGTAGAAAGGCTGATCCTGTGGAAACCAGTGGCAGAACTTCATTATAGTTCCTAAGTGCAGGATTCCACTTATCATTCCTGTGTCCGGTTTTGTCATCAACCTCACACTGCGTCTTGTGTAAGTTACTTCACTACTTCATAGAAAAGATTTCTTCCCCCTGTCTAAATTAATGTAACTTAAAAACTGACCACAATTTTAAGTACAAATAATAAGCACTGTGTAAGGTCTCTATTTTGATATAATTATTATGAGCAAGGCAGATAAAAGTCTCCTTTTTTCTTTTTTTTTTTTTTTTTTTTTTTTAAGGTTTTCCATTACAGGACTCCATTTTTCAGTTACTTCCATCAAATGACCTGAGCACACTTATACTTTCCATGGGAGGTAGGGACTTCAGCCTCAGGTCTTTTGGGGATTTCATCACAAATGGTGTGCATTTTTCTTGATATCTGTAAAGAGGTCCCCAGATTTGGCTGAATTATATGCTTCTTGAAACCTTAGTTCTTATTTGCTCAGCAGTGACCTGGCAGAAGTTGGCATTTAGGTTTCCGAAGATACCATCTGCACTGGGCATCCTCTGTCCCAAGGCTATAGGAGATGAACATGACTTTCTCTGTAATTTCTCCTCCTGTTACCATGTATGGCTATGGCACAGCATCTAATAGCAGGGTCTAATATCCTCTGCTCCTGCTGTTTTTCCTTCTGGTGCCCTAGCAATGAAGAGATAGAGGCGACCTGAGGGGAATGGGAAGGATGCAAAATCAAAGAACACAGGATGAGGTTAAATCTGCTCAGAGTGACTTACTCAGCATCACAGAAGAATTCAGCAGTACGCTCAAGCATAAAATTTGCTTTTCCTAGAATAGCATTATGGTTGCCAGATATGCCGTGTAACATGGGATTTCCTGAACTATAGTCTCAAATTCCACGTCCTCTATTAAAACATAGAGGTGATTGACTTCTCTGTATATTCCAGAAGTACAGTCTTTGTAAAATCTGATAATCTACTACTGACTTTGATCTCCATCTTCTCTGTGGGTGTTTTTGTGTTTCATTCCTCACATTGTGTGGATAAACCCACTTCTGAGGGTTATAACAGGAGGTAACAAAACTCAAACATTCACATGTAGGATTTATGCCACTGCTAGAGTGAGATACACTTGGCTGGACCTCAGGATGGACTGCAAATGGACTTTCAGAAAAGTGGGTTTTTGGGTAAGGAAGGAAGAGAGTAGGGCTGAGAACAAAGTGAAATACCAGTTTTAGTTCTGGATCTGAAAGTGTTGAATGGTTGGGGAAAAAGGCTTTCTGGTGGTAACCCCAGACCCCAGTACAGGGGCCAGGTATGATAAAGGAGTGATATCACAGTGATATCTCATGCTGGATAAATGGTTTTGAGACCATTAGAGTTTCCTGACACCAGGTAGATCCCTCTGAACAGCCCAACCTGGATGGAGTACCACTATTCACAGGGATTCTGGGGAATAAACTTTGTGATCAGGTCCATTTTTTTGCTGATCTTCACCTTTTTTGTTCTATAGTTGATATGTTGGGATGTTTCTGAGGGTCCCTGTCCCACTCTGGAGCCGGTCTGAGAGCCTCCACTTGAGCTGATATTCAGTGCTATTCAGTATGTGAACTAAAACCACAGGGAAAGCCATCAAGAGCTGGTGAATGCAAACAACCCTGAATACATCTTGTGCATGTGCTGGCACTTCATAGGCCCCAAACTTTGATTTCCAGGGACAAGCAGGATCTGTGGTGTATCTGGCAAACACACGCTGCCCTCAGCAGATCACGGTATCTGTTGACAGAGGCTGCCCTGAAGGTGCCTTGCCTATATCTTCAAGTGCACTCACTCCTGCCACCTCCTGCAGATGAAGCTGGAGGCTGTCGGGGAGAGCTGGATCCTCTGCTGCCTCCACTGCCTGATGTTGTGGGTCACCTTCTCCCTTGCCTGTTCGTTGTGGCAGCAATGCCTAAACACTGTAAAATTTTGTTTAAATCACTCAGTTGTCCTGGTCTTCCTCAGCATCCTTTCCCCTGTGGCACCACAACTCCAGGCACAGCTCCTCTGCACCGTGACTGTGGCTGCTGAAGATTGCCTGTGCTTCCTAGAGTTCCTCTCCCTATGCCCCTTTCCAGCTCTCTCATTAGGAATGTGCATAATTCTGTGCTTGTAATTAGTATATGCTGTTTGAGGCCTAATTATACTGTATGTTCTGGTTTATCAAAAGCTGCTCATCTGTTGTGTGAAAAACAGTTTAGGAATTTCAGGCTGCCTTCTGCAGGAGTCCTCCTCCTTTGAAGTGGGAAGATCAGAGTCACGGCTGGGTCAGCACAGCACGAGCTCTGCCTCCGCTCAGGGTGCCGGGCGTCAGCAGCGGAGCAAGATGGGCTCCTGCTGTGCAAACCTGGCTGGAGTGCTTCACATCCCACAGTGCAGCCCAGAGACAGCCATAATCCCCAGCTGAGCCCTAGGAGCAAGTCATGTCAGAGCTAGCTGCATTCCCTCCTTCTTCCTTTCCTTTCCTCTCCTTCCAGTTAAATTTTCTTCTTGCTCTTAAGCATTTTCTTTTAGTAGTGACACCAGCTACCACCTTCTTTTTTAAGATCAGTTGATATTCACACAACCCTGGAAAAAAACACTTTGTGCATAGGCCACAGGTCAGTATTTTGAATGGAAATCATAGTGTGTGGTATCACAAGCTATTTTAAATCTAATGAGAAATGCAGGAAATCCTGCAGTGAAATGAAGCTGACCTTGGTGACCGTGACTGTCTCTCAGCATTGCATATACTAATGCAGTGTAAAACATGTAGAAGCCTGGTCTTAAATAGGGAGGTACAAATATTTATTCTTCTTAATAGTTTGTGGAGAACTGGGAGTAAATAGCTTTTGCAACCACCACCCCCAACATCTATTCTTTTGAATGAAGGAATATATTTTAAAAAAGAGTTGAACCTGTGTAATAATAAAGGGAAGAAGAAATATTTTCAGCATGTATTACAGGATAAACTGAACCAAAGATATCCTGATGCCTTATTTTATTGCATTCCATGTTTGAATATATTATTAAGAGTTTTAGGAGGTAGGGGTAGAATATCTGGGAGTTATCCCATGTAACAGCAAGGATCAAAAGAAGGTGCTCTCCCTCAGTTGGGAAAGCCAGCACTTGCAGGCAGGAATAACATAAATGATAGTGTGTCCAGGGCAATCATCACATTGCTGGTTTTGGACAGTACCTCTTCTCCTACAAATGAAGATCTCTTCTCTTTACAAATGGAGCACCTCCTCTACACTAATCACTGTGTGATTAGCAGGGCTTGGGCTAACTGGAGCAGCATACAGTGATGGTAAATGAGACTTGCCAACTGCAATGGGTCTCTGACTGAGAAAAGATCTATTGGTGATGCAAGCTAACCTCATCCCACTGAAAGAAGTATTACATCAGCCTATCCTAGGAAAAGAAAAATGTGATATTGGGTGTGTTAACAAATCAAGACTGAGTCTAGAGAGTAACAGGACAGGAGTGAATGCCATCCTGTGTCTCCCATGGAGGCACCCAACAGAGAATGAAGATGGTTCTCTTGTGTATCACAGCACCCGCCAGCAGCAGGGTGCTGCAGAGACCTGCTACACACAGCACTTGTCACAGGACATCCAGACACACTCTGTCCTGGAGACCTGGCAGATTAAACACAGAAGGAGATGCATGGTGACATCAGATAAATGTGACGTCGTGCTAACAGATCATGTTAGTGGCACTCCTTGTTTGCAGGGCTTATGTGAACCCTCCTGTTTTCTAGAAAAAAGGCTTATGTGAACCCTCCTGTTTTCTAGAAAAAAGGATAAAGTTTAACATGGTTTGTAATGAAGCCTCTGCTCATGCCTACAGAAAGCTGCATGTGTCACATGCTGAGGATTTAAAGAGTATGTATAATACGCAATATCAACCCATATATTTTTATATGCATGTATATGCCTACACTTATATAAAATATATCTTATTGTGAAGCATCAGATATATGTGTGGCAGCAGGAGCTATGCCCATTCCCTAAGTATTCCCCACACCCTGAACCTGAAGAAAAAAAGACAAAGACTGGTTTCTGCAGAAGCCTGGAGAAAGAGAAAGAGGTTCCTGACCTGAAAGTTAGATGATGTCGCTTGTCCATTTTAAATTCGCTTGTGAGCCTCACTGGGCAAGGTTTCAAAATACACACCCCACTGCTTCAATTCTGTCATCCAGTCATACTGAGCTTGCAAAGGAAAATACAAAAGTGGGGTCAGAATCATGGTGTAGGAGTTTTGTTTTGGAGAAAATCAGACAATCCCAGAGGATACCTGTAACAAGTTCAGTGCCCTAAGCACACAATATGCTCAGACTTTGGGAAAACTGCCTAACAAGTTTTCAATAAGCCCTAAACTTGAAACACATATCAAGATACTTATTTTTAGTGTCAGCAATAGGCAGTAAGTCCATAGCAGGATATTTTGGCATCTGATCTGATAGATTCACTTATATAATTGAAATAATATCTTGGCTTTTTCTATTCTTGGCTTCCTATTGGAGAAAAAAACCCTGAAAAGATGAGAACCATGAATCATAACAAAAATTGGAAATTTTGTGTTATGTATTATCACTTGGCTTGTTTTAATGAAATAATTTTAGGGAACCATATTATGTTCCTGCCAGAAGATTCAAATGTTCTCTGAAGTCAGTGATTCAGCAGTGTTTCTATGAGAAAGACTGTTTTGGTGTTAACTCATTAGGGAGGATAAAGTCAATATGCACATTGATTTTTAGATTCTCTCTTGAAATATACTGCTGATTGTTTATTATTTTTGAATTTGCGGGGATTGGCACCCTATTTGTTTAACTCCTTAGAGCTGGATTTAGAGAACTTAACAGGAAGTTTTATTTAGAGATATTTGCTTTAGTCCACATTTTGCATCATGTGCAGCTTGAGTCTTGCCCAGTCTTCTGGGTCAAGGTGATTATAAGAAAGGAGATAGATCCTGTTCAAGTTCTCATGCTCAATTACCCTTCACTAACATTACAGGAACAAGCTGGGGTTAGTAAAAATTCTTATTAGGCTTTATAAGGTCTAGAAATCTTCATTACCCCCTTTTTCATACCAGCTTGGTTTTTTCACTCAAACCTAATCAATCCATGACAGTAAGCATGTATTAAGATAGTTTATCATAAGGAGACAAATTGCTTTCCATGCTATGGTATATGACTTTTTGATACTATGTCACTTGCAGTAAACCATCACAACGGATTGTTTGTTGAGAATCAGATTTCTTCTGGAGAAGTATAACTGTGACTCAAATAAATAAGTTCTCAGTGTCTGTGATAGCTTAAAATAAGTGAAAATGTGTATGGGAGAGTAACTGATTGTGAGTTTAAGGACAAACAAGAAGTAGGAAAACAAAAAGTTTCCAGAGAGACCAGACATCATGTGAAGGTGAAGGAGAAGAGGAACGGGGATGGTGACTGTGCTGAGCTGGCCTGGGCAAAGGGACCTGAAGGGTCCTTCAAACTTGCTGGGTACGGTGACCAACCACAGTCCCATTTGTAAGCTCTGGGAATTCTACCACAGTACTGCTTCCTAAGTATGTAATTAAAATAGGATCTTTCTTATACTGAGAGTTACAGCCATAGAAAAAACACATGAGATTTTTATGCTTTCTGTTTCTTATGTTTGCATGTGTCTGACTGAATAACAAGCTGAATAGTGCAGTTCTGATCTTTTTCTGGTCCCAGTTATACTTCATACAAAACATTAACAAATTTAAACTATCATCATCAGAAGTCACGATGCGTTAGTGACATTTGCAATGCTTTACTTTCCATCATCTGCTGTACCAAGGAACCTTCAGAGTCTGCTTCTGGCTGCTGTGTGCAAGGGCTGCCTCTGTGTTTTGTCTGGTCTAAAAGGTCACACTTCTGAGTCCAAAATAGGTCTCAATGCCCTGTGAAGAGCTTCTTGGCTGAGATTTCCACTTGCTTTTGCAGCTGCACTGTCCTGGCACACAGCTAAGTGAGTGGCTTGTGGCTGTATAACCCTGAATGGACAGGAGGAACAGTGAATTTCCTGCTGTCCCCATGGGAAAGAATAGGGCTCTCCAAGATGACCCTCCTTTGTATTGGCCCTGTGTTAGGTTATATTCTGTTCACTTTTGAAATGTCACTACTAGAAGATTTGAGAGCTGCTTTATAAAGTGTCGCATTTAACCCCTGCTTTGTTTTAAGGTGTGTCAATGTCATATTGCTGTGTTAGGCTGGAGAACTGAGGGACCATTTTCAGCTTACTGCAAGCCACTGGAAATACTTTCAGATTTGTAACCACAGCAAAACCCTTCTACTTCAGATATGGTCAAATATAAATTCACTGGCAACAGAAAGCTCGCTTGTTTGACATCAAGAATGTTTCCCCTCTGAGGTAATATAAAATGCTTTGAGGTACTTTTCTGGAAACCTTGACATTTGCTCTCTTCTCTGTGATTTTATTGAGGTTTTGTGTGCTTCTAAAGTGCGCAGAGAATTTAAAGCTATAGCTTTGTGAGAAAGTGAGGTTCAGTGGTTAGCACATTAAGTGAGAGTCAGGGGACATCAGGATAGCTCTCACAACACTCTGGAGTAAATTATCTCTATCACTGTTCCTTATTTTCTGCTTTAGTCAACATGGCTATATCAGTGGTTGTCTTTTCATTGTTCTTGCACACCCAAGCCAAGCATGATAGCAATTGTGAGTGTTTTTGTGATCTTAAAAACATTAAGCTTTTTGATTAATTTATTTTAAAATTATGCTAATCTTCAGGCTTTGCAGGTTTAATAGTGATGAGAATTGCTGAGTAAGTCTTAGTCTTGAATAAAGGTCAAGAAAGCACTCATTACCCTTTAATCTTTCTGTGTGGACTTGACCTACAATTTTGCAAAATGGGCTTCTGGTGTTTTTTAAATTTTTTTCTTTTCTTACTGTGAAAATAAATAAACAACTGTGACAATAAATAATAACAAAAAATAAACTGTGACAACAACAAAATAGCAATTCTTATGGGGTCATATTCATATTCTCTCTGATAATGGCTGGACCATGGTGACAATATTGGGAGCTTAATGCCTTGGAAGAACTCATTGTGGTAACACTGCTCCTCTTCCAAAACTGACTTAAAAGGATTCTAGGTTACATGGACTATGTATGCATGATTTCTCTGCATATTTATGAGCAAACCAGCAGTTAAGGGCTGGTTTTACAAAAAATGTGTGTTAAACACACTACCAAGGACTTATTTGGTATAAAATCACCCTTGCAAAAAATTGGTATCTTTTTCAGAAGAGTCAGCCAAGTGCCTAAAGTGACTCCCTGCAAATGAGATGTTTTGCAGGTATGTCAGCTCGGAGTTTATCCAAAACAATGACAGATATTCAAAAAAACATATGGATAAAGTGTTAATCATAAGAACAAACCAAAGCATCCTGCTTTTCAATGATACAGTCTTTTTGTTTCCTGCTGTCTAGGGCTATAGAGGCTGTGCAGTGGAATAAGATACGGATGTGGAAGTCAGACCCTCCTCATCTTCAACATGGTCACCTGACTTCATGCATGGCCTTCAGGTTTAAGCTACAAAAGGGCCATTCAGCATTACAACTTGAGATGTGAACAGTCCAGAGAATTTTTGGATGACTTTCTGGGCGATTAAGCCCACAATCTGCCTAGGAACAATTACAGCTCATCCATGTGCCGTGCTGCATTTGCCGTGTGAACACCACTCCTTTGGCTAACCTGTGATGCTGGGAGAAGAATCTGGGGCTGGGGTTTAACCTCCCCATCCTCTTCCCAGCAAAACTCTGCAACCCTGTGGTCTCTTCTACATCTCACTGCCCTAATGTCAGTTGCAGGAAACCACACTGTCCCCTGCTGATCCCAGGTACGAGTGACCTGGGATCCCTAGAGCTGCTCACTTGCTGCATCCTCTACTTCCAATGTCTTGAGACCCTGAACACTTCATTGTGTCACTCTCCTACCTTCTTTGTTCTCTTACCTCCTGCACATTTATGTCAGATTCTTTCCATTCCCAGATTTTATCAGGACCTGGAAAAATCCAAGTCAGGGTTAACAAGAAACTATTTCTGTGGGCAATAGGAAAATTGGTGGTCAGCTACCAGCTTCAGTGTTTCAAGTGTTTGATGCAGGATAAAAACTTATGTGTTTTGAGAGTGGGAGGGCTCAGAGAATTGTATTACTTCCTCCTGTCTTGAATGTGGTTAGACTAAATCATAGGGTGTAGAGAATGGAATGCCAGCTGTGCTGCAGTACTGCACAATGGAAACAGCATCCACAGCTGCAGTCCTTGGTTTTGGTGACAATGTGAAGAGTATTGAGACAAGCAGATTTTGACTTGTTTTTCTAAGAATAGCCCTGCCCTGCTGATGTACTCTTGGACACAGCACTATTTCCAGAGAACTGAATTTGGACAAGAAAGTCCAGTCAAAGCCAAAATGCTCTTGGATAGGTCAGATCCCAAAAGACCTGGCTATTTAAAGATTGACCTTTACAGTTTCAGATCAGAGTCTGCACTATATTTCAATGACACTTATATAAAACTGTTTCTCCTGGATCTCTGCCTCATTAGCTATGCTCAGTTTTACTGCTGAAAAATTGGAATTTTGATATAAATGAAGAGAACTAAAAAGGGGAAAAATAGAAGGGCTAATATAGAGGTACTCTCAGTGTCTTACTAAAGAAAGAGGAAAACAAATATTTTCTTCACTGATATAGAAAGTTTTGACACATGATTCCAGCCCTCTGGAAAGGACCAGCCTGGCATTAAAAAATCATACAGCTTTGCATCCCATATTATAGGTGATTTTCACTTGCTGACAAAGAAGGCAGCAAAGCAGCACCCCAAAAAGAATGCAAAAGGGCTGCTGTCCAGTTGATTCATATTTAGTGAGCTGCAGTACCACAGTTGCCCGTTGTGTAATGTCTGTGGCAGAACTATTTTCAGAAATGGCTTCAACAAACAACTTTGAGACAGGATATAGGCTGAGTATCAGCCCTTCTGGATAGCATAACACTTCTGGATTGTGTAACATGCCTCTCTGAGAGAATCTCAGGAATCTCTTATATTTCAGATATCTGGGAATGTACTTCATCTTTTTTTTTTTCTTTATTTTAGGACTAAAGTTCCTGTTCATTTTCAGTTAAGTTAACTGAAATTTTATCCTGCTAGTAGGAATGATAGGGATATTTATAAATAACATTAAAATTCAGAAGGTCAGAGATGGATGGTTGACATTTGAAGGCCTATTTTTCTTAACGGGATGTGCATTGAAACATATGATTGAAGACTTGAGCCATCCTTCTGGATTTTCACTGTCTCTAAAAGCTATGCCACTGATTTTCCCAAGATTCTTTAAGTATAACAAAGGAAATACAGACCCTTCTCCCAGCTGTTAACGTGCTGCTTGCAAATCTGGGGGAAGATCCAGCCATGCAGGATCTCCCATGAGAGAGGGCAGATGCAACAACCCGTGCACAGTGTACTGCCAGAAATCAGGATTGTTGGTCTTGCAGACACTGCACTTCTGTGCTCGTCCTTTGCCCATACAGGAGCAAGATAAGATGGATTTTGAATTATTGAATCAACAGTGTGCTCCTGGTGAATATTTGTCCTGTCCATTTCCCTGTATGATGTTGACAGAAAGGTGGGGAGAGCACCTCATGGCTGAGATGGCACATATACACTGGTATTTACTTTTTGTGTTGGAAGTCGGTGCACAATTTCATTACAAGTTGTAGTGGATTTCGGCTGTTGAAGGCCATGTAGGGCAGAAGTTTAAACTATATTTTTAGCACCTCCACTTTCACTACAGCATTGTTTTTTTCAGTGCAGTTGCACACATTAACCCATTGCTATGATCCAATGTACACATTTCCATCAGTACCTCTGCATCCGCTGGGTTAAGTGCAGTGCTGCTCAGCTCTGCCTCCCTACCTAGATCGATGAAGGGCAGATACAAATCTTCTGAGAGTATTAATGTTCTGCAAAATCATTTTGTTTCAATTAACAACACCTCTTTAATTATCTGAGGCGTGGCTGATAAACTGCATGTCTGTCAGGTCTGTCTTGCTTTATGAGGGAGTCACAACTAGTTCACTGAAACAATTAACAAGAAAGAACTCCTAAACTGCTCTCTCGAGTCCTCATGCTCCCCTCCCTTCCTTCCAAATTGGGGAATTCTTTATTTCAGAACAAAACCTCTTAAAAGCTAATTTTTTGGTTTTGTCTGAGATTCGTTCAGAGTATCCATTCATTTCCAGACCCAGGTCACAAATTCATGCTTGCTCCTCATAGTTTAGGACAACAGACACAGCTAGAGGCACCCTCTAAGGGTTGAACCTCATCTGTGCAAACACAACTCTTGAAGCTGTGCAGAGGCTACTGTCAGGCTGGGTGGAATAATGTTTGTGTACGTGTTACAGATGAGACGAGGTCATCCATGGTGCCTGCAACACAGCAGGGAGCTGAGCCCTTGCCTCTGAGTGTTACTCCTGTGCCTCCAGAGAGAAATACTATTACTGGGTTTATTTATGCTCCTTTGTGGTCTACACAAAGTGTCTGAGTCTCTTCTGGGACCTTTCTCCCTTGCTCCGATTCTCTCAATAAATCTTGGCTTTTGGGTTTTTTTTTTTTTTTGAACTGGATTAGAGCCAGTAAACTGGGTAGCTGAACAGCCAGAGAGCTGTTTGTCAGCCTCTGATTTTACAGCAGGGATTTTGCAGGAGGCTGCTGAGGCAGTGACCTCTGAGTGCGAGGCGAGGACAGTGAATCCTGCTGGGATACTGTTGGAGGACTGGCTCCTTCTGCGCTCTGCAGGGAAAAAGAAGCTTGGCACAGTGGTATCTCTGCTGCTGGTAGTGAGCAACCCTGCAGCAAAGTAATCACTCTTTCCTGCTGTGGTTTTTGTGGCCAAAATAACTAGTTGGTTACTGTAAATCAGAGCCTGGGTACAGACTATTGTATATACAGTGCAGAAAATTGAAAGATATGGTGTTTTCAGCAAAACAGAGAATAAATCAAATTGTCAATATGGATGTCTTTACCAATATGGTTACTCTTCCTGAAGAGGAACTATCTAAGCCCAGATTAAATATTTTACAGACCAAGATTAAACCTGCCTTATTGTGGAGGCAGAGATAAAGGAACTCTATTAGCCAGCACTTTGTCCATCCACTAATTAGTTTCTTGTATTTAGAAACATTTCCTTATTCTCCTTTGATAAGCCTGAATCTCCTCAGAATTTTTACTCAGAAGTAGGAGACCCTCATGCCAAAACTGCCAGTAGCTCCTGGAGGCTGCAAAACCTACTTTCTATGTATGAGACAGGCCAGGGATAAAAACCAAGCCTACTGCACTCTGGGAGGGTGCACTAACCAGCAGCCTGTGAATCAAGCAATCTCTCTGAAAAAGGATTTCTTCTTAAAGTTCAAAAACGCCTATGCAAAAATCTTATGTTGAATGTGGCAAGATAGTAAGGAAAATGTTGGTTATAACAAATCATTTTTTCCAAAAGATTCGTGGAAAAATTCCTGAGCTGCTTTATATTAGGTATTAAGCCCACTCTGGTGAGAGGTGCAGCTTTACCAACAAAAAAAGTAATATCTACAAAGTGTTGTCTGTAGTCTGTTGGACTAGTGACAGTAACAATGCAAAACATTACTGGAGGCTCTGGCAAAAGAACAGGCACAATTTATTGGCTATGCAGCTCAGGATAGGGTATGATGAATAGAAATGATGACCTAGTGAGTAAGTTCCTGGGTTTCAATGTGGCAGAGCAGGGCTCAACTCCTGACTTAGCTTTGGACTTCTTTGTTACTTCAGGGAAGATGCTGAAATCTTTCCTGTGTAGCAGTTCCCCATCCTAAAAGAAGGATAATGATAATTTCTTACATCCACAGGGATATAGGCAAGGTAAATCATGATTGCAAAGCCTTGAGGTACTGTGGGAGGGAGGGGACACAGAAATATTCAATGCTATATCTTTCAGTTAAGGAAAGAGAATGCAGAAAATATTTTCTAAAGACATTGCAAGGTTATTTTCCAGTCTCTCAAACGTGGCATGTAGAGACATATTTCAATTTTTATTTCTATCCTCTATTCCTTTTTAACTACATTCTTTCCTTCCCTTGTAGGCAGAGACATATGTGTAGCCAAGTGGAGGATGTCTAAGGCATACGATGCTCCTGTACTGTTCCTGGGCTGATTTGATGGTTTTCTGACACCAAAAGAATCAGAAGTTTTATGTTTGATTTCATAGTGCAGTTTCTGAGAATTTAATATTTCACTTTGACCCTCCAGATCCTTCAGAACAGCTTATAAAATCTGCATGGTGTGGGAGGGAGTATTTCTGGCAATCTTTGTCTTTCCAGGAGTCATTTTGTGTGAAGCTATTGTGATGGATTTGGTATCACATTAGTCAAAGATTTTCTCTACTAAAAATTTACACATTTGTTTTCATGTGGGAAAGCAAACAAAAATCACTCATTTCTAGAAGATAAACATTTTACTCAACAATTTTCAGAGTGTAGTTTCCTTTGAAACTCAGTTTAAAGAAATAGATGAGAGCTAAATGCAGGCAAAATAGATCCAGCTGTATAAAGTCAGGCACTTCTGGAGCATGAATCATTTCCCATGACAGATGGCATTGCACTATAAAGGTATCTGTTGCTCATGTTTGACTGTAGGAGAAACCTGAATAACTTATTTAGGCTAGTTACCTGGTTTTGGCTAGGCAAAGCTGGGGAAAGAATCCATATAATTGCCATCAATAAGTATGCATTTTAAATCATTGCATGACCTTCTCCAAGTGTTTAGACATAGATTAAAAATAGGCTTTTCAAAAGTCAGGCACCTAAAATGCTGAGCATTTTTGGAACTTTAGGACTTCTTACATACAGGATTTAGGTATTTTTGGGGGAAGAGATTTGACTCTGGCTTTATTTGGGTAACTGTGCTGCTGATGTGATCTGGCCTCAATACTGCATGTTACACAGATCTCTCTGCCACATGCCACCTTTTTGGGTAAAAAAACCCCATGACAAATGATCAATAACATTCAAACTAATCTTTAAGGTGAAGCTGTGGGATATTTCTGTTATTATTATTTTATTTCATGAGGACCAGTCACCCTTTGCCTCACCTGCTTCAATACTTGCAAGGCCTGAGAGAGGTTCTGCGCCAATCCCGCTCAGAGGTTGTGTTGTCACCTCCATGCAATGCAGGGTTTGTCCCTCCTGTGCACTGTTTACACAGGCTAGGGGAGGTGGCTGAGCTACTACTTTACCCCTCTTGGTTTCCCCTGGGAGTGAATGGAAATTTGAGCTAGGGAGACCCACCAGTTATTTTTTTTGCAGGGGAAGTGGGGAGACATTTCAGGGGCTTGCAGTATCTTGTCTCTTCCTTCCCCAACATCGTCGTCCTCGTTTGGCTGGTGAACAGGCTTCAAGGCTTACAGAAATCTGTCACTATCTCTCAAGACCACACCCCAAAAAAACTTCCCAATGGCACCTTCTAAAGTCTTGAGTAGAAATTAGAGTCATGGGAATAAAAGGAGACTGCCCAGGATGGTGAGTTTTGCTGCTTTTAGAGATAAGATTTTAACTGATAGACGTAATGGGACAAAAACATAGTATTCTGTTCACCTTGTTCAATTCAGTATTTGTAAGGCTCCAGTCACCATGGCATCTAGGCATGAAAGATACCTTATGTCAGCAGGATATGCATCAAAGGAGTCCTTTTCTAATGGATAAACCTGATATCAAAGAACTGAAGAAACTGAACCAAAATTTACAGGTGTCCTTTGCTTTGATCATTAATTAAAATGTGACTTATACTCACAGTGTCCCTATTAGAGGACTTGACACAACAAAGCATCTGAGGTACCCAACTATTTCTTGTAATGCTGTGAAAGACAGGTGTTCATTCCTGGGAAAGCTTTGAAGCTAAAAATAAAATAAAACAAAATTAAAATTAAAGGATATTTCCACACACATAGTAATCATCTTAATACTTACATTTGAGGGGGTTTTGTGTGTGTGTTAAATACTGACAGAACTCCTGGCTGGAAAGGAATGCAGACGATGAGGTAAAGTAAAGCCTTGTATGTCATTTGAGATGAATTGTCAGAGAATTTGTCTCAGCCATGTCATTATCAGATTAATAGTTGAGTTCNTTTCCACCACAGCCCTTGAAATTCTATGCTGACTAGATTGCTTCCTAGGCAGACCATGACAGCCAACCCCAGCACCCTGGGTTATTCCAGCCTGGAGGTGTAAAATGGATCAGGGCATTTCATTTCCCCAGCAGCTAGCCCAGACACAAGAAACCCATTCTGTTGGTGCTAATGGGCTGCATGGCTGCCAAATATGTTGATGATCCGAAACAGCTAGATTAGGTTATAGATTTGAAGATCATAGAATATCCTGAGTTGGAAGGGACCTGCAAGGACCATTGAAGTCTAACTCCTGATATGTTCTTACAACAGGTCATTTGGCAAGTAAGCATTCCTGCAGTTTTTCTCTGCTTTGCCCTCCNAAATAGGCTTTTCAAAAGTCAGGCACCTAAAATGCTGAGCATTTTTGGAACTTTAGGACTTCTTACATACAGGATTTAGGTATTTTTGGGGGAAGAGATTTGACTCTGGCTTTATTTGGGTAACTGTGCTGCTGATGTGATCTGGCCTCAATACTGCATGTTACACAGATCTCTCTGCCACATGCCACCTTTTTGGGTAAAAAAACCCCATGACAAATGATCAATAACATTCAAACTAATCTTTAAGGTGAAGCTGTGGGATATTTCTGTTATTATTATTTTATTTCATGAGGACCAGTCACCCTTTGCCTCACCTGCTTCAATACTTGCAAGGCCTGAGAGAGGTTCTGCGCCAATCCCGCTCAGAGGTTGTGTTGTCACCTCCATGCAATGCAGGGTTTGTCCCTCCTGTGCACTGTTTACACAGGCTAGGGGAGGTGGCTGAGCTACTACTTTACCCCTCTTGGTTTCCCCTGGGAGTGAATGGAAATTTGAGCTAGGGAGACCCACCAGTTATTTTTTTTGCAGGGGAAGTGGGGAGACATTTCAGGGGCTTGCAGTATCTTGTCTCTTCCTTCCCCAACATCGTCGTCCTCGTTTGGCTGGTGAACAGGCTTCAAGGCTTACAGAAATCTGTCACTATCTCTCAAGACCACACCCCAAAAAAACTTCCCAATGGCACCTTCTAAAGTCTTGAGTAGAAATTAGAGTCATGGGAATAAAAGGAGACTGCCCAGGATGGTGAGTTTTGCTGCTTTTAGAGATAAGATTTTAACTGATAGACGTAATGGGACAAAAACATAGTATTCTGTTCACCTTGTTCAATTCAGTATTTGTAAGGCTCCAGTCACCATGGCATCTAGGCATGAAAGATACCTTATGTCAGCAGGATATGCATCAAAGGAGTCCTTTTCTAATGGATAAACCTGATATCAAAGAACTGAAGAAACTGAACCAAAATTTACAGGTGTCCTTTGCTTTGATCATTAATTAAAATGTGACTTATACTCACAGTGTCCCTATTAGAGGACTTGACACAACAAAGCATCTGAGGTACCCAACTATTTCTTGTAATGCTGTGAAAGACAGGTGTTCATTCCTGGGAAAGCTTTGAAGCTAAAAATAAAATAAAACAAAATTAAAATTAAAGGATATTTCCACACACATAGTAATCATCTTAATACTTACATTTGAGGGGGTTTTGTGTGTGTGTTAAATACTGACAGAACTCCTGGCTGGAAAGGAATGCAGACGATGAGGTAAAGTAAAGCCTTGTATGTCATTTGAGATGAATTGTCAGAGAATTTGTCTCAGCCATGTCATTATCAGATTAATAGTTGAGTTCCAATTTAAGCTGGAGTTATTTGGATAACAGGAATCAAAAGGAAAGTTTTTGCAAACAATTTGCCTTAAAGCAAAATAAAAGTGTTAGAGATAGGATTTTTTGTGATTTCCACCACAGCCCTTGAAATTCTATGCTGACTAGATTGCTTCCTAGGCAGACCATGACAGCCAACCCCAGCACCCTGGGTTATTCCAGCCTGGAGGTGTAAAATGGATCAGGGCATTTCATTTCCCCAGCAGCTAGCCCAGACACAAGAAACCCATTCTGTTGGTGCTAATGGGCTGCATGGCTGCCAAATATGTTGATGATCCGAAACAGCTAGATTAGGTTATAGATTTGAAGATCATAGAATATCCTGAGTTGGAAGGGACCTGCAAGGACCATTGAAGTCTAACTCCTGATATGTTCTTACAACAGGTCATTTGGCAAGTAAGCATTCCTGCAGTTTTTCTCTGCTTTGCCCTCCATGGTAAATTAAAAAAAAAAAAATCTTCCAGCTTTGCCATTTTGTTTTGTCTTCTCTTCACTTTGCTTTCCATCCCTTCATCTTCTTCTCTTATTCATCTTTCACAGGCTCACAACTTAGTATTTATCTGTCATGTGAAATAAACATTCCTGGTGTTGAATCAGCTTTTACACACAGGGAATGGAAATCCTGCCACCCAAACCAAGTAGTTAACAACTTCCTAAGCACTAAACTTTATCTTCCCCTCTCCTGCTCTGAATCTGTGAGTTTCACTAGAATTTCATAAATACATTCTAGTAAGTGAGTGGTTGTTGTACCATCTGATCTTTATAACATTGGGGTGCAGGGATCCAAAATGCAGAAATTCCATTTGTAAGAGCATTGGATCTTTCAGACGTGTCACGTTGTGCTGTAGCCCTGAGGTGGTAGTAGTTACCTGTGAGTGCAGTGTGGCTTTCAGTGCCATGACCAAGTATTCACCTTTGGTGACCACTGGTGTCCATCCCCAAATTCATGGTTTTCCAGAGTGAGCAAGGCTTTGGAAAAGAGGATCCACCATCTGTCAGTCCCTCCATAACCTATAGGTACCGTGGATACCAACAACAACTGGATAGACCCTCTCATCTCCCAGTGTAAAATAACCAAATAATTTCTGCTCTGGAGAGATGCTTTTGACTCTGTACTGTAGTGGGTACAGTGGCAGTGGAGGAGAAGACAGCACCATATCAGGTCTGGTTTGTTTTTGTTCCAGCTTAGACAAGAACCTCCTTGTTTTTATTGCTTTCATACAGTGGGACTTGTGTCCCCACTTGGTTTAAATCTTTCTATAACAAATGCCATCTGAAAATCTGGTCCTCTCATAGTATACCACGTAACAATAAAACCAAGGGTTTAAAGACTAACCTTAGAGTTTTCCTCCATGTAATTCATTTTACAACTTTAGGTTCACCAGACTGATTTGTGAAACTTAGGACTTCAATGAAACATCCAATACTGACATAGATGACAATCTATGAGCAGACTCAGTAAAAAACCAGCAAAGCAAATTGTAGGTGTTTCTGGCAAGCTTTCTGTAAGAAGGGTGACATTAGGAAGTCCTTTGTCACTATGAGTGACATCTCTCTTGTTGCACAACCTTTAGTAAAGCCTACATCAAAGCCACAGAGGTGGAGCATTCTTCCTGGAGAGCTGACAGCCCCATTATTTTTCAAAGACTTCTTCATCAGGGTTCAGGTTCCGTTTTAGCAGAATAAGTGACTCCTAGAATATGAAGACATGCTTCCCACCCCCAACCCCTTTTTCTTTCTTGGTGTAAAAGAACACAATAGTTTATAATACTTTTAATATCAACTGCCAGTTTTTAATTCATTCTTGCACTTGATGTTGTACCTACAGGTAGATGGCTGATTGGTGTCTGTATATATTAATTCTAGACTACATTTAAAAAAATGTATGTTTAGAAAGGACTATTGACATTTCTACTGTTGCATAGTTTCACCAGATGTGTTATGCCCATTCACAGGTACTGTGTTCTCACTCCATTTTTAGTTACCACCTTACTCATTGTCAGTAAGTACCTTTGAGGAATATTTCTGTGAAATACAAAAAGCTTGCAACTATACTTAAAAAAATCGATTAGTTAGATGAATGGCACAAAGACTGACTCAACAGTCATCCAGAACATCAGACTACTGCAGACAAAACTTTTTATCCTTTCCAGAAAGAGTCTGCTTGATTTCTATTATCGTTAACATCTGTACTCTCCAGTGCTGATCCCATGCCTTTAAAGAAATGTAAATCAACTCCATATTCCTAGACAGTAAGTTCTAAAGATGGACTCACAAAATTTTACCCTCTCCAGCAGAGTTGCAGTATCACCCTATTTACTAATGACCTAAGAGTCTGGTATTTGAAGAAAGGGAAAACATAGACAGTATCCATCTCCCCTTACTCATCCCAAGACTTGTAAAGAGAAGACAGTCACTTCCTGTTTACACAGCTCTTGCTGCTGTGAGGTTGTTCCATGCCTTTTAGTTTCTACTTTATTTTGGTAATCTTCATGGAAAATAATTTGTGAGGGAAAAAATCCTTAGAGGAAGTTATTTTGATATTACATTGTAAGGAAAATATAACTCTACCATTCTAAATGGCAAATAAACATTCTAAATTCTAAATAAAAGAAAACCATTAAATGTCAAGGACAGATGCAGCCTTAGTTATCAGGTGGAAAATATAGGGGGGCAAAAACCTCTCTGCTCTGGTGATCTTTGGCTGCAATGTACATGAACTTCTGGGATTGGCTGTTACAGCTGTGGCTTATTTCATTGTTGGCTGTGAAAAATTGATTATTCTGAAGGCCTGTGTCAGTAAATTTCCAAGAAGTCATTAACCAATAAAGATAAGTGTTTTATTCTGGAATCATCATTGTATCTTTGTGTGTGTTATTGATGACTTGATCTGTCTTCTTGGCAGGCACTTAGAGGAGGGCTGAGTGTAACGTACACATTCCTCTTCCAAGAACTGTAAGAGAGGGAAAGTCTGAACAAGAAAACCGAGAAAGCAAATCTCATGTCAGATTGAAAGAAAATATGTCCCTAAAATTGCAGATTTGGCCAGGGAAATAGTTTGAGATGGATTGTTTTTTTAACGAGGAATTAAAGAAACGGCCTTTATTTAGATATAGTAAGTTTGTTGATAGGGGCCAAGACTTGTTGGAAAAATAAAAATTAAAAAAAAAAGAGAGGGGTTTAGGTGAATTCAGTCTTGAACTGAGCACCTGTCACTTACACCTGTAGAGCAGGATCTGCCTGTACAGGAGCAGCAGAGCAGGTTCAAACACCATAAATGCAGCTAATGAGTTTGTGTGACTTTTTCTGCATGGCTGCTACAAGCATGACTGTCACAGGTGGCATTGTGAAATCTTCAGTAATTCAAAGCTCTGCATATGTGGGTTTGTGCCATCCAGTACTAGTGTGGTACAACTACTAAAACCACATAAAAGTGAAACTAAAAGAACCCTGAAGTATCATCCAGAGGCCATTAAGCTTGAGTATGAACAAGGATCATACATGTATATAGATCTTTAGCTATATATTTCAGTTGAGCATTTTATTGTTTTTCAGACAATAGTGGTTCTGTGGATTTCATAAGAAAATGNTAGTGTGGTACAACTACTAAAACCACATAAAAGTGAAACTAAAAGAACCCTGAAGTATCATCCAGAGGCCTTTAAGCTTGAGTATGAACAAGGATCATACGAGTATATAGATCTTTAACTATATATTTCAGTTGAGCATTTTATTGTTTTTCAGACAATAGTGGTTCTTTTCATAAGAAAATGTGGACATAGTGCCTTATATCCTTCCTGTTACCTTCCAGATATCCATTTTGAAACAACATTAATGTATCAATCAAAAGTGTAATTTCTGGATCCCTGGTGATCAAAGACTAGATGTTTGGATGTTTATGATATTTTAATTACATTTTTTCCCTATTCTATCATAAATTTCTGGAAAAAAATACTTGCTTTTGTAACTGTCACAGGATTATTTGCACAGCACTTCTGGCATTTTTCTTCTGGAGATACACAGGTTGAACAGAATGAGATTGGTAAAATTACCACTGTTGTGAGCAACAGACTTTTTTTTTCCAGAACTTACCTTGTGAAATGACCAACCAAAATTCAGTTTCATCAAAAGGTACAATGAAAAACTTATGGTAAATTATTTGACTGGCAAAAATTACTACTTCTTCACAAATCAAGGCCCAGTATCTTTTCAGACCTTTCTTGGCAAGCCTAAGCATCTGATTTTTATACAGGAGTAACTGGATAAGATTCTATGGTTTGAATTAAAGAGGTAGACAAGATGATCTAATGTTTTTACTCTAACGTCTGCATCTCTGAGATGGGGGTAAGTCATGTGAGTCAGGTTTCTTCTACATAAACACATTTAACCATAACATCGTGGGGTTTTATGGTGCTAGGCCTTCTCTGAGAAATTCTTGCATTATTCCACTGCTCTGCAAAGCCAAAGTTTTGCTTTCCAGATACTCAGTTGAGTAGAGCTGCTTGGAAGTTTGCAGCTGATGTTGATAATCGCTGTTATGGACTTTTTTGTATCGTTTGTAAACTGTGCAGCAAAGTAACTCCTGAAAGCAGTTAAGATTGTGGTAACTGAGAATATGAACATGTTCTTGGATTACTGCTGTGCTTCTCCAGTTTGAAGTTGTCTGTCAAAGGCTGCAGAGAACATGAAAATGTGATCAACCAGAACCATAAACAAAAATCCCTGCCCAACAACCGCATGGAAAAATAGCCAAGTGGAGTCTGGATTACCACAACTGTCAACAAGATTTCCATTCAGAAATCCTCTCTTTGGCTTGTCTTCTAATACTTTTGCTAATGGAAAGAATGCTCTTAAAGAAGGCAAACTTCTTTATATAGTTGCTTTTGATCACATATCAAATAGAATTTCAACCAGAGAAAATGAATAAACATCTGTAGGAATTTGCAAACAATTAGAGCATGTTTTTTCTGCTTCTCCCTCTTTCTGCCTATCTTTAAACAAGTGTACATGGACATGCATAACTTTTTCAAATTTGTTTAATATTCAAATATTATCCAATGACATTTTCCAGCTGTGGAATTTTTCAGCATTGCAAGTTTTCTACAGAGATTAAAAATTATGCAGCCAGATTGTGTTGGTTCATTCTGACCTGTCAAATGGGATGTTGAGTTTTCTTATAACATCTTTTACAGGAGAAGCTGCTGCAGTACCAATAGTTACAGGAAGAGGTGACAGGACATGTATCTGGTTTGTAAGGGCTCTATTTGGGGTATTTGCAGACAGGATTACAAAGTGCTTTCTCAACACATAGCTTTAGAGATTCCACTTTAGAGATACTGCAAGGAAAGGTCTTGAATTTTAATCAGTATTTTAAATGATACTGAAGCTTCAGTTGCTGAGATGCTGGCTTTGAACTTCCAAAGTGAAATTTGTAGCAGTGGAACAACAGAGATAGATTCAGATTCCCAATTCCAGTGTTTGACTGGTTCTTCTTGATTTGGTGAAGAACAAGAAATAAAGCTATAAAGTAAGAAAAGAAACCCATATGCATAAAAAGCATAAGAACCTGTTCCAAAACAGAGAGTGTTATTGATTATCTAGTTCAAAGCACAGGTGCTTTTGTTAATGACAAGTTATGACAGCTGGAACATACTTCTTTTATTTAGTGGGTAAAATGAATCACTGACTCTCTCATTACCCTGGTCTGTCTATAAATTCAAAGATGTGAAACAATGTTGCTATGGTTAGTGCTCTGACTGTGGTCTGATAAATCCTCTGTTGTCTATCTTTTATAGTTGTTTGTACATAGAGAACTGCTGTGAAATCAGTCACCTCCATTTATGTGCAACATAACACTCCTGGTTTTATATAACAGCTGCTGTTCGAAAAATACTGGTATGTGGACAGCAAGGTTCATAACCTGCAATGCAATGGATATGTGAGGCTGTCTGGCAGTTTTTATTCACTGACCCAGCATTAAACATTGTAGACTGTTTCTTCAATGGATTTTTTCAGTTCTGGAAATACAGCACGAAAAATGGACCAGATTCTGCAGTTGCTCTCTGTGAGGAGCATGCACTTGCATGCTAATAATCCAGATCAAGGATATGAATCTGATAAACTTGTTCTATAGTAGCTTCAGGAATGATTTTAAATGACTCATCTTAGTCCTGACACTAGAAATGGCCTTCTCTGCACTGATTCAAAATAATGATCTCCCCAGATGCTCAGTGCCTAGCCTGCCCACAGAAACATCAGTCATTTGGAGACTGCTGCAATTCTCAGGCCACAAAAATTGTGATGAAAGACTTCCTTTCCTTCAAGGATCTCTTTGCCAGGAGCAAATAGCTACGGCAGGCAGATAACAGGAAAAGTACCTCCCAAGAGCAAAATTAAGCTTTATTTAATGTTTCCTTGAATAAACACTGCATTAAAACATTAGTATGAGAAAATTTCTCCAAACAGTTGTTAAGACAGAGATACATAGCAGTCACTTTTGCCACATCACCCCAATTGCAAAAATCCCCTAGAGGAATACGTCCCTCCATTTCCTTGTCACCCTCAAATTGCTGGGTAGGTCATACATTTCTAATGTTAGCCTATCTCTAGACACTTTGAGTTCATTTTCTATGCAGTAACCTGTATAGAAAAGGAGTAACCTCCTTTTTTTGGGAGTCATGAGTTTTGCTGAACTGTTGCCAGAATGAACATTGATACCAGGTGCCTACTCTGGCAGAATCCAGTATCACACCTACAGATAAAGTGTAAAATTACATGTGTCATGCCCAAGCACCACAAATTACTCTGACCTTCATCTCAAATAACATGATAACTCCTGCTTTGAGACTTCAGACAATGCAACTTTGGCAAAAATCAAGCTTTTCATAGCCAAGAACATCAAACCTCATGTCTTTAACTGCACCAAAGGGGTTGACTTACAAAGAAAATGTATTGCCAAATTGAATCTACCTCTGGTCTATAAAATAAAGTGTACTATCCTGGGCTAGCACAGTGATAAACAGTCTTTGACTGGTTTGGAAGGAACCACAATGGGCTGCAGTGCTGACCGCTGGAGGATCAGATATGAAGGTGATGCAGATAAAAGCATGTGGGCATTCATGATGAGAGAAACAGAGGGTCAGGAATGACAGTCATCTCCTCTGAGATTTCTGACTCTTGCTAAAGTGTCTGAGGTGTCCATACTTCATGCTTATTGCTTGAAGGCTGTTGAGAATTTGAGAAAAGCAGAGGTCATGGCTGGTGGCACTGCATGGGCACTGGGGAGGAGGGTGAGGACTATTGGGACCCTGAAGGCTGCTACTGCTGTCCCAAGACCACTGACACTGTGTGGGCTGGTGAGAGCTTTCTTGGCATATTCCCAGATTAACCGTTCACATTCAGCCAGTTATAAAACAAATTTTTGACTTGAGTTCCATACCTTAGTTTCTTTGTCCATTAGCACAATTTGAAATTTTGAATTCTTCAAATGCATGGCTGATCTAATTAACGTCAAACAAAAAGGGTGAATAATTAGCAATTAAAATTTGAATTTGAAAGTGAGACCTGATTAAGCAGGTTGTAATTTTTTCTTGGAGGACCAGGTTAAAAGTACCCTACCCTTTCCTCTACTGAGAGTGAAGTGACTGGTCCCAAAGGAGGACAGTTGTAAACACTCTCTAAAACCATGACTGCAATGTTTCCTCAAAAACTTTTGCATGAGGAAGTTCTTAAGGCTGTAGAGAACAATGTCTTTTTTCACACAGAAGTGCAGGAGTTTGAAGTGGGGGATGGATTAGACTGCAGAGAACTGTCAGCAGGGATCAGATGAAAATTTACATGTTATTAAGATCAAAAGAGTAATTTCCTAAAGTTTTTTTTTAATCCATTTTCAGGCAAAGACAATAAGGTTATTCAGGACTTTCTACTTCAACTGTTAATGGGATAATAGCCTTACATCTGGGTTTTTAAAAAAAATTATGGACTAAATAGTAATTATTATTTATAGACATAATAGTTATTATGCCACCTTCTATCTTAATCTCAGTTTTATTTAAATTTTTGGAGTTTTTTTGCATTTGCTAAAAAAAAGGGTAGGGAAAATACTGGCAATTCTAAAATAAGTGACTGCTTAGCATATCATTGCTAATATGGAGCTGGCCTGGTTAATGACGTTCATCTTTAAGGACAAAGATAATCATCTTTATAGCTTGCAAATTCCTTATTAGCGTGCAGATAGTGTTACTATAAATTCAAGCTGCATATCATAAGACACACATTTTTAGCTGTTAGAATTCATTCTCCGAATATTTAGTAAGATGATGAAGGGATGAATGGCAACTCCCCAGCTGGACACAATTCCAACTTAAGCAAGATGATAAACTTCTAATATGAAGATGGAACTTATGGATTCTGGCCAGAACAAAATAGCATTTCTCCAGTGGAATTCCAGTTCAAACTCTATTCTGAAAAGAAATTATTCTAACAAGGTTCCTCGCCCTTTTAGGGGCTCCTGGGGAAAAAAAATAATGGAGAAGCCAAGTGTGTGGTCCTTTGAAATTTCAGATAATTTGTAAAAGAGACAGCATAGGCAGCTTTTAGGAAAAGAAACAGAAAAAATTGGTGCAAGTTGACAAGAAATATTTGCTGCCCCTAAGCTCTTATAACAGCACCCATGACCCTGCAAATAGAATTACTTTTTCCAGCAATATATCTAAAATAATGGCCCTTATACTGTTGTGCAGATTTTTGAAGTGGTACTTGATTTAACTTATTTTTAAGGAAAAAAAAATAAACACAAGAATAATTAATTAATTCTGTTGGGATACATAGGTCTCTATGTTTACATTTTGATATCTTTTTTAGGTTCTTACATTGTCTTTATGCTTGAAAGAACTGAACAACTTACCTTCTGCTTTTTCACTTAGCTCATATAATGGCATTCATGTCTTGGGTAGGGCTTTTGATAGATAGGTCCTCACATGCAGAAATTCTAATCTAAGGCTAAGCGATTTCAGCCTGTGAGCCCACACTGTTTTTTCCTGAGGGTGTGGCAATAACATGGGGATCCAGCAGGAGTGTGTGTGATTGCAGTCCATACAAATCTATGGAAATGAAAAAATCTTCAAAACACTGGGTGTGATCCTAGAGTCAGTATCTCTTTTAAAGTCCTTGTATTAAACATTCTGAGAAACAACCATATTTCACTGTAGACTCAGGCCGAGTTTCATGCCAGATCCAGGCACTTTGCCTTAGTCACACGACTGTCCTGCAACCTTTCCCAGCCAGTGAAGTCAGAGGTCTTTTTATGCATCCAGAAAGGGATGCCTTTCTCTCTCTGCTAACTCCATGGGCAGCCTGGTGTACTCACACTCTTAATTCAAGCATCTTAGTTTGTTCTCTATAGTTAAGTGGGGTTTAATTCTGGCCCCAGCACATATTTCCAATTTGTCTCCAGTTGTAGGCATTTGCCTTCTTTTGATACAGACTGTGTTATAAACTGAGCCTCTCAGGCCTGACAGAAGAATAAAGCAGGAGCATAAGGAGCATTCAGTTCAAAGGAAGTCAGAGGGTTTGCAAAACATTGCTGGAAGTAGCATGATTTAATTCCACGAATTACTGGTAATTTGAAAAATTTTCCCCACAGAGATCAGTGGGAAGACTCTGAGATAGCTTTTAGCCACATGAAAGGACCAGCTTTTCAGATGAGTTACTTTGGGAAGGAAATTCAGAATAATAAACAATTTGCATTTGAGATACTACAAAAATTGATGGCTTTCTTTGACAGTTTTGCTTTTGAAAGACCTCTAAATTAGCATGGTTGATAGCCTGCCTTCTTCTTGTGCACTACACTTCAGTGCCTGGAGCTGCAGGGTATGCCCAGTGAAGGAAAAATGAAGGAAATAAAGTTGTTACGGATGAATTGTTTTTACACGAAGGTAAACACCACATTCTCCTTTAAAAGCAATTGATATATTATCCCTTAGATGCCATTATTTACTGTGGGTCCAATTGTTCTCAGTCAAGATGAAAACTTAGCTTGCTTCAATACAACTGATTAAAACACTTTAAAAAAGCTTCCCAGAGAAGCTCCTATACAGTGATTGCCACAGAACCTCTTTCCTCAGGTAATAGGAAATTGAAAACCACTGGTATAGCACTCCATTTTGGAATAGAGTTTGGTTATTGGAGCTGGGTTGGGTTATTCTTGGTCTAAAAAGACCTCAGCAAGATGCAGAGCTGGCACTCACCCTGGCTGTGACTTGTGTAAAGGGCACAGTGACTTCATACCCAAAGACCTATTGGGAAAAATACATTTTCTAGTTCTCTGGAGAGAGTTGACCTGCACACTGCATGGTCTGGATAGAAGTATGAAGCAGTCCATGATGCAATATTTTGGCAAAAGTTTCCAAGTATACAAGAAACCCATGAGAAAAATCAGACATCCCTTTCATTTATGGAAATGCTTTTGTTTCAGGGAAGTCCTGGAGAAAGCCCGAGAGTGCTGCATGATAATCCACATTCACTTGCAAAATCTACATGTCCTCCACAAGACTGAGGCATGAATAATTCTAGAGAACAGCTCTTGGAAACCATCACCTATAGTAGTAATGTTTTAAGACTTGTGGGGACACATTCAATTAAGGCTTCATGTAGTTTCCATACCCAAGAAACCCCCACAAAACTGAATAAAAAAAGGGGAGAAAATGTTTCCAGCCTACACTAACTTATAGAATGGCTCCTTTACACTGCTTTAGAGATGTAAAGGGACTTTAAAAAGTTTTAAATGAACTGTTAATGGAGGACATAGAGGACATTAGCACAAATGAAAATCAGCTTTATGAATGTTAGGGAGTTAAACTATTGACTGGATTACTTGGCTTCAGAAATTCAAAAAAAGGTTATGAATCCAATTCTGACTTTGAAATCTTTTAACTCTTTTCAGCTTTGCTTTTTATTTCATCCTTTTTTCTCAGCCATGACTTGAGATTTTCTGTTCTGTGACTCAGCTTCAGACGAAGGGAAAGGAGAATGAATGGTTTTATTGCAGGCAATGCCGCAGACGAGTTGTTGGATACACCAAGACCTATGATGTGGGCTCAGGCTGTGGATTTCAATCCACTCATTGCCTGAAAGAACACTTGAACTTCTTGACCAAGAGGTTGATACCCCATTTTTTTGATACCAAATTCAGTGCTATCTTAATGAATCAAAACAGTCTAATAAATCAATCTCCTCTGGAAGCTTACCTCTCACATCTGAAATATCAGGAATTTAGATACATTCTTTCCACCTATCTGGTCAGGAGAAGGACTTCTGAACTGGCTTGAGAATTCAGGTTCTCTGAGAGGTGCAATGATATTATATCTCAGGCTAGACAAAGCTCCTATGACTGAGGAAGTACTCAAGACAGGACTGAGGTGAGAAGTCAAGGTGCACCAGAAATAGGGATTTGAGGCAGGAGCGAAAGACAGGGTCAGGGAAATAAGAGAGGCCTCAGCAGTTAGTGAAAACTAATTTGGAAAGTGCCAGAGCACTAAGACTGATTTTAAGTATTGTCATGAAGGTTGGACTTTCTACAGTAATTCTGCAAATCCCTCCTCCAGATTTGTGTGGAGTGTACAAATACACATAAATACTGGCATCAGTTATGGAACATATATATTTCCACTCTGGGGTGAAGTCCTTTGTGGACTTCAACTCACTTAGCAGCAAACAATATTGATACTGTAAGGAGATATTGATACTATAATATTGATAAGTAAGGAGATGCCAGAGGAGCCTCTTCTTACAAAATGGCTTGGAAGGGTGCTCTCTACAAAAGAATGTCAGTCTGAACAGGAAGACTGACAGGATCTTCCCAGGATGATCAGTAAGCAAATGAAACGCTTTTCTCAGAAACATGAAAATAAGTCTTCTAAACTTCATTTACTATCTTGGGTTGAATGAGTGAGGATTTGTTTGGTTTTGGGGGTGTTTTTTAGTGTTTTTGTTGTTGTTTTGGTATGTTTATGTTTTTTCTTCAGTAAGTTTTTGTTATAGCTTATTTTGAGTGAAACTAAGGGGTTTTCCCTTCCCTTTAGCAGCCATTTAACAATCTCTCCTTACCTGGCACACTCCTACAGTCATAATTTATTCATAACAGACGTGTGAAGTAGTTCAAAAACAGAGAACAGAAGATTAAGGAGAAAGTCATCCTTACTGTAGTTGATGGAACCAAGTTAGTTAATTTCCAGCTAAAGCCTAACACAGATCTACAAGTCCATGATGACCTAGGAAGCTTGTAAGGCTTTATCTGACAGACTGGAAGTGGTCAGTGCTGAAGAATGCTCAGAGTGAAAGACCCTCAGGGAGCCACAGCTGCAAAAATCCTCAAGGAAAAAGAAAGAAGTGAATTACTTATATTTATAAAAAAGAAAGCAGGAACAAAACCATCACCACCAAGAATGTATTTTGTCATAAAAGAACTGCTGTCATCCAGACCCTGCCCATCATCCTTATACAAGATACAGTGGTAACAAAAAACAATTCAGATGTGTTTTTCACTTCACTTCTTAGTCTCAGAGAACCAACGTGAAATATTAAATTATGATGGTTTGTTTGATTCCAGGAAAACCTTTGTACTGAACTAAAAATGCAGTAAAGTCTGCTAGATTAATTTTGAATCAAGTACTGTATTATATTGACATAGTGTTAGTGATCAAGATGTTCTCTAAAATGAAAGTGTTTCCGAGGGAATAATTACAGCTTGGAGGAAAGAACAAAAGATTGAAGGTGTAAAGGATTAAAACTATATGAAAATAAGAGTATGTTTTTCTTTTGCTCTATAGACGTTACAGAAGAACAAGCAAAAGGACTTGTCTAAGTAATTGAGGAACCATTGAAAATATTTTGAAGGATCCCATGATCATAAGATATGGCTGGAAGAAAATTCAGTTCAAGGAAATTGTATAATTTGGAATGCCTCTTGCCTTACGTTAGAGAAAGGTATAAATTTCTTGATATTTTCATAAATGAGAAAAAGGTCCAGGGCAGCACAAGAACACAACCAGTGTGATTAGCACAGGCTCTCATTGTGTTCCCAGTCTTGTTCTGCCTTCACTTCTTTCAAAGGTGCTTTGTCAGCAGGAATCTTCTGTGAATTTGAAGACAAAGTTTCTCCTGGCCTAAGAGAGTGTAATCAAATCACTCTTTATGGTTTTGGATTTTTTCATTGTTTTGACCAATGAGCTGTTCTTTATGAACCCATTTGCCTTGGCATGGACCAGAACTGTTAGCAGTTGGTGGCTGGGAGGCTTCATGGGAGCTCTGCTACCTGTGGGACTTCTGCCAGGTACCCCCACAGAGACTGTGGTAGCCTTCTTTTCTATCCAAACACACTAACTGCCTCCTTCCCCTCGTGTGTCCACTTGCATTCACAAATTTGATTTTTTCAAGCTCATACCAGGGAAGCTATAGACACAAAACAACAGAATGACTTATTTTAGCCAGTGTCACTGTGTGCCTGTACTTTCCAGGATTTTGTTTTCCTGTGTGAAAATGTAAGATTTTATGACTTGTGAGTAAAAATATCAGTCTTCTTCCTACACATGGACAAAGCCAGACCTCCTGTCAGAAAGTCAGTTCTTTTATTCTTGTTTGTTTTGGGATGGAGGAGGGCACAGAGATGTGTCAGCTGCTTGCCATAGAGCTGGAGGGAGGCAACCTGTGTGGGTCAGAGTAAAAGAGAAGTAACCCCTAGCAAAGTCTGAAGGAAGATGGCAAAGACTATGAGAATGGCCCTTTATCAAAAAGGATGACAGGAATCTCAGGGGACCTGGTTGGCACCTGGAAGCCAGAGGAACATGGCTTCTATTGTGCTTTATGGCAAAATGCAGTTAAACTGCAGTGGGACTTCAGCCTATTTTGGGCATGCAGGAAAGCCCCCAGATTGACAACTCCTATTTTTTTACTTAAAAAGAAGAAGAAAGAAATGAAAAAAGAGTAGCCTCAGTATTAGGTTCCCAGTCAGATTACTCTGCTGCTAACAAGCAGCAAACCCACAGTAATGGACACACCAGGTTTCTCTAACCCTTTGCTGTTGGTATGGAAACACTTTGCTCTTGGGAACATATTGTCTCAGTTTTTGCCAGTGGATACCTTGATGGTACACTAAACCTGATAAGATTTTCAACACCTACTCTGGGAGTAATTCCACAATATATTCATGGCAAGCTGGCAATGTATTTATATGCAGTGTGTGAGAGATGTTTACGTTTGACCACAAACTCATGCTGCAAATTAATGTCTGGTCAACAATGGTAGCAATTTGGGCGCTGCTAACAAGCAGCAAACCCACAGTCCCGAACCAGTCAAAAAATAAAAGGTACATATCTTCAATTAATTTTCAGAGTCCTTCAGCCTTATCATTATTGAAACAATGAGTAAAATAGTAACGGATCATGAACATATTAATACCTGTTAAACAATGTGTCAGTTTCAAAAAGATGCTTACCTGCAACTAGGTAAGCAGGTGTTATCTAAGAAGCTGTAGAAGTAAAAAAAAATAGATAAAGAACTTCAAAACTTATGGAAGCATTGAATATTCACTTGTTTTCCAATTTTTTGCTAGAATAATCTGTTTCGCAGCCACACAAACCAACTGATAATTAGCAACCTTGAACAAAATGTCCCCATTCATAAATCAAAATTATTCACCACAAATATTAATTGCAAATTTAGCCTTTTTTTCCCTTGTTCATGAATATATTTTCCATGCATAAATATTCATTGACTAGTTTATGAAAACAGATTTTAGTCTGTGGGTTTCTTGTAGGATGTTATTATATCTGTGTAGTTTCTACTTGTGCATCTCAATTAGGCAATAATTCACACAGGTATCATCTTTTCTCCCTAGAAATGAGATTGTTTGCTTTAGAAACAAAATAATATGGAAAAAAGTATAGGGATAATTGCAGTGTTGGCATCATTTACAGGAACAAATCACATGCACTAAAATTTGAGCAAAGTATGAAGATTCGTGATTATCATGACAAATACCCACAGCTGTGTGGGGATTTATAAGCATGACATATTATAAAAGCACAAATAGCAGGAAACTCTGCTTATTTCTTCTATTCAAAAAAGTATTCTTGAATCACAGCATTATTGTAAATGCCCTTTCTTACAATGATACAATTTCCTGTTTTAATCTCTGAGCATCAATTGTAACTGTTTGTCAGCTTCCAAAAATTGTTAGACAAGATAATATCCAAGCTTTATGTTCACTTGAATAGATACTGCAGTCTGTCCTTTCCCTGTCCTCCTTCCAGAGCATCTCTTTTACTGAGGAAAATGAGACAGCCTGCTCTTTCAATTTTTGTTGCTGAGAGCCATTCCCCCATCAACTCTGCACCTTTTAACCCTCGTGATGTGATGTTGATGGAGCTGCCACTTAAAAACAAATTTTGTTTGGCCATCAGGGAGCTTCCTGCGGTGATGTAGATGACAGGGCCTTTTTCAGGAGGTTGCTTTTGAATCTGCTTTTGGGGGGGAAACCCTTGTTGTCTGATATCTAACAGCATTTGGGTTCAAATGTGAAGTCCCTGGGCTCATTCTGGATTCCTCATGTATAGGAGGCACAGCCACCAGAGTGCTTGGGAGGGAGCAAAATCAAGGGAAGAAAAGTCTTGCTTGGCATGAAGCCTCATTTACCCAGTCTTGTGGAACAAACAAGCAAACAAAAAAACCCTGTCCAAAACAAGCCCCACTGTGTAACCCACTGTTTGCCCTCAGAGTTCAGAATATCCCTTGGCTTTGACTTCAGTGATTTGATGTGAGAAACTATAGGAATGCCCTTGGATAGTGACTCTTTCTTTAATACACTAATTATTCTTACTAGACTTGCTATGATACAGGACTTAACGCTGCTTATTTAACAATCTTCTTTTTCTAGCACAATGGCCCTCTGAACAGGTGGAGGGGATTTTATCCAGCACATCTTTGGTTGTTAGCCAGCACATTCTTGCTCTTCCAGACGTGAAAATATTTACATATTAGTAATATGAAATAACATCTTTCACTTTATATAAAATTTGTAAAATGGCACACTAACAGCTTATCATATACTAATTTCCAGCAAAAAATTAGTACAGAAAAACACACCTCCACCTTGCATTAGCTGCCCCTAGCTAACACCAACATTTTAATGTTAACTCTTTGTCCCTGGGAGTCGATTTTTCCCAGCACAGCACCTAAGTGCAAAATGCATTAGCACAAATGTCTGAACTCCAAACCCATCTGGCATTAGAAGCTATAAAATATTGCCATACTTGTCTACAGTAGATTTTAACAGACTTTCTGGACAATATCATTTAAAAAAACATTGTTGTGCAATGGAATTAATTAGCACAAGTAACATTTACAACATAAATTTTTATTGTTTCTTATATGCCATAAAATTTCCAAGACAGAAGCATCTGGTAAAACCATACCGTCTGACTGGGCATGGCATTAGGAAGGCCTAGATGGGAGCAGATGGAAAGTCTGAGGACGAAATAAGAACAGATGGGAAGTCTGAAGGTGAAATTTGAACTTAGGTATTTCAAAGTTCACATGGCTGAACATAAAGTCCCATTAAACGTTCTCCGATGAAGAGTTAAACTGAAGGCTCCACTGTGCCTTCCCTCCTTTTGTATTTCCAGTGTCACTTAGCTGTCAATAATGTTTGTGGCAGCAGTTAAAAAAGCACTTTCCTTAACTCTGCCTGCTCATTTCAAACCCGAGTTTTTGTCATCCACTCTGTAGCTGGGATTTTATGAAGGTGTCAGTGCTATAAACATGGAAAAGCATTTTTGGGTTTCATACGGAGTTGATGGCTCTCCCCTGTAATTTCCCTCGCCTTCGTTTAGGCAGTTGGGCAGGCGCAGGGACCCGTGCTGGCGGGGAGGCAGCAGCACACAGCCAGTGCCGGCAGGAGGACAGACCCAGAGGGCTACAGGAGATCGCAGTGAGCCTCACCCATGGCTGGTGTCACCAACAAAAAGCCCAGCTCCTGCTAACATGTCTCCATGCACTGTGCAGTTGGCTCGTTTTAATTGGTATAGTTTCTTGGAAATGATTTCCCTCCTACTGTTTTTCCAGCAGAACAGATCTGTTGCAGTTTTAACAGAGAAATATCCAAAATTGTGGGAACAAATATGATTGCCGCCTATAGTTAGAGGTAAATCCAAGAGGAGAAAAAACTCTGGACCCATTTCTTGATGCTTGTTGGAGTTCTTTTTTTGCACCTTGTTGGGAATCAGTAGAGGATTTTTGTTTTAGAGTGAATTTACCTCAATTCAATGAGGTTTTATGAAGACTGAATTTGTGTGAAGTCCTTTGCATGGATGATATCAGCAAATGTGGTGAGCTGAAAAATAAGGGCCTGGTATTCCTACTAAACCATCATACTTCGTATGAAATTGTTACTTTTAAAACCTGTGAATCCCTGATACGTGATTGTCAGGAGAGATAATTTTTTCCAGCTCCCACAGACAGACCGAATTCCCAGTTTACAGCCCCACATTGGTTGTAAAACACAAATACTGTACCTGGCTCTTGTTCTAAAGTCAAGGCAGAGAGAGATACTTTTCAAGTTTAAATAAATTACTCTTTTCAGCTGTTAAAAAAGGCACAAAAATTTACCCACTGATTCTGAAATATTGCTGTAATTTTTTTAACAATTGCTATAGCAGGGTATATCAGTTCTAGGACTTGATGGGCCATTTGGAAAATGCAAAGAATGGACACCCTTTTACAGTTCAGCAAGTTCCCAGGTCATTTCCCTCATGCATGTGGCCAGCTGGGTATTTGGGAGGGGCCATTGTTGCCAAGCCAGGTGGTGTACCTGAGTCGAATTTGTGGTGGGTTTCCAAAGCCTGGGGATTATGCCTTTCTTCAGGCTAACTAAGCTCTTTGCCATCATTGTCAAATCAGTCACTCTGCTGCTATGTCATGTCACCTGGCTCTTGAAGATCATCGTATTCTAAAATTCTGGAAAGCTTTTGAGTAGTGGTCTGAAAAATGATAGGCTCTCACACGCTCCTATTGTACTTGAGGAAGTGCATTTCCTGTGATTAATGGCCTCTCTTCGTGCTCTGCACAATGCTTTTAAAGATTTTTCTTTCCCTGCTGTAAGCCAAACCAAAGAATGTTTCCAGTTTCTCAGGCTCTATTTACCTTCTCTCTCATTAGTGGAGGCTCTCTCTCCTTGCTTTCTGATGATTGTGCACATACTTAAAGCCTTCTGACTATTTTCAGCTGCTACTACTGTGTTCCAAAAATCTGACACAGCGGAACGCATCCCCTCGCTGCCGGCGTGCAGCAGGCACTTCCCTTGGACTTCTGCCTCTTGCATTTGCAGTCCAGTGGGGGAACCAGGTACAACTGTGACTCCAAGGGTTTTGTAGGGACTCATTGAGCTTGACACATGTGCCCTGCTTCCTGACACTATCCCTCTAGCTGCTTCAGAGTTTCAAAGGCTACAGGAGCCTGGCAGAGTGAGGGCAGGGAAAAGAAGGCAGCTTGTGTGTGCTGGGCTGGACAAACAGGCAACGGACTGGGCAGCTGATGTAGCCTTTTAGCTGTACACCATGGACCACCAGAGAATAATGTGCTGTGACTCCTTGCCTAATTCTCAGCTCTTCAGTACTATCCAGTCCACCAGATTGTAATCTTGCTCTTTTTTTTTGGTTTACTCTAACTTTTCCCTGATGACAATGCAACATATTTTTAGTAGAATTTGAGTGTAAGGCACTAAGGTTATACTACCTTGCATAAGGGTTGCTTCATAAATACAGCATTCTATTTTCATGGACACTGGGATGGGTGGTTCATAAAATATTGTAAACTTTGTTTTGTAGTGAAATAGCCCAGTAAATTATGTTTATTTTCAGGTTGTACTTGCAGCTCCACTGAGCTCTTTTAGGTGATGTTTGCAAGCCATGACTGTGGAAGGTGAGCCCCTCCTTGCTTTCTTGCTAAACTTAAGTGAAAAAAATAATTTTATTGAAGAAAAAGTATAAAATGTACCAGCTGAACATTGGAAGGTTCAAGAGTATTTGAGGTAGAGCAACACCTTTTGCTGGAATTATTTAACTGCATTTATTGCCCACCACCATTTTTACTGCTATGGAGTAAAGAGATGCAGCATCTCATTTCAGGTAGGATTTACGGGTGCATTGCCCTGCTCAGACTGAGGGGATGAGGGGGGCCATATGAGGGGATGTGCTGGTACCACAGTAGCAGCAGGTGCCACAGACAGGGTGAGGGGTGTTGTGGAGAGATGCTGCTGCTGTGGACTAGCCTCCTGTGAATCCATGCCTCTCTGTAACTTCTTTCCAGTGCTCCATGGGTGTAAATCACTTACTTGCATGAAAAGTCCTCAATTCAGACACATAAATGTGTGCTGATGTGTAGGAGTTCTGTGGTGGGTCTCAGGGTGTTTGAAAGGCAATGGAATAAAATACATAAGAATGCAATTACACTGAAAAAAATGATCACTATTTCTTTCCTTGGATGGTTTAGGGGCTATGGCTGAAGACATACAGCTTGGTAAAAATCCAAGTATACCACACTAATTTTTTTTGTCTTTCCTGCTTATTTTTCTCTGTTTCAGCTTTCAGTTCTTTTCTGACCTCCCTGTAGTTATCTACGGCTCATTTATTTGCACTCAGTAACTATTTAGGGTTGTGAAAGAACTCAGATAAAAGTTCTGCTGTCACAGTTTGTGAAGGCAGGACTTCATCTGCAGCATATTCATTTATCCACTGAAAATTATTGTCAGAAGCATTGTCTTTGCTGTTATCCAGGTTTTCAATTCTGTTTTTCCTATTTTAATACAGTGACTGATTCGATAAATAATTTACAGAAATGACTGGGTTTTTGTTCCTGTCGTGGTGCTCTACTATTTTTTTAATTCTTTATCCTTATGAATGTAAGTGCTGAAATAACATGGTGCCTTTCACATTGTGATTGCTCAGGGACTCCAAGCACAGATGAGCTGTGTGCAGTAAGACTGGACAGGTATAGACATACCTTCGTGTTAGCAGTCTTGGTGTTCAACTTTCCGAAGATTTCTCAAAGCACAAAGTGGGCAAGAGACAGACACAGAGTATCCAAATAGATTTCTTGAGGTCCTTCCCATCCCCTTCCTTGTAATAATTTTTCTCCAATGCTTCAGGGCTTCTGGTCACATCTCTACCTTCACCCACTTTCAACACCAGGTTCTCAGTGTGCTGCAGCAGTGTGATGTGATTTAAACAGTGCAAAATGAATGCCACAACTCCACAGAGAATGTGTGTTTCATGTAAATGTTGTTTCCAAGTACTATTATGTAGTAATCAAAATGTAACATAATTGATATATTTTTTTACTAACATATTAAAAGTGTGATAATTAAGAATAATTAATTTGAAATACTTCAGAATTCATATTGTTGTAAGTGTGTGCAACAGGCCAAGGACTTGTTAATTAAATGGCTGTTCTTAACAAAACTGCACAAACCCAGGATCTTTACTGTTTAGGAGAAAAAACACTTTTAAAGCAGTAGCAGTCAAATTTGTCATGAAGAGGAAAAGATGAGTGCACGAGTGCTGCAGTGTTGATAGCAGGCAGCTGGTCGATTCTCTGGAAGATCACCAGTAAGCTCTGACATTTCTCTGAGTAGCATTGCAAGAATTGATCCAAGAACTATTCGGAAAACTCCTGTGGCATGATTACACTTAAGTTGAACTCTTTCTTCCTGTTTTGACTATTTTAAAAATTTCAGTGTTACCATTATATTTTCTCAGCGGTAGAACTCTTACATATGTTGGCTTGGCCCATTTTAGCTATTTTTTTTTTTTCATGGCCAACCTTGGTTTTCAGGCCCTCTTTTCTGTTCTTTCCTGACACAATCTGGATTTGAGAATTGGCAATTCATATTGTTAATGTCCATTTAATGCAGCTCTGTCTGACCTGTCTTCACAGGTGTTTTACTGGGGTAGTTGTTGGGAAGAAAAAAAACCAAAGCCAGTAAATGTAGTGCAAGTTTACTGAGCAGATGTGCCATCTCAAGGGGAGGAAATATTTCCTTATTTTTGCATCTAGTTTTTAATGGCAACTTCAAATATGAAATACGTTTCTTTTAAGATTCAAATGTCCAAATAAGTTTTATCAATTGCTGGTGAAAAGAAAAGCAAATGTATGGGTATTTCAAAGAAATTTTAAAAAATTCAAGACTGTTGGTAACCACTGGTTCCGTGCAGCAGTAGAACAGTCTCTCGAGCCAGCCTTTGGGGTGAAGATACTGCTTTCTCCATTACAACAAATACACTGAAGCAAAATGTTTAGATATTGCCTTGCTGAATATTTTATGCATTAGCCTCACAATGCTTTATGAGATTTAGGGCTAGAAGGAACAGCTAGAAATCTAATCTGATCTCCTGTTTATGTGAACCTGTTAGCCATTGCTTCAACCATATCTGTTCCTTGACTGAAAAAAAATGATTTTCAGTTTAAAATACAAAGACAACTGTGCTTGAAGAAAAGGAAATTTCAGCCATTCAAGTGCCTAGTCTGTTACCAAAGAGTCTTAGGAACAGAGGACAGAGACAGGAAAACTAAAGTCTGATCCCTACTCTGTGATAACTTTCCAAATAACAGCAATGTGCAGTGAGGTGAAATGTCATAGCAACAATTTTTAATAGCAGTTAGGAGATTTATTCTTCTGCTCTGAATGAAAGAATATTTTCTTTCAGTAGATCCCAGTGTACTGAAAAAAATTGTTGCTCCTAATAATGTCTGTCTCTATTCTGTTATATTATTGCATTAATCTCTAGGTGAGCACCCAATTTGTTCTTATTGCTTGTAATTAATGTAACATTGACCAGTATAAGACATAGTAACAATCCTTAAATAATCCCAGTAGTAACACAGCCTTTCACCAAGTTTTCCCTATCAGTGCTCGAGAGCTGTTATTTGGCCATTTCTTAGATCCATTAAATAAGTGTCCCAGAGATGAACAATGCTATTTTAAATCAGAATATTATGTTTTATTGCTTTGAGTGATTAACAATATTCCCAAATAAATAACTTCTTAAAATAACCTTTGCCATCTGAATTTATAGTCTGAAAGACTATGACCTGTTTAGGTTTTTGTTTGTTTTACAGCAGCTACTGAATTGACATCAGTTAATTCTGAAGTACATGCTACCTTTTCCATTACTTTGCCTGAATATAATATTAAGCTAGTCAAACTGTAGTTATCCAGATTTCTGCTTGTCTATTTTTTTGTTCAAATTAAATATTTTCCTAAGTATCTTTGATACAGTATAATCATCAGCAGGTTCATTAAAAATTATCACCACTAGCTCAAATATCACTGTAGAAAGTTATATAAGCACAGTTTCTTTAAAATATTTCTCTTTCAGTTAATGTCGTTCAGGGTTTCCCTTAGATTTTTGGAAGTAGCCATTCTGAAGCACCACATCTCCTGTATTCTTTGGGGCTATCATTTGTTTGGGTATGTTGAATGCAATGAGGTCATGATCATTGGTTCCTAGGCAACAATCAACTTCTACTCCAGTGATTAATTCATCTTTATCCATCATGTGAAGTCCAAGGCAAAGTAACCTTCTGTGTCAGAAACTTACACTCCATAACTTTTAGAAAGCCTATGACATTTCATTAGACTTTGAGCATGTCTTGCAAATGGAAGTTGCTCTCTGTAACATCAATATGTTTCTGATTCATTTTTGTAATGCAGACATTAATTTTTTTTTTCAGGTAAATAAACTAATACTAGTCTGTTTACTTTGAAACACTTTGTGCATTCTATATTTAGTGACATACTGATGCATAAATTTGCAAGTATGAAATATATAACTGGACAGAGAAGAAAAATTTTCTGAGGTATTTTGCATTTTTATAGCACCTTCATTTTACCATCCTAAATGGCCTCTAAAAAATGAATTAATGCACTATTGCTAGAAATTTATGCCAGTCACTGCAGTTTCTTTCCTCAGTAAAGTATTGAGCCCAATAAAATGTTATTAGCTTGATTTCTTGTAAGTAGGGAAATGGAAGGGCAAAGTGGTTACATTCAGCATTTGAAACGTGGGCATCTCATCCATATTTAGGCACCTTTGTGGCCTGATTTTCAGAGCTGCTGAGCACCAGCATGATCCCATTAGAGTAACTTATCAAGGTCATGCAAAAACCCTGTACCAGAAATAGTCTTGACTCCGTGCCCTGTATGTTAATGATTTGTATATCCAAAATTAAGAAATCAACTCCCTTATGGATAAGGCAAAAAAGCCAAGAATTTTTCATAAAAAGAAGAAATGGGCCACATCCCCTCGCTTCCAGCTTCATCAGATCTAAACAACTTCATCTTCATCAGTTGTAATAAGCTCACAGCCATATTATGCTGTTCTGCAGTTCCCCAAACTAGCATTAGTCAAAGCACAGAATATCTGTTTTAAACAAGCTCTTCAGGGCCTATGCCTCTTGTCTTGATGGATTTCCTCCTCTGTGGGCTGCTAACCCTTCTCCCAGAGCAGGCAGGGATAGCTGTAGCCTGGTCCCTCTGGTGAATGGTTGTGGAGGACCCACAGGCAGCTGTTTGACATGGTGGTGTGAGACAGATTTCAATGCAGCAGTGTGAAGATGGAGAATAAATGCAAATTTCTGTAGCAGAGAGTAGAGAAAAGGAATGGCAGCAGGCAAAGAAGAATGACAGCAAGTTAATTGTTCAGCCCTAGATGAAAAGTCCTATGACTCAGCCCCATGGAGACTGTTATCTCATAGCTGTATGCCATAGAGGTTTTACTTTATAGGCCTGTAGAGTGATGGGAATAGAGGCATTAAGCCTTAGCCACTAGCTGGGCAGGGAATTCAGATGCTGCCAGAGCAGGATTGTTGAAATGAAAAAGTTATGTTTAGAATGAGTTCACTGGAACATGACCCTGTCTGCACAGGATTTATTTCTTTCTTTCCTTTGCTATTAATTTTTGGGAAGTGGCAATTCTGGGTCAGATTCCTGATATGAAAGAAAAGAGAAGCAGAGGGAAATAAAAATTTTTGGAAGAGCAGTTAACCAGGAAACAGGACTTAAGAAATGGCATCACTGCCTGCCATTTACCTCCTCCCCTGCTTTACCCCTCACCTTCATCAGAGTGCAGGGACTGAGGAAGGAAAGACTGACGAGAGCAAGGGACAAACATTGTCTTTACAAGTATTGAGTAGTCTGGCTCAGTATATCCTGTCTGGTGCAGGGTGTTAACTGCTTACCTTTCTTTCACCATCACCTTTAATTAAGCTCCCTTAAGGGTCATCATGAGCATGGGAGCTTGGCTTTTCTGTTCTCCACTCTTTCTTTACTGAACTGACACACTAGCCAGAAGTGCACAACTCCCTTTTGTATCAGATTTTCCACCGGATGAAAGTGTGGGGAAGAAAAAGGGTGAATGTGATTTTGATATCTTTTTTCTCTTTTTTAAAGATGAAGAACTTTATGTTATGCCTGTTCCTGCTTTGATAACAAAGGAGTTGGGATTATACATTTGTTTTAAAGCCCGCCAAGTGAGAATTTCCCCCTGTGGCTCCCACAGCTCTGCTTTCAGGAGAGCAGATTGATTTAGTGGAGAGCTCTTCTCCTGGTGCTGCAGGGAGGTGTGCAGCACTCGTGGCACCCTCTTCTCCCCAGAGGAGCCCCGACAGCTCCATGTGCTGTGGACCACACCCCTCTGCAGTCCCAGGCAGGACATGTTGATGCATTTGCTCCCAAGGAATAGATGTCCCAAGCTGCACTTCCAGCCCACAGTATGCACAGAGGGTGTTTTTTGCCTTATAGAGTAGCAGATGAAGAGTTTGACAGAGGATGTAAAGACAGCCCTGGACAGTAAGCAATTTCATGGAGAGCCTTTACCCTGGTGTTATGGCCACCCCAGGACATGTACAGCAAAGGGTGTTGTGCTGAAATACAGTGCACAAAACCTCTGTCACAGCTGCAAAAGTAAACCAGACTCTGGTGAGATTTTGTCTCATTCTGGTCTTTTCACACTTGGGCATTCTTGTGAAAGTGAAAAAACATGTTTTCCATAGCTTGCAACACAAGGAGCAGGGGCCCATTGCCAAAATACAGTCTGCTCAGAACATTTCAGATGCTCTAAAGTAGCTAAGCCACCCACACAGAGCTGGTAGAGGGGACCTAGGATCCATGGGAGATCCACACACGCCTAAAGCCACAGCTGAGGATCATGCCAGATACTCTGCAGCATCTGAAATGGCATGAGAAGAACAATGTTGAGGCAGTTTAATGCTTCCCTGGGAGTTCAGGGTAGTTGGAGATTGCAAAAACCAGTAGGAGAGATGAAGAAATGACCTTTAGTGACACCCACCTGTCCCCTCCCAGCTTTGACTTTCACACTGATTTTGCTCTTTAATATGTCCAAATTTGGCTTTTATGGAGAAACTAAGATTTTCCAGATAAGTATTACTTGAGATTACCTATGAGCAGTCATTATTAGCTGCAGCAACTGCATTCCCTCTGGTGGGAAGGGGGTAATCCCAAGGTGCTCTTGGCTGGTTGCTGCATGGAACCTATTTTAAGACTCTTCTGTGGTGGGGGAAGGTGTGAGCTCAGGACAATTGCCCTGCACAGGTTGAATGAGTCAAAGCATCCTGTCTACCTTATTTGCCTTTCCTGCTCCCTCTCTGCCTACACAATGTAGTGGACTGAAAAAAAAAATACACAAAGAAGCGAAACTGGTAACTGGCTATAAATGTGGGACACCTGAAAATTTCTTGGATTTCGCACTGCTGAATTTTGCTGATTTATGAGACTAACAGTCCAGGAAGAGTTTTCAAGGTTTTCTGTATTTACTAGAACAAAGATTCCAATTTTTGGAGGTTCATTAAATGCTAAACAGTTAGTACAAGTGAAAGGAAAATATTACAATTGTCAAAACAAAAACTGCTCAAAAAGGATAACATTAACAGGGAAAATGTTTGCTTGCTTTCTCTGTAAACAAGTTAGAAAGATTATTTATTGACATGAAAACAGTTTATAAATGATGAGGCTAGGATAGAACTTGAGCTCAAGACTTTTAATCAACATTATGTTTTGCTTCCAAAATCCCTGAGACTACACAGAGTCTTAAGAAGAAACATTAGGAACAGAAAGAAAGCAAGAACTATTTTGCAGCCTTCGCTGTTTGTCTAGGTTCCACACTTTGATCCTCCCAAAACCTTCATACAGGAGGAAAATAAGAAGGAAAGGCGGAAAAAAGTTAATTTCTTCTGACATATTCTTAAATATAGGTGCAAGTGATGTGACTTGGGCCTGCTAAATACGACTGCTTTCTGCGGCAAAACATATAGACAAGACAGATACTGAATTCTCTTTTTTCCATCAGCTTGAGACCTCTGCACTTTCCCAGGTCTTTCTAGCTGGCGTTCTGTACAGTAGGAAAGTTTCCTGCCAAGAACTTTATCTGAGTTGACATATTCCCATGAAAAAACTTCAGTGTTGGTCCATAAACACTTTCTCATGAAGTAAATAAATAAAATTCCACGCTAGCTCTGCTCTGTGTGGTTCCTCGCTAAATATCAGATGAGATAGGCAAATAATTTTGACAGCATTTTCGGACACGGGAGCTGTCCTAGAAAAAAGACTCCATTGTGTGCTCAAGTAGAGCTACTGGAGAGGAGATTGTCAAACTCCTATACCATACCAGAGCAAGTAATCCTCACAGAAAGAAAACACATCTTTTTCTGCTGCTGGTGAGCTCATCCCAAGAGGCAGCATGGTTTATGATAGCCCTTGATCTTTTTATCTTGACTGGTAGTTTGCAGATCCTTTAATTATGCACAAGTAGCACATTTTTTTTTTTTTTGTGAGATCTGTGAGCTGCAGGGCTGGCTAAAGTAAGAGGTTAGCCTCAGTTTTTGTGAGCCTTTTCGAAAGCAATTTCAAAGTTAGGTAAATAGCTCAGAAACACGCATTGTTTTATGCGGGTGAGACAACCACTAGTTCATATCCTGAGCTCTTTGATTGTTTTTTTCTCAGAAAAGAAAGGTTTTTCCCCTTTCCAGGGCTGTTTTACCCAGGCAGGAGAGAACTTCTAGTTTTCCTTCTTGTGGGTTTACTTTTGCTGGCAGGGTGGAGAAAGGTTGAGTACTGGATAAAGACAATTTCAGGGAAGATACTGTACCAAAACTCTTGTAGAAACACCTTTTGCATGTATTATGATCCCTATGCTATATATAGCAGAAAACACACAAAAAAATGTCATTCACCACTTAATAAGCTTTTAAAAACATTCATTTCTGCCATGTTAAAGTGTCTTGAATTTTACATGGCAGGAATCTTCACTCTTCAGTGTACTATTCAATTCAGTAAGAAAGCAGGGAGAATAGCAGAAAAATGGTACGAAATAATCTGAGAGAAAGGTGTTGTAAAAACACAAATGAGCAATATGATTAAATCCGATTTAGAAAAACAGTTATCAGATAAATATCACCCAAAATCTAGTAAGCAAATTGAAGATAAATACTTAGAAAGAAATTATGTTCAGCAAGGGAAATTATAACCAAATACAATTGTTTTCAAACCAGCCAGAAGATTTCTAGCTCTTGCCTGCTTTTGCATTATGATCTAGAATATTGCCTGAGTTGCTTCAATTACAAACCTGAGATGCTATGGTGATATATGCAATAAAATGCCATTTCTAACTGTGGATTCTAAACCCAAGTGCATTAGTTAAAGAAAATTAAGGGTTTGCCAGGCAGAAAGCCTGTGCTGGCCTGTAGGGGTTCCTGTCCCCCAGCTGCCGGTCAGGGTCCTTCATTTCAGATGTGGTAACAGAGCGAGATCCATTGCTGCACTGCGTCGAAAAACAAGGTCAGTTGATGGTGACTCACATGAACCCATGTTACTTTGCTTCACAATGGGGTAACAGCACATGCACAGTCACATTCTGTGTCTGAGCTCACACTGTGTCTGAGCTGGAGCAGCCAGCTGGATTGTGCCTCTGGTATAGTGTCACAGCCTGGGAGGCTAAATCACGGCATGATTTATCTCCGTAAACTCCACAGAGTATCATTCTGGGCACATAATCTGCAAAGACATGTCTCCAGATCAGAGAGTCATGAGAAAAGAGTCATGTAATAAAAGGCTTCATTTATTTATAGATAGAGCAAATATGAACAGTACAAAAATTATGACTAGGGAAAGATACACGTGTGAATATTCAAAAGACGCAAATATTAATGAACAAGTAAACTGATTTTCACAGCGCAGATAGACACTGGTAGCAGCGGACAGGGCTGCATCCTGGAAAAGAGCTTTTCTTTCTTGATTATTGCATAAATTGCAAGCAAACAGCTCCCAGTCAATGACAGAGACCCAGCTGTGCTTGATGTGATCCCACATGTGGCCTGTGGCAAGTAACTCAGGTTTTTGCATCTCTGACTCAGAACTTATTTATATCATGGGGGGGCTGTTATGAAACTCAATTAAAGCTTTTGGATGGCAGTTACAGCATAAGTGTGAAGCGTTATATAATGGGATGAAATTAAGGACAGTGAAGTCCGATTATCAAGGAAAAGAAATCCCAACAATGTAATCTGTTAGGCTGGGGAATAATGCCATAGGGGACAAAGTGGATGACTCATTGCTTGAGTCAATTAATTCTGGGCTGGATGTGGCACCAGCAAATATAATGTAGGGCACAACCCTGTAGTAGGAGAGATATGGTACACATGACCTTATTTCTGTGATCTTGTGCTTGGCTGTGTAACCAACTAAGATTATATGAGCTCATATAAACTTTACATCATTTCTCATGTGTTTCTCATGTGTTTAAGGACTCTCAAAACATTGTTGTGGTCTGTGCTCAATTGATGAATACTTAATATACTAAAGTACTGGAGATCATTAGCATTCCTGAGGTTGTCTGGCATGCTTTGTTTATGCAGTGTGGAAATGGGAAATATTTCTTTCAGCCTTTATGAGATATTGGCAGTGTCACCTCTTATAACCATCAGGCTACCAATTATTTGACAAAATATGCTGATTATTGAAATTGCACTGTTAATAAGCATCAGTGCCAGAATATTATTAGGACCTAGAGCCTGTGCCACATGGAGGACACAGACCATGTAGTGGGTGCTGTGCAACGGGTTGTTTCTCTCCTCACTTGCCTAAATCACAGAATTTGTGGACTTACCTGTCCTTGTTAGCTTTCATATCCTTTATGACTGGTTATAAATACAATTTTTATTTTCCCCTGAAACACCTTATTTATCTACTTATGCCTTTGCTAGAAACTGGTGATGGATTGCTAGGTTTTAAGAGTATTGTAGAGAGGGGGAAAACTCTTTTTTTAAGAGGCAACTAACCGACAAGCCTATGCTCCAGTCACATCCAGCCTCTCTTGATTAAGTTTCTTTGTTAGTAGCTCACTTCTCTTCCTCTTTTAAACCATGAAAGGCAACAGGCACTCCTTGAGAATGATTTAGATTTTTAGCATCTCTGTGAAAGGATCTTATCTTCACTGAACAAAAAACCCCTCTGAAACATAACACTTGCTGATATATCTGGAGCTGGACTGTGTCCATTTACAGATATTTGTGAAAACAATCTCTGAAGACGTAGCCTGGCAGATGTGCTTGAAGAAGTAATTCAGTCACTAGATTTGAGTGACCCTGACATGCATTTGCCATCTTCTGTTCAACTCCAGAATATCTGAGTCTGTGGTAGCAATACACAATGCACAAAAACTAATCTGATGCCATTGTGCTTGAACAGGTTTATCAATATAATTGAAACCTTCTGGGCTGGTATATTGATATCCATTGGTACATCTATGACCTTGCTCCCTAATAATTTCCATTGCTTTCAAAATGTTTCTTGTGGTAACTACCACCACAATATAACAGGGTCTGCTCCAGTTGCAGACACCAACTCACTTGCCCCTGGTTTGTTGTCACAGCTGCCTTTGCAAACTGGTCTGTCTCCTTATGTCCTGCTTGAGGGGTTGCACCATGGGGAGGGATGATCCTCACCAATGACTGAAGAGTACTTTCTGGTCCCCCTGCACACAAGATTTCTCCATGGCACATCACAGCCAGTCCAAGGCCACTGACCAGCCAGACCCCTGATGTGGCCAGCCGGAGGCCAGCCTGTAGCAACCAGCCAGACGTGACAATGCTGTTGTTGATGAATGTTTGCTGTGGTGATCTCATGGTGATGTGATGACATTAAGTTGAACAAACAAAGCAGTGGCTAATTGACTCATCAGTAAACATTCAGATAAACAGAATTAAATGGAGAGAAAACTCAGTGAAATGATTTAATAGGAGGCTCCTGATGACAGGGTTTTATTAATTATATCTTCACACAGCCAAGGAGGTACAAAATGAGAGACTGGAAAATTTTCAAAAGGTTGTTGGAAAGAACCATCCAAGTTTCAGGAGATGTTGGTGTTTTCTGCTTGGCTTTTTTTCTCCAAAAGGTAACGCAAGTTTCCTTGAAAGAGAATTATTAATGTTTTTTCATTTATAAGCTGAAAAATAAAAAATACATTCTGTAACAAGCAGGATGCCAGAAACACACACCTTACACGCTGCCCCCGTTAACATAAATCTATTTCTAAACTATCCAAAATAAAAGCCAATCTTCATGTAAATTATCAGAATTTTAATAGGTAGTTTTTTACTTCTAGTCAGTAGTTCAGTGATAAGAAGGCTACAAACCCCAGAATTTTATTCAAGGCAGGACCTCTGTATTGGCTCTGTATGGAGGTGGAAATTTGGCTTAAAAGCCAACCTCTTTCTTCCTGAGGCTGTTTGAATACAGCATTTCTCACACAAAATTTCTGAAATTATTTTATGATGACCCTATAGATGTCATTGTTACAGAACACGTCTTAATGAACCATTTCCATCTTGTGGTAAGCCTTAGAAACATTATTACTGTGATGTTTCTTTTAACCACGACTTTGTTAAAATAAATGTTAAAGTTCAGAACGAAAACTTCCAATAGGAGGGGACCTGTATCAGTTTAAGAGTGGTAAGTCTCCAATTTGACAGCCTGAGCTGCTACTTCAATTTTCATGTTCCAAACAGCACCCCACCAGTTTTATGAGCAGCTGTGTTAGCACCACACATTTTTCAATGGCATTTGTTGTGAGAGATCTCAGCTTCCTGCAGCAGTGCAGGCCTGCAGTGATCACACGCCTCTCAAAACAGCTACAGAGGCGTTCCTTCAAAACTGGCTATTACAACATTGAGCAGCACCTACTCATGCTCCTGGGTATTTCTGCCAGACTAATTCCTGTCCACTAGCTGGAAGACAGCTGTAGCCCCATCCAAAATTCAACTTTTTCCTCCCACGGAGCAGTGTACAACTATGCCATTTGCAGATTACTTTTCTCTTGACACTTGCCTTTATGCAGAGGACCAAGGATTTCCACTGGCCTCTGTTTTTGGGAGAATGAACCCAGAAACATTTTTATCTTCTCTCAGCATAGCCATTACAATCCTCTGTGTATAACATGATTACATAGGGCAGCGTTCTTTGATTTTACTTCCCTTCTCCCTTCACATCCAGGCTCCTGTTCTACCTTAGTAGCTTTTTTTTCACATCTCCAGGTCCATCTCTCTCTCATTTCCAAATACAGAGCTTTTAATGCATGAATCAGCTAGCCTCCTGTCCTTAAATTTGTACTGTTCTTCCTGCTGCCTCCTCCTGATCTCCCACAACTCCCAGTCAAACCACTGTGGAGCTGACAAAATCCTTTGCTCTGACCTCAACCCCCTCTCCCCTGAACTTCTGCATTTGCCAGGGCTTCTTCAGCATTTGTGTTTAAAGGTTTCTTGCTGAGGGATTCTTTCACTCTGCAATTACCTGAGAGCACCTTCTCTTCATTCCTTACAAAGAATATCCCATGACAATCCCATATCGTTTGCATAGTCAGCCGGGCAATTTTTGCACATAAAAATCTCTTCTGGCACAATTGTGTTTCTTTTCTCATGGTGGGGGGGACTTTTTTATGTTTACAGCACTTTCTGGTGAGGACCTGTAGTCAGAATCTAGATTAAATGTACCAAAATGTTTATGGCATTATTATGCAGGAGAAGCAGATATAATATGTGGAGGATAAGTTTCCAGTTGTGGTGATACACAATAGGTGGGCTAGTTCCTTTATCTTTGCAAGAAAATAATTCCTCCTTAGAGGTCCACACAATTAACATCACCTGTCTAAACCTTCAGAATAATTACTTGCATTATTTTAATCAGAGGACTAACCTTATTCCTTTAAATCTTGATTAAAAATAATTACCAACTGTAAAATATTCCTAATGTTATTGTTTGGAGCACCTTCTGGTGGCTTAGTATAAAGCCAAATGAGATCCTTTAAGTGTGCTAAAAACACAGGAGTCCAAATGACTCAGGAATCTGCAGTGTATGTGGAGCCTGTGACTTCTAAGTCATGGTTAAGCTCAGGGGGTACTGAAGATCTTCAGTGGAAAAGACAGTGCTGCTGCTCCGTCTGCTGTTGAATGCCCATAATACTCACAAATTTTGATTACCATTGCTTATACCAGTAATGAGCACTGGCTTCTGCTTTTCCCTTTCTTGCTATTGTTACTACATGCTCCCAAATAGTACATTTATTTAATCGGTCTGATCCTTTCTTTGTGTGATCCAGGATTTATAGAAGGCAGCAGAAAATATTTTTCACACTGCTTTCTCAGGAAGGAATTATCTCAATTTAGATGAGTTTGGTAAGCTTGCTTGGTATGGAGCAAATGATGTTCTAATTGATACCCTCAGCAGGAAAGGGCGATAGTGAATAAATCTAAAAGGTTAAAATGCCTTTGACTAAGGTAAGCAAGATGTCAGGATGTTCTACAAAACAGAGTAGCCTCAGACCTTGGTGCTTAGGTTACTGCCATTCTGTGCATGAATAGGAAATACTTAATTCCTTGTGTTCCTTCAAGAATGTCACTATTTTATGAAGAAGACACATATGCAAATACCAGGGCCTTTACATGAACAGGTGAGGAAACTGGATGAACAGACTATAATTTAAACCTCTTCTACTGAAGAAAATAAATTAGGAGTTAGGTGATTCATAGATTTCTAAACTGGATTGGAAAAATATATTAGTTTTACAAATTATTTCAGCTGACAGCTGCTGAAAAAATCTTTTTGTTCAGTTTCTCTCACACTAGAAAGTTCAGTTGCTTTAGCTGATTGCTGGGTTGGTGAAGGACAACAGGCAGGTTAATCAGAACATATAGGCACAGTAGGGATAAACATTGTGCTAAATTTAGCAAGGCATTCTCCTAGATTGCATGAGCAGCAGTAGGTGTAACTGCTCTCTGTATTAGGAACAACCATTACAATGAATTTACAGGACTCCCAAGGGCAGTTGATTCAATTGATGGTGCCATGACTAAATGCCAGTTTTTCTATCGCCAGGTAACCCTGATTTTCTGTTTTTCTTAGTCAATAACCACAAAAAGATGGTAAAAAAATAAACATAGGCTACATACATACATAAATACACGTATTTGTCAAAAAGGGACTGGGGAAGAGAAAAAAACTGTCTGAAGACTATTGAAATGATGGTGATTCTGTCAAGACTTTGTTTTGCATTTGCTTAGTTTTACACAGGGTTGGATCAAATAATGAAAGAATTTAAATGCTTTATTCAGAAGTGCAGGACTAAAGACTAGGTAGGTCTGTATCCTTAGATACAAATGCACAAATAAAATAACAGTGGAAAGTTGCTTCTGGCCTTTAAATTGACACACAGGGAATTAACATTGGTGGGAGTTAATGGTCTTTAACATTATTAACTGTCTTATTAACTGATCGAAGAGCTTACTGGCAGACTGACTAGTTGTGCAATTAGGTGTAGAGAGAAAAAGAAGTCCATCAGCCATTAATCTTCTAGTGAGAAAAAGAGGGTAATACTTTCTTTTCCAAATGGGGAAAATGTTTAGGGTCATATGGAAGGAAAACATTCTACAACAAAACCTAGGTTTATATCCCCCTGGAAGTATTTGCATGAGATCTGTGATAACTCCTTCAAGGTCTGTCTCAGGCTGAGGAAGAAAGGGCTTGAGATGCTGGATCCACACTGAAGTTACTTCAAATGCAGTGTCCTGCCATATGTCCTTATCAAGTGTCTTTAAGAATAATATTTCCTTCAGGAGCACAAGGTGAGACTCTAAGTGGTGGTGTTACCCCCTTTACAGTAACAGCTTTATAATAAATGGATTATGCTGTCAATTCTTCCATTTCTGGGTAACAGTTGTGACTTTGTATGTTCCATGAAGCTTTACGCTGGCATTACCATTTCTGTCTTTCTTTTCAACCTTGATTTACGGTTCACTTAGCTCTGTTTACTGACTTGGGATTACATGGTCAAAGCAGATCAAATTCAACTTTTTAATCAGAATTAAATGTGGTGTCATGTACTGTGCTTCTTTGCTATGGGTTAATGTGAAAAATCTTGACCATTGCTAATTTTTGTTCAACTTATAAAATGTTAGCTCATGACATTAAATGTCATTCTGGCTGGCACTGGAAGCACTGAATGTCAATTATCTTGAATAAACGAAATAACAATTTCAGACAGCAAAAAAATGACTTTGGAGAATTCTGAATTTGAATGACCTTGGATAATTTGAAAAATAGCTGAAATTAGTCACCATTAATCCTTCATTTTCATCATTTGTCAGAGATGAGTAATCTAGTCACTGAATTGTTTTCTTAGAAAACACTTATGTAACTGTCTTATCAAGGCCTATACTCAAAGAAACAAAACCAATGCAAGTCTTGAAAACCTGTATTTCAAGGTTGATTTATGTTTTTTCTGCTAAACAACTGCCACTGAAAATGCAAGAAGAGAGGAGCAGTCATTGCATAGGTAGTTCATACGTCTTGGAGCGTAAGCCAAGTTTCAATCTTCCATCTACCATTCATTGATCCTTCACTCTAACCTCTGGGAAGGTGAAACAGAACTTCTGCCCCTGCCACTTCCTTTGACATACATTATGTTCCTTGCATAGCAACTTTCTCTGTGTTTTCCTGCCTGTAACTGAAGGCTCAGACCAGATAGGATGAAAAATTCTTTAATGTGAGTGAGGGTGGTGAGGCACTGGAACAGGTTGCCCAGAGAGGCTGTGGACTCCCTGTCCCTGGAAGTGTTCAAGGGCTGGATGGGGCTTTGAGCAACCTGGTCTAGTGGAAGGTTCCCTGCTCGTGGCAGGGGGCTCTGAGCTGGATGATGATGAAGGTTCCTTCCAAGCCTGACCACTGTATGATTTCGTGATTCCATATGAAGGTTCTTTCATGGCTGCACTGTGCAGGGGTAGATTTGGCCCATAAAGAAAGTAAAGCTTCCCCAGAAAGTTTTTACGTGCAGAATTGGAGTTCCCTGGATGTGACTCAGCACAAGGTATTGCATCAATTTAAAACCGGTTTGTAGGAAGAAATGCTGGTGGTTTTACCTGTTCACACAGATATAAAATGGCTACTGCCATTTTGCTGAAACTTAAAATAAATACAAAGTATAATTTTTGAAATGAATGCATCCTACAAAAACACTAGTCAAACTATGGAGAAGAACAGGCCAGAATGTGGGCCTTTGTCTAGTGTTTTGACTGTCACTAAGAGTAGCGTTTGATTCAATTCTGCTTCTGTCGGTCTCTATTTCTTGGTTTGAGGAGAGAAATGTATGTGTGTGACAGATATTCATCATGTATTTTTAAATTTACAGCAGGCTTATTTGAGAACGGTACTGTGAGTTTGCAGTTTCCCTTTGTAGAAGCAAGAGAAAATATGGTGTCGTATTCTGACAGAGCAATTTTTTACCGGTGAAAATTTGCAGTGTGAATTAGTTAGTATATTGCTAATCTTAAAGATGTCTTTTCAATAGGGGTATAAACCCTGTGATAGTAGAAACATTATGAGGAGATGGTACTGATTTAAAGCTTTCTAGCTAAAGATAGGAAAGTTTTAGCTTTGTTTTGAGATGAAATATGAAATGTAAAGCTCACTTGAGACCACAGCCTTTAAAATACTTAGAATCAGTCAGCTGAGGAATTAACTTATTCTCAATAGGAGTTAACATAAGCTATTTCAAAGCTCAGTGTTTACGTAGGTCACAAAAGTTGAAAACAGCTGGAGACATACTTCATGCACTATTGCTATCTATGTAAGTAATGGAATTTTGTAAGTGCAATGTACAGTAAATAGCCTACTGAAGGAAAAATACAAGAAACATGAATAGCAGTAACTTGTTAACTAGAGTAGGTTAACTCTTATTCTGATAAGCCTGACAGGCTTATTAATTAATGACCAAGATTTAGACCAGGTGCATGAGATTTCTTTTAGCTGTGGTTTATACTGGAGTGTAACGAATGCTGATTAAAAAATACTACTTACTCTAGAAGTTAACTAGGTGCCAGATATGCATTTAGGGCCCTATTCTTCAAGCTGCTCAGTGTTCCCTGTGAGGCAGTAATCAACTAGGAGGAATATTGGACCCCTTCTTGAAGGTCTGACTGAGTGCTGAGGGCACTCAGCTTTTGATCTTTTTTAGTTCACAAGAAGCCAGAGGCACAAAGTGCTATAAATGCTTACTAGACTCAATTTTGTAGTATTACTTATGCACAGAATTTTGGGTTTTATGGTTTAGTTTTCTTGTAAAACTGTTTGGGACTAATGGTACTTCCCACCTGACATATTGTCTGACCCTCTGGACTCTCATAACATTTGTCAAGCAACAGAAAGACCTTTCTATTTCAAAATGCCCTGAGTTTCAGAAGTGGCTGCTTGCTCTCTCATGTCCATTCAAAGAAGGGTCACTGCTAAACCACTCTGGAAAGCCTGCAATCTCTCAGACCCAGTACTACAAAAAACAAGACTATGATCAAACAGAGATTGTTTCCTTTGCTGAGCTGACATTTCACAGTCGGAGGAATTGGGAGATTTTGTTACAGTCCTCACCCCTTTTCATCATTCCTAGTCATTATTTCATCTTTCCCAGAACATAGCTCTTGTTCTATCACCTGAATGTTTGTATCCTTTTTATAGAGCTCAAGCAGAAGTTGTTTGGGACACTGGATGTTAAACATTGAGTGATTTAAGGGAAAATTTGTCCTTTTCTGAATGTTCTGCAGATGAAGCATCCTGACAGAGAAGTCTGTAGAAATAAATAAGAAATAGCAAATGATCTGATCCCTTCAAAAATGTAATCCAGAAAAATTATATGGATCCCTCAGGAGGGAGCTGGAAATTTTTTACTTACAAGTAGTTCCAGGATATGTTTAGTCACCACAACTTGAGACTTCTTTTCACTTGATTGCTAGGGAAAGAGAACAGAGACTAATACTCAGTCAAGGTCATGCTTTGGGCCAAAAAGCAGCAGAAGGTAAGTACATCTACCCCACAGGATCATCTCCTCTCCTCTCTGTAATAGCTACTTGAAATTTTCAGGCAAGAAACAAGCCATTTCACTGAAGCCTGAGCCGCATGCCTGGAAACTTGCTTCCTATACTGCAACCAACACTCTTCTTCTCTGCCCATAGTGTGTGTCCATGCTTTGGGGCTGCTGAGAAGGCTACTGCACTGTTGAAGCTGCACTCTGAAAAGGTAGACAGTTCTGGGTTGCAGGTAACTCAGGCTTTTTGTAAACACTGGGAAAAAAAAAAAAAATGATGGTCAGCCTCTTGACAAAACTGACTTGGGCCCAATTTCTAAGTTAATGATAATAAAGGTCTCCAAAAGGAAGTGTCTGGTGTCCTGTAAAGAAAATGGCCAAAGAAAAAAGACATTTGAAAGCCTCCATGGAAAGATGTGACCTGCCTGAATATGGCATCTAAGCTTAGGATCTAATTTGTCTGTTTTCTAGGGAGAGTGCATTATTTAAGGGAAGGTATCTTTCTTGGTTCAAGTTAGATAGTTAGATGCTTAGACCCAAAAGATGGCTCATAAGTCATGCAGATACTGTTAAAAAAAAAGAAAATTGACTCATTCTCTGAAATGTTCCAATGGTCTTCCTGTTTCAATAACATGTTTTCATCTCTGTTTCTTACAGAGTTATATGATTGCTGCCTTCAGTCAGTGAGGGTCAAAGTCTTACATATGGAAACATGGAACCATTTCAAGAGTTTTTTGCTCTTTTGTTCAAGTCGCCTTCAGTGTGGATGCACATGATCAGTAATCTCAAAGAGCTACAGCTGTAGTAGCAAGTACCCCTTTCACTCAGCTGATCAGGGCATTGATTATACAAATAAATTTTCACACATAAGCTCTACAGCACCCACATTTTCAATCTGTCAAGAGGCAAAACAAAAGCATATGGTCTCCTGATTTCCTAAAATCTACTATAAAGAACAGAGATCCATTAAATACACCAAATGCCTCAAAACATCTCAGTGGTGTGTTGCTTCTGAGCCTGTTTAGCACTCACACTGGTGTGTAATACTGTAGGGCTTACTGCAGATAAGAATGAGGCAATGTGTTGCCAGTTCGAAAAGAGTGTTAACAATTAAAAAAGTGCCAATCAAAGCAAAAAGATGAAACATTACACAGCTATTAAGGATATTATTCAGTCCTTTTAAATGATTGCCAATTTAGATAGTTCTCTTGTTAAATCATTCTTTTTAGCTATTGTACTGAATGCCAGTTTTCAAGAACAAGACAGTCCACAAGCTTAGCTCATTAATGAAGACACAACCTGGTAGGTAATTTTATAATTAAAATGGGTATTTTGAGCACTATGCTGACTTTTGCCACATATCCAACTCTCAGTTGAGTAAGAGGCTTTATGCAAAATAATTTAAAAGCTAGATTGTAAGAGAAGAGATTGAAAGGGAGGCACAATTGAGCATTTTGACTTTTTTGAGCAGAACAGCCTTAAAATGTTCTGTTTATTAACACAGTGGAGAAAGGTTTGTGTAAGGTTAATGTTAGAATCACTTAGGATGGTAATTCCTTCTGCAAAGCATCTGCATAAATTAGAAAAAGCTGCCAGATTTCCATCTGTTAGCAATACAACTTCAGTCACAAAGACAACTGTCGTGACAACCACACTGAGTTAGTCTTTCAAATAAAACCTGTTAAAAGCTACTGCCCTCCAGCCTCCACCCACTGCAGTTAACAGCATTAAATAGCACTCTAACTGGTATTTATTTTCTTAGGCATTCCTCACTTGTGCAGCTGCTGGCACACTGGCCTTTGATTTTAAATAACCTCAACAGGATAAGAGTTTACAGTCTCTGAAGGTCATGATGTATGTGAAGTGCTTGTTTGAAAGAAACATCCAACCTGAACTTTCTCAGGCTGATGTTACTGGATTCTGTATACTTGTCTCTCACCTATTTGCATGGTCTCATGTCTGGGAACTGTGATGTTTCAGATTATTTCTTCCAGATGATGGCAAACCACAAAGAGGCTCTTCTGGACAGCAGGTCCAGGCTTAAAGGTGGTGGGAATCACCTTTAGGACCTTTCTACCCTCCCCATCCAAGCTCTTCCTGCATTTTTGATGAACTTGGGTGGCACAGCAAGTTCAGGCTAGTTTCAGCTCATCCATGAAATCTATGCTGACAACAATATCAAAGCTATTAGAAAATTAATTTGTGGAAGGTCTCTCATTCAACAGTCTATTTTTACTCAGGCATTTCAGTGTCTCAGGGTAGCACATGTAACACCCACTGACCTTTGCAGGAGTAGGCTTAAGGTTTCTAAAGCCCTCATCTAAATGTGGATATACAAATGAAAATACTTTCTTGTAAGAGTAGAATTATTTTTGTGCTGGTCTGGAACTGTTGCCCTCATGAGGAGTGATCTGCTCTCAGTGACAGACCACTGGTGGGGCCAGGGGTGCTGGAACCCTTCCCTCATTCATGGAGGGGATGTCTGTCCATCTGCCAAGGCAGTGCCTTGTTCCCAGTGCAGTTTTCTCTATCACTGGTTATCCCTGATACATGTACTGCATACTGACACTGGCCACACAGCTAGGATAGAAGAAGGGAGTAAAAATAATACTCAAATATTTGTAACTTGCTGTTCAAAAGCAGAGAAGAAATTTCTTGTTGGGGGCTGAAAGGAACTGTTCAGGAACTGCTGATGAGTGTAATAAAAGCTTGATGTTGTCTCCTGGATACTTAAAAGAGGCCATTAAAAAGGTCCTTCACATGAACAATGCAGAATACAAACCAAAAATATAAAGCAGTGATGGTTTTAGTTATCAATGTCAGCAGAATTTCCATAAATAATATTTCATTTACTTTTGTGCATAAACTTTAGATTTAGTTGTGTAGATCCCTATGGAAGGAGAAAATTGTCACTTCCAAGGTTTCTTCCTCCTGGCTTCATCATATGTTTTATTTTGTAGTGGAAGTATTCCTGATATTTTAGTGAGATCACATAGGAGCCAAAGGACATCAGACACCTAAATATCAAATGTCATTTATTTTTAATTAAAAGGACCTTTTCTAAAGGAAAAAAGAGCAAAGCTCCCTGCATCTTGTGGTTAGGTCACCTGAAATGATTGAGATATAGAGTTTCTGATTTTCTTCAGTAGAGGATACAAAGACAGTTCTCATGTCTGCTGGAAAACATTGTGATGGGGCTGTGTAGTAGCTCTTTATGAAGTTAATTTATCTTGTCTGACAAGTACTTACTGCCTGAGCACCATATGGAACATTTTGTTGGGCCCAGTGTGCATCCTTTCAGGTTCCTATTTGGATGACTTTTGATTTCATATCAGTAAAAATGAACTCACCTTCCTTGTCTTGTCCTTGCTCCTCCCCACTTGTTTTTTTGCATTGGCATTTGCATGAGAGAGAAACAACAGCTCAGCTCAGGGCAGGGAGGGGACTCCTGGGAAGAAGTGGGATAGAAGGGGAGGTTATATACACTGCTGCACTCTGTGGGTGCTCCAAATTGCATGTGGGTGACCCATGTGCTAGTGGTGGAATGGTGCCAGGCAGAGGTATGAGAAGAAACCAGCACCAACCCTCCCTGCAAACTCAGCGCAGAAGCAAGGCAAGGTTTTATTGACACAATGAGGCACAACAGACCTGCTCAATGCAGAGAGGTGATGCAGTTTAACAGTGGGGTGCTAGGACACAGTAACAGTAGTATCCCGCGTTCTAACATCACTGACCTCTGGCTGGCTCAGGTGTGCTGAAAGTTACTCAATAATGACACAGCACCTTCAAAGCATTTACAGTGTTGGCCAATTAAAATTCCTTCCCTAGCACTTTTATTCATGTTTGTTAAGGGTTAGATTGGGCATCTAACTTCAAGCAAGGAGCTGTGGGAGGCTGGCTGGAGTAATGCTCCTTGCAGCACATCCCTCCTGTGTAGGAGGCATGATGATAAGCAGCTGAGGCTCTTTCCAGGACACAGCCTGTGGAGGGGGTAGGGAAGGTGACACTGCAGCTGTGCAGCAGCTGAGATGGCAGGCAGCCCCCATCCCAGGGTCCCTTTTTGTTGGGCTGGTGGTTGGCTTCCTGTAATGCCAGTTGCATCCTTATCTGCTTGCACCCAGGGTTATCCTGGAATCAGGCAGTGTGAGCGTGGAGGAACAAGTTTTGGCTGGAGGGACATCATGTCCAAGGAAGGGGGAGCAGAACTCTTTGCCTCTTGTTCCTCTCTCCATACTGAGTTAGCTGGGGTTGCCTGGCCCAGAGGAAGGTCATTCACTGGCAAAAGGCTTTTGCTGCTGGGGTGCTTCTCCTGCATGACTGGAGGCTTCAGCAAAGGCTCCTATGGCATCTTCAGTGGCAACTCTTTGACCTACTGCTCCAAACTTAGCCACAACAACGTCTTGTGGTACTAAAAATGATCTCTGGAGTTTCCTCTAAGCAATTGCAGCCAGAGGTGACAGCAAAGTTTGGGCTGCCTAATGCAATTGCACTATCTACTGATACAGTAACAGTTAATGTCACCACCCTCTAACAACGTTAGCCCGATCTGTAAACAGATAAAACAGAGGCTGCTGGTGATGTAACTTTGTTGATCATAAGATTAGAGATCCTGCTGGTCTTTGTTTGAGCTCTTTAAAGAAAATCACAGAGATTAAATAGAGAATTTCCAGTGATTTTATTATTAGTGTGTAATATGTTTACTTAATCCTGATTAAACAAGATAACTTGGTAAAAAAAAAAAAAAAAACAACCAAAAACCCCACATGCTTTCACTGGCTCTGGAAGGGATAATCAAACTGGGGAAGGTTTCTAGCACCCCTCAGTCACACAGCAAATGTGACTATATCAGTGCAGCAGCCAGCTGAAAAGGATTATGATTTTGGAACAGAATTCATGTGTTTTTGAGTGCAAGTCCCAAATTCTCACTGCAGTTCAACAGGAGACTGTGCAAGAGGCTCTTATTCTTTGTGCAGGGAGCCATTAACAGCAGGGATGTGATTTTACTGTGTGATGGGAAGGAGTGTATGCCCTTGGATTAGGATCCAAAACACACCAGGTAGTCACTTTCTGCTTCAAGAAAATCTTTTACATTAGAATAAATGTTCGAACATGGAAGACTGAATATAATTATTTACATTAAATTCACATGCTTTTTTCTGATGTTTTTTTCTCCTTACTGGAGGTGTGTGTACATTCCAAAGCCAAGCCCTGAAGGCTCCTTTCTGTCCAAACTCCCCAAGAGTGTTTAAGCAGAGACTTTGTGGCTCATAAGTAGCTTTTTCTTCCTGGTACCTCTTTTTCCAGAGAGGTCAGGTAATGATTATATCATTTGTTACTTTGGGCTGCATCTCTTAAAGTCACAGCCCAAAGTGAAGACTATCTTATTTTCAGTGATATACTCAGCAGAAAATAACAACATTTTGAAGATTTCTGTGAAGTTCAGTTTTAATTTTCAAGGTTTTTTTTTATTTTTTTTTTTTTTTTTTTTTTTTAGAATGCTGCCATGTTCTCAGAAAAAAACCCCAGTGGATCTAGTTAAAAACTCAGTTGTAAAGCAAATTGTCAAGCAGCCTTATTGCTGGGATAGTCCAGAGTCAAGGAAAACACAGCTGCTGGTACCTCTCGACTGTAGGTGCCAGACCCTTCACACTGCTCTAGTGCTTTGGAATAGTGTAAATATCCACCTCCAAGCAAGAGACCGATGTCTGCATCCCCAAGAGTGCAAGGAGGGCACAGCTGTGCTGTGTATCCAGCATTTCATCAAGGGCAGTGTAAGGCTTCCACAGTTTGCTTCTGATGAATTAGCTGGAGTACAGGGAGCATGTGCTGGTGCACTATGGAGCAAAATTTGTGTTGACTGTGTGTTTGAAAGCTGGAATAGGTGCTCTTGTCCTGCAGGACTGGCATATTCACTCAACCCCCAAGCCACGTCCATGACCACAAAAAATTCTGGGATGCACAAAAAAATCAAGATGAAAGAAAGTTTTGTCTTGTGTCTTTGTTCTTGAAAAAGATGCTATCTCAGGTAGTGCTGCCTTCTCTTTATGTGTAGCTCTTCATATTGACCTGTCCTGCTTTGGTATCTCCGCACAAGGGCTCAAAAATAAATGTAAGGAGATCAGTGACACCTTGGCAGGCATGACTTCACGTGGACTGCAAAAGAAAACTAGTGCCATGATCCTTGTTGTATGTTGCACATCCCCGCTGTCTTAGAAGAAGGACACTATGAAAGCTCCTTTTATGACCTCAGTGGAGGGATCCCACTTAGAATATTACATGAAAACATTTCTTCATGGGATGCAAAGGCAGCTGTCGGGCTCTGCTGGTGCAAGCAGTGCCTGACTGAACTGGAGCAAGCAAAGGTGTTCCCTCCACTGACTTAAGAAGAGCTTTACACCTGTCCTGCTTGTAATGATAGTTCTCTGCTTGTTACAAGGTAGATTTCAGAAGACCTGTGTTGTAGATTCCTTTATGCTCCAAGATTTAATCATTGAGATCAGACAGAGAAGTCTGAGTTTGATCTTAGTATTGGTCCTCACTACCATCTCTGACGTGATGAATATGAAGCTATATAAACAAATTGTACACTGAGTTAAGATAAGCAATGTGCATGCTGAATGTGCCTTGGTTCCATTCTGTGGGGATTTAAAACTAAGCTTTGCCTGCTGGGAAAAAAGAAGGTCTCCCAACATGCCTCAGAAAACCCCAAAGTGTTGGCTGCTCTGTGGTAGCTGCCAGCTCCTGGACTGGTCTCATTTTACTCCAGGCACAAGGATGTTTATCTCTTCCTCAGTATTGATTAGTCTACACGGAAAGAGGTTCCGAGGGATAAGACTGAGGCTGTCCCAATGGGCTGCAGAGACCCATTGGTGCTTTCTAGCCCGGGAATCTGCCCTTCCATTTGTCAACACTGTGAAGGGATCCTACGGATTAATGATTCCAGATGGCAATGCTATGATACTGAGTAAAAACCAGCCCTTTCAATCCAAAAACCATCAGTCATCCTAAGTGCACAGATCTGCTTCATGTGTTTTGTCAGTCTTCAAAGCATTTCAAGGAATCTTGAACAATTTTCTTTTTAAAGAAATTTTGATGCAGATCTCCTTATCCCCCAATATTAAAGCCAAAATGTAAACATTTTTTAAACTATTTCATAATTCCACAAGTTTCTTCTTTGTTTAGGAATTATATTTATTATAGTTTTCTATTTCCATTTGTTTTTTTGTCCTTGACAAAATTAGTTTTAATATAAGAAAAAGTTTTATAAAAAATAATTTTTTTAATGACAACAAAAATTTAGAGGGGAAAATAGCTATAATTATTGTACAGTTTGCTATAAGTTTTTCCCTAAGCAAATTTTTTTTAGCTTCAAGTTCAAGTGCAGAATTGCTTCTGCACTAAATACTACTTTTCAGCAGAAAAATGTCCTTCCCATGCCTTATTTCCCAGCAATATCCTGAAGGGGAAAGTAAAGAATTTTTTTCTGTGTACTGCTGGTATTAGAGTTGGCAGCCAAGCCCACATTCATAGCAGGCAAACTGTTATTTGTTCCCTTTAGAACATATCAACTGTAAATGTTTATAAAGTGCAACACAGCGAATGATTCAGATATAAGAGGAATGGAATAAGCAAAAGAAGTATTGTCTGATGAAGTATTTGGCCAGTGTAAACTTAGAAACTATGAAAGTTTGCTTACAACCTTAGCAGAAAGGTGGAAAGGTAACATACATCTCACCTGATGCTATGCATGACTTGTTCCCTACAACTTTTATAACTGAAGGACAAAGAATTTAATGAAGTTCTTTAAGATCACTAATGATGACTTTAGTGCAAGCACCTTAATCAAGTGTTCATTACACTAGAAGGGACATTGTTTCAGTAGGCAGTTATCTTTTGGAAATGCCAGTCTCTCCCCATCCAAGATTGTTGATTTAGACAAAATACTTGGATTTCTGATGAGTAAATTTGGGAATAGGCAAGTACTGAAACCTCGTGAGTATCTGAAGGAGACAAAAATTGAAGTTGAAGAAAATATTAAAAGTTAGAAAGAGCAAAGATTTTTCTTTCAAACTGTGCTGTGTATTTCCTGAAGGTTCAGCACTGTTTGTAAATCCTAAATGCCCAGCTTGAGATCATGGCTGCTCCACATGAGGGAAGATTAAATTTAATAAATGTGTTCCAGTGTGAGAAATAAAGAAAGATTGGGGATTTTGTACAGAGTATTGTACAAGAAAAGTGCTAAGGTTTTGTGCTCTGTTGATATTAAGCCTTGCTTATCTGATAATGAAAATGGCAGCTGGAAAAATTCTAGCCTATTATTGTGCTCACAGTGGATTGGTTCTACAATAACCCTGTCATATCCAGGGCCAGTGTTTAAGAACCTTTACTTTATTTTAGAAAGGTCATATATCAGGAATCAGTAAACACTAGCCATGGCAGCACACACTTCCTTTTTTCTCTTTGCCCTCTCAGAATTTTTTTTTTTTAATATAGAAGGGGATTATAAAACAAAATTTTAGGCATCCTTCCTCTCAGTCATTAAATTAACTAATGCAATGTGAGAGCACACACACACACACACGCACACACAACCCCAAAGGTTGGAGGCTGGAAGCGCATCATCTGAACTTCATGGCACGCAAGAGCATTATTCTGCTTTTTTGGGCAGCTGTTGATGAGTGCTGTCTCTGGACTTTGGTGCTTTGACTGTCTTCAAGACAGCTTCTTCTTCTGTGATGCAAGCTTATCTGGATCTCCAGCTGGAGCCTGCATTTGTAGCTCCTCGCTGTGCTTCAGTCCTCAGTGCCCGGGTGGTGAAGCCTTTATGTCTGCCAGTACATGAGGCAGTGAGCACTGTGAGCAGTGTTTTGGAGGCTTGCAAAGTGCAGCTCTGGGGTCCTTTGCTCAGTTCAGCTACATACTTACAAAACTTCAAAACCAGAAAGCATGCCATGTGACCTGCAAAGAGCTGCTTGCATTCTATGTGCCTTGCAAGTCCCTAGACACAAATTGCAGTATTCTGTGGGGAACCAGATATACACAGAGGCTAATGTGACAACACACTACCATGTGGCTGTATGAACCTACCCTCTGTCATTTGAACCAAGCTCTGTAAATGGCCACTTTCTTGATTTTGCTGAGTTGTATTCATCTGCCTTTGCAAAACAGACACATTTACACCTGTTTCTAACATTATGTTGAGTATTTTGATAAGGTATTTGGCATAGAAGAAAAGATATTAAGGACTCTGTGTAATTTTGTTAGAATTCTGCATCAATTATCCTGTGAATATGACTTTTCATCTTCAGAGAATTTTACAAACATTTCTGCACCAGCAGTGATGTAATTCTAATCACTCTAGCAGATGTTGTTTTGCTGGACTGTGATGCCATGTCCCTGTATCCAGTAACCTGTGCAGCCAGAAACAGCGGTGCAAGATGTAGCAAGAGCGTAGCCTCCTGATTTAGCTTTGATGAATGTTTATAAAACTGAAGACAATGTGGAAAGAAATGTATCTGTGTTTTGGGAAAAGAACTATTGTTCAAACCCCAAGTTCTAAGCTAGAAGATGAGTAGTGACCTGAAGGAATCAGGGAAACCACGTTATTGAGGCACTATGGAAAGTAAACATGCATGTTTGTAAACAAATACACAAAAGTGTATTTTGAGTTAGTGATGATGTGTTAGTGATGATGAGTTAGAGACTCTAATGTGATGCAATGGATAAATTTATTTTTTGTTAGAAAACACTTAGCCTTATGTTGAAAATTAAGTGGCAGGGTCCAGAGAGAAATTAAAGCTATTAGGTTAATTTCTAATATCTTTCAAAACATTTTACAGCGGAAACAATTTCTCCCCTCAGAATCTGGCCCTATTTACCTATAAACTGATGTTACAAAAGTTGGTGAAATAAAACCAAGGGAATAGCTTCAATTAACAAAAGTCTAAGTCTCCTTAGCAAGCTTTTGCTATGATAAATCCCAACAAAATGCACTAAAAAATATCCCCATGGGCTTTCCACTCACACAGGGAAACACTCATGCGCACAAATGCATGCTCACACATAACCACCAAAACAAAGTCCTTGGTGAAATACTTTCCCTAAGTAAAGAAAGTACTTTCAGGTACTTTCAAAGGAAAGTGTTCAAATAGCATTTTGAACAACAAAAATGCTTACTTGAAGTCATATTTCCTTTGTAATTTGTGTCAGTGCTATCACTAAAACAAGAGGGAAAACAGGAATGAATTATTGCACTATAATTTCCTCCCCATAGTCCTATTTGCCAAGACTCTGTGTAATATATGCTGTAAATTCTGATATGTGATTATAGGCCTAGGGAAAAAAATCTCCCCAAAAGCATATGACAGGAATATTTAGTAACTCCAGTTAACTTCCTTAAACAATCATACCTAATAGCTTACATATGAGGAAGAAAACTTGTATGAGAAGAGATTGCTAAATGATACTTCATAATGAAGTGTGTGCATGAGTGTTTATACATTTTTCTCTAAAGTAATAATGGTGATAAGAAATCACCACGGAGTGCTGGGCTGCACTGTCTGCTCCAAGCTGAGCTCTGGTCTGGACCTGCCGATCCCAAGGAGCAGGTTGGAGGATGTGCTAAGGCCCAGCACAACTGGCTGCCCCTGGTGCCTGGGAGGTGGTTCGCTGCTTCAGCCTTTCCAGAGCCTCTCCTATTGCATCTCTTGGTGGAACAGGGACTGAGCCCTGGTGGAATCCTAGGCCATCCTGACCCTTTCATACAGTCTCTTGCTGTGGGCAGTGTCCCTTGTCATCTCCCACGGAAAAGGCTTGTTCACCAGCTTCATGCCCTGGGGGCCTTTCCCTGGCTCTGGGATGCCCCTGCAGTCCCGCTGCCCATTCCTGCATTCTCCTGAAGCCCAGGTGTGAGTGCAAGCAGAATCCTTTACGCTTTTACCCTTTAAATCCTCTTTATTGACAGGGCGTGGACAGAGAGAGGCTTCTCTTCAGCAGGCATACAGCCCCCATGCCCTGTTCCTGGCACGCACCTCTCCGTGCCCTAGCGTGGTCCTCCCGCTGGTCTCCCGGCAGGACTTTGCTGCACATCTTGGGTAGCTGCCATGGTAGGGGACACCACTGCCACTCCCTCCTGCTCCCTCTGTCCCATACAGCTGTGCTGGAAACTTCAGAGCAGAATGAGCCCCTTCTCCCAGTCCTCTTACCATGGTTTGTGCTTTGTCCTGTTAACGTCAGTGGGGCCAATTCCGACCTTGGTCAAGCAGATATTGAAGAACTGAGAGCAGAGCACATTGCTTTTGGCCATCATTCATGTTTGACCATCATTCATTCATGCCTAAGTTAAAACCCACAAAAATCCTTTATCTAGATACAATAACAACAATGACTATGAGATAGAGTTCATAAAACTCAATTACAGTTACAGCACTGGAGAATATCCACGTACTTTCTCACAAAAATAAGCCACTACTCTAGAACAGTTGTCATGCTGTTAATTTTTCCCTTCACAGAAATTTCACATCCTTAGAATAAAAGAGAGAAAAACTGAGGTTACTCCAATAATGCTGATTGTTCTTATGACTTCAAAATAAAGTTCATGGTTTTTTAAATTGACAGGAGTTTGAAAGGTCATACTTTCTGCAGGAGGCTATGACATATGCATTGTTTTTTTGCTCTGTGATCTGGGACAGCATCTTCAAGCCTGCTTTCCAAGAAAATTATTGTTCAGATGCCCTTCACAGCAGTGTCTCTGGCAATACTGAATCCTTTTCACTGAGAGCTAATTTAATTTTACTTTCATTGTCTCCACTGGAATTGGAAATCTATTATAAATGAGATGTGAATCTAGACATATGAAAGAGTAAAAAAAGGAATGCCTGTGTAGGAGCTTCCTCTGGACCCTCTGTGATATTGTGCTTTAAAATAATATAATCAAATTTGCAAGCGAGCAAAAGCTCACAGTAAAGTCCAATGCACTTTGGACCTCAGTTGAAAGCCAGCCCTGAACTGAAGAAAGATAGCTAAAAGACATCAAGGTAAAAGTTAAATACCCAAACTCTGAATATTCATTGCATCCACAGAAGACAAGAAGGTGACTGAAGCTCATCTGGGAAGGCAGAAAAAGTTTAGCTGTCATTATAGGTGCTGGAAATTGAACATCTTACGTCAAATAGGACACAGTTTACAAAATAAATATGCATATAGAGTTTTAAAATGCAAAAGAGGAAAACAGCAAAAGAGATGGAAGGGTCTAAAAGCACTCCTACTTTGAGATGTGCAAACATTTTCCTCTTTACTGAAGTTTCCAAATGACTCAGTCCCAGGGTCAAAAAGACATAAGGTCTTTGATTTTTTCTTTGGTAAATCAGAGAGAGAAAAAATTGGTCTGGGACTTGATCAAGGCCTCCAGCCTTGTAGGCAAGTGCCCGAACCACCAAGTTGTGGTAGTTGGTAAGTGGATTCTTCTGTCTCTTATTTTGACCAGAAATATGTTCTTGGCTTTCAGACACTCCTCTTCTTTTGTCTGTATGCTCTGGCTTATGGTCAGATTCAAGCAGCATAACAAATTATTAACAAATGTGAGATATTTTAAATTTTGCTGCAGAATAAGACAAGGCATTTAAGCAAGTTGCTTAATTTCACCTTTAGTGCCCTTCAAAATTCAAACCAAATCTGATATTTTCCCCGGTTCAGCTAATAAAAGATAATGCCTTGCGTCATGCAGGTCTGACTCTGCGACATTCAATCACTACTGGGACAATTTGATGAAAAGTAGAAGATTTGTTATATCTGTTAAAGGCCAGAAATATTTAATGAAAAATTCCTAAACAGAATTTTAGCTGAAATCATTGCTGGAACAAAGGAAAAAGAGAGACTATTGGAAGATCTTGAGGTCATATATCAAGACTATGTGATAGATAGTACAGTATCTAAGAGGAATATGGAAGAAAAGAGGCAGTTAGATATATAAGGCAGTTATATATATAAGGCAATTATATATAACCATATATATATCTCCATATATATACAGAGATTTAATCCATCTCTTGTTCTAGTACAACAAGAGATGGATTAAAAAAATTAAAATAGAAGAAAGAAGAGGCCTACACCTTTGGAATGCAGGAAGAAGATAAAGGAAAAGCTGTAAACAACTGTTTCTAGGTGATATGAGAGCCTGCTACTTTTATGATAGAGTTTAATTTTATGCAAAGACAGGAGATATATGACAGCCTCTGAAAAACTAAGTGCAATGTTCTCACCTTGAATAGTTCAAAGTCAGTCATGTGTAGCTTGACGTACCTAGTAGTGGAACTCATATTCCCGTGGTGCAGATCTTCCAATATTGGTTGGTACTGGTGCATCAAAACAATCAGCATACAAAGATGATTAACAAAGCTGTAGCAATTAAGAGTTCTTCTCACTTCTGGTCATAAGGTTATGGCACTTCTCTATCTGAAACTGAAGCCTCCAAATCAGGCTTTGGAAGACTGTATTTTGTAGCATATGGATTCAGAAGTGTTTACAGGGAAGTGTGTAGCAATAGTATTCCATACAAATAACGTTAAGATGGAAGGTGGATAGATCACAGCAAGATACAAAGGTTAATTTGAGGGTGAATGTTTCAGCTTATGCATATCAAAGCATTGATGCATGAGTCACTGGCACAGAATGAATAATATTTTGTGCATCAGAGTAATACAATGTTCTTGCTTACTGCTTTTCAAATCTATGAATAATGCCAAATGAAATGATTCTTCTTTATATCAGTCATTTTCTGTGTTTTCTGCATAACAAAGATACTGATTCTTACAGAATACATAGATGGATGTCCTCAATATGCCAAATATGAGGGAGAGAGAAAGGAAGAGGGATATGGGAAAGAAAGAAGAGAGAACAAGAGAAAGAAAGAAAGAAAGAAAGAAAGAAAGAAAGAAAGAAAGAAAGAAAGAAAGAAAAGAAAAAGAGAGAAAAGAAAGAAATGAAAGAGGGAAAAAAAATTTACCCCCACTGCCAAGATGCAGTAACAGTATTATTAGACTGCTTTCTGATAAAGCTGTGCATAGAATCAGCATAAAGCTTTTTATTGCATACACTTTTTTTGGAACCAGTGTCTGAGAGGTCACTGGCCAGGTGTTTAACTATTCTTGCTTAGAATAGAAGCCCATTATTCACTTTTATGTTAATAGTAACTGGGAGATGAGGAGTGGTAAAAATATATTCAGTTCTTAAATTAACACCTTATGACAACTTGAATTAAAACACAATGTGAGTGTATTACATTTCACTCTGAATCCACATGGTTGGCTGCAGCAGGTATTGGACCAGCAGGAATCACTACTTATCATATTTGTGGTAACTCTCAAATTAGCTGTGACATGGAACAGTCTTTTGATCTTGACCTTGTTCTACTAATTATTTAATCTTTGACAACATAGAAACACATTTCAGCACATAACCTAAGAAAGAGCACAGTATAGGTTTTCTTCCACAGCCTGCAAAAGCCAAGAAAGCAACCCCACACTTCTTTTAAATCCCTGTTTTCATCCTCTCTTCATTAAATCTAGATATAAGCCATAACTTAAAATGAAAACGGACACAAAGTTTTCCTCTGAGGGTAGAATTCATTGCATCCAATTTCAGATATCTATGAGAAAGGCGTTTAATCCTGACTTGTTCTTCTTTATTCTGCTTATAGTCAATGGGAAGAAACTAACTATTTTAGACAATTTTAGACATTTATCTTAGAATGAAGCAAATAGTGCTGTAGAGTGCTTTTTTTGGTCCATTGGCTTGGGAGACCAGCTTGGATGTAAGAACATCTGGTAAGAGAAATCTCACCTAAGGTATCTAAGAAAGACCAGATGTATCACACCTCAGTAAAGCCTAATTCTTTCCATGGACTAAGACCATGCTTGGGGTTAAATGAGATGAATTCCAGCCTTGTTGTCTTCTATAAATTTTGCAGAATCTGTGTCTGGGTCTGGCCAGAGAACAATGGTTACATTTTACTTACAAGTAGAGTAGAAACACTTTGAAATTCTGGAATTTGTGAGAATCTTACCCAGAACAGTAGGCTTCTGCCTAAAGCATGGGCCGAAGAACCTTTGGGGGAAAGCCAAGCTCTTGTCTGGTTTGATTCACAGTGAAGAATTAAAGCTACTTAGTGTAGGTGAGTGCCCTAACAAATGGGTTTGTGTCTGCTTTGGGCCTGTTTCAGCTCATATCATTGGATCAAGAAGAAAGGACCCGAATCAAGGCTGAGTAGTATCTTCTGCATGGGCCTCTTATGGAAAAATATTTGCTCACGACAGTATCAGGTGACCTCTCACTTGTCTCATTAAGTACGGAAAATCTCTTTACAGAGTTTTGTTAAAACAGACACAGTGCC
>WEZZ01015889.1:1139-11281 GCA_013400585.1 Chloropsis cyanopogon | reverse complement strand
AGACAGGATATTGAACTAAATAACTCTTGGACACATTCCAAAGTATCAGTTCTCTCTTTTGCTCAGTGCACCATGTGTTTATAGTAAAGCTCTATTAATACCAAACTAAATGCAGGTTCCCTGTAGTGAAGCACAGTCCTAATTTCCAAAACTGAGAAGGGAAAAAGACATGGGAATGAAGCCAAGGACATGACTGATGAAGGGAAATAGGTGAGGGAAGAAACTATGTAGATGGTAGATATATACAATTTATCAGTATAAGCCCAGGCAGGAGAACAGTATGGGAGGTTCAATTTTGATTTGCCTTTGTCTGGTCTTCAGTTTAAATACCTAATAACAAATTTACCACTCTCTGAACTTCGAGTCATATTTGCTTCCTTCTACATGGAAAAGAGAAGGTACTATGTTTAAGAAACAGATTGTGAAAACTTTAGGAAAAAAGCTAATTCCTGACCCAAAATTCATTTAGTTGTGCATGTCACAAGTATTTTCCATTGCATGAAAAGTAGGTTTGAGTTTGAACTCTTCTTATTCTAAGTAGTTTTGCCAAAGTCAGTCCCCAAAATCACACTGTTCAGCGGGTAGAATTTATAATCCTTAAATCGTTCTATCTGATACATTGGATAGATAGACTTATGTGCATTTCACATTTTCAGAGCATACTGTTTTGGCAGCTTTATAGTTCAGACTGTTAAAGGCCTTTGTTTTTCAGACTCTGGCACAAACTTGGAGTCTCAAATACATTCATGCACATTTCTAATCAACCACTCTAATTGCTTTGCTAATAGCTGCCATTTAATTCGGTGTCCTCTGAATTTTAATTTTCATACTTATTCTACTGCAAGCTTTCTGGTCACTATCAAGGTAAACAATTAGGAGATTATCTGCCTGTTACCCAGCCATCAGCATGTGCTGAAGAGATGCTGTCTTCATAACAAGAGAATAGCTTCATCCTTCATGCACGGTTAAGAACTTGCAGCTGACTTGACTGCATTTGGGGCTCAGTGGATAAAAAGTCTATTAAATCATTAACTTTCTTTCTGGGTGTAAGTTTTTTTAATAACATGATTACAAGGACCAGTGGCCAAGAATATCTGTCCTATTGTGGCTATTCAAATACTGAAACAAATCTATGCCAGAAGTTTCTGGATAGTCATCCAATTTCATAACAGGCCTATGACCAAGATATGAATTCCCACCATTTTTTTCTAGGACCTTTTGTTCTTTTGAACCATCTCCAAATATTTAATTGTGAAGAAATTTTCCTTTTTTTAGGCAAAATATTTGTGTTGTCCAAAGTGCTAAGACAAGCATCTTTGATAGAAAAATTCTAGGCCTGAAAGTAAAAAAATGTTACTGAAGTACAGTTTCCATTAAAAAAAAAAAAAATTAGTTTCCTGAGCTTAGTACTAGCATCTTCTCCCTGTTCTTCATGTCCCTTAGCTTCGTCCTTCAGAAAATCCTGAATGTAACTGGTAGATTAGCATGGATTCCTATTGTCCTTAAAGATTCCAAACTCCAAATTATGCACCAGGCTACCTAGTAGTTTACCAGCATATCTGGCTAATTTGTACACCAGATGTGCTGCATTATTCTAATGCAAATTCTGTGAATTTCATGAAGTCTGATTTAATCCTTAGGTGTCTTCATTTTATCCACAATGACCTTAGTTCTCTTCTCTAGGATTTGAGGCGTCTTAAAAGTACTCAATTCACAGAAAACTTGATGTCATGGCTTTATTAGTTTTTACCTTGTGAAAGTTGCTGTTTTCTGGTGCATTGAGAAAGGAAACCCCCTTCACTTACGTTTTTTGTGGAGTTCTGACTGTGAATGGACAGGGTCAAGACTTTTTATCATGGTATGGAAGACAGAGGATCTGAGAAAAAGATGAAAGAGAATCTATTGTTCCCCTACCTTGTATCACAAGCCCTTTTTTCCTCAGTTCTTTAATTCTTACAGATGCGCTTTTTAATTATTATTTGTTTGATTTACTACCCTTCTAATTGAAACAGGAGGGAAAAAATACATTACACTGAGATTAAGTCATCTATGTGATTTAATTGACTGCTAGGCAAAGTTTAGGAAATAATAATATATTTATTTTAAAGGGAAGAAAATATAGGCCTTTAATGCAAAATGCAAAGATTTAATAAAAACAAATGCAAAAGAAAGTGTTTTCGATTTGGAAAGTACTTGAAGGTCTTAATTAAATCTCTCTTATGAAAAAAAAATAGTGGAAGTGTAGATTTTTAAAAAAAGTTATTTAAATTAATTTTTGACGTGCTCAGTACTTCCATGTTTAAATAAATAATTTCTGTTAAAAAACACTGAGCATAACACAAAAATGTGAAATATCCTGACATGGCCAGTAGAATACATGGTAGTTCTTGAGAACTATGATATTTGACTTTGAGAGAATTTTACCAATACAACTAATGTAATAGGCAGCACTGAAATACGATCACCAAATTATGAGTTCACACATCTCATCAATTCCAGGAGAACCTCTAATGCTGACTGTGCTAAATAAAGCTGTAACATCATGCTCTTCTGTAGAACCCCCTCTGGTTTTGCCCAGAATCTTATTGATGAAACTGTGGAAGCTACCTGCTAAGAGAAAGTTATATAGCTGAGCCTTTAACTTAATAAATGGGGCACAATAATCTAGGTTGCCAGACATTTATAACCAAAGATTCATTAAGTCAAGCTAATTAAATAAAAACAGAAAGCCAAATAATAAAGATGAGAGTCATGACCTGTAACAACCTCAAGTTCTTTCTATGACACAGAATTAATCTTTAATCATGCCTAATGGCTGCTTGCATATTTAATGCCTACTACTGTTACTATCCTGCCCAAAGGGAATCTTCAGTTTCTTTCCTTCTTTCCTTAGTTCCTTTGGGAATATGTGTTAATTACTCTTGTAGAGAAACAATAGTTCAGATTTTCTGAGCTTATCCTTTTTTCTCTCTTTCTGTTTTTTGTTTTGGTTTTTTTTTTTTTTTTCCTTCATAACTCTCAGAAGTGTAAGTACACATAAACTTTCAGTTGTGTCCTCAGTGGGATCACATTTAGGAAAAAATTCAAGAGTTCCAACAGCATAAGTTGCATTAAATTTCGGAGAATGAAAATGACAGTTTGATACATGTTTCTGGTCAAATTGAATTTCTTGCTGAAATGTCTAAGTTGGCAAAACTGGCACAGCATATCAAATGTGCTCTGATACTCCAACAGATGTTTTTTAATAATCTTAGGGGAAATTAAAATTTTTGTCGCCAGTCTTGCTTTCTCCTGCTCTGAGCAGGAGGAGCTTAACCATCAGTTTTTATGTTCATTTTTACATTTATTCAGTTATTTGATTCTGTTTAGTTCTAGGAGGGAGAAAGGTGTTTCTCTTAGAGTTGTAGATCCCTGTAAGGGAGAATATGCCCTGTCATATTTTCATAGGCTTTCACACTGTCAGTGAAATTTCTATTCTAAGCTCACAGAACACTTCTCCTCTTCACTGCTGTAGGGAAAGATAAGTATCATGAACATAGTTTAAGTAGACTGCTGCCTTTCCAGGGTAACATGCATTTAAAGAAACTGTGATAAAGTTATCCTTTACTGCAATCAGTTCCACCTTTTGAAGGGCTGCCATTTTGATGAAAAAAAAAAAAAAAAAGTGCATGCGAGGGAGCTAGCAAAAAGAGCTTTCTTTTTTTGGGGTTTTTTTTGTTTGTTTTTGTTTTTGTTTTTGTTTGTTTTTGTTTTTTGGTTGTTTGTTGTTTGTTTTTTTTTTTTTGCATAAGACAAACCGTTTTTAGAGAAAGAATTTCTATTCTGCTTTCAGTTACCAGAAAAAGAATCCCAAACAAACCAAACTTCTGAACTTCTGAATGACCATTGCCAAGCACCTGGGGCCCTTAACCTTCTACTGTATCCTCCTGCTTATGTGATTTGCCATTCAGATATTTATCTTCAGCTCAGTCTCTACAGGAACCTTTGTCTATTTGTCTGAAATCAGCTAAGCATACTTTTTTTTGTGTGGTGATGTTTTTTTCTTCCAAGTCTGACAGCAAGAAGGCACTTCAACAATAAATAAATTCCATTATCATCTAATTCTGTAAATCACTGAAGTACGTGCTTAGTGTTCTGTGTCTTGTGGACTTCACATATCAGATATCCAGCCAATGTAAATTAGCATAATTTCACTCATGACTAAAGTCACTTTGATTTACACTAGCTTTAGCATTGACTTAACCTCAGTATCAAGAGCTGCAGGTGGTTCCTGAAGAGACTTCCATTTATTAGTTATAAAGCATAAGAGTTCAGTACTCTTTGATCAAGTTCCTTTAGATACTGCATGCGTGAATGGCTAAAGTTTACATCAAATTTACTTACTTGAAGACAATTGATGTTACACATGATTTCTGATTTAGCAGAGTGATACAAAATATGCTGAAAACACAACATTATGCTTAGCAAAATATATCAATTGCAATATATAATTCAATCCCAATGCCAATGTGGTTCTCATTATCATTCTCCATAATATGCTCAATTAAGTGAGGTTTATATCTTGTGTAAACTAATTTTTAATTTTTTCCTCTATTTTTAAGTTTTCATATATCTTCAGATATAGGAAGGTAAAGAACTTGCACCAGTTGAACCTTTGAATTCAGCAGCTTCCTAGTTTTTATACTTAGTAATTTTCCCAAGTCATTAAATTAGCGTTCATAGGTTATTTAAATTCAAAAAGAAAAGTCAACTTTCTTACTTTTAAAGGACAGAAACATGAGGCTATGTCTCAGCCCATTGCAGAAAACTGCAAAAGCACGACATCAGCAAAGAGTTAAACACAAATATGCATGATGAATCTAAAACAGATCAAAAGATCTGCACATCATTATGTATACTAAAAGAAAAAATATATTCAAAGCATCCCCTTTCATTGTTTTAGAGTACTTCCTGCTTTGAGTGACTTTAAGGCTCCCTTTTTTTCAGACAGTGGGCATAAATTACCGATTGTACAAGCAAGCACCTGATGTGTATGAGGAAAGTCAAAACAGTGATCCAGCAGAAATACAGGGATTGAACTGTTACTTTGGGTGAATATATAAATATTTTCATACCTCTGGACTGAAAGATACTCTTCTAAATAACAAGAATCTTTAAGTGGTAACGGTGAGTTATGGTGTCAACACATATGGGATGTGGTGCAAGTCCTTAGAGTCATCCTGTCATCCAGAGACTACTCATCCACACAGGTGGAAAAATAAAGTCTTTGAAGGTTGAATTTGTCTAAATTCAGGTTCAAGCCAGTTGATGATGTTTTCCAGACTGGAAGTCTGAAACTTATTGCTATCTGACCTCTCACTCTGGATGCCCAAGTGCTCACAAATGGTGGCCAAGTCACACACTCAGTATTTGTGTAGATAAGCGCTGACCTTGTTCCTGTGTTTTCTTGATATTTACTGAAGCAGGCCTGCCTGGCTGAGTTTTCATTTCAACCAGTGCCAAGTCTGTAAAGTTTAAAATATTTTATCTGCTTATAGCACTGAGAGCAATTATTTGTGTAATTTCCCAAATACTTGTTGAGGTACCAAGTAGCTCCCTGGCCATGAAGCAGTTGGAGCTCTGCATGGGGTCCATCAGGGCAGAGTCTGGCAGCATTCATCCTATTGCCCCAGCCAGGGGCAGGGCAGCCAGGGAGCACATCGATAGCTGGCTTAGGCCAAGCAATGGGCCCATAGACACAGCAGTGCCAAGGCAAGGCAGGATAGTGGAGAGCTGAGACCAGCCCTGCTCTGGAGTTGATGGAGCAGGGTCTGATGGCCCCAGAGGACTGGTGTGGGGTCCTGGGCAGGGTACAGGGAGGTCCTTGGGAGCCTAGGCACAGTGAATCCTGTGAATAATCTCAAGGCCTTCACAATCCTTTTTCTAAGCCACTGCTTTCCTAGGCACCTAATTTTTAAGTAAAATGTTAATTGTTAATTCCCAGTTATAGTATCTTTTACTTGTTCTATTAAAATGCATCTTGTTCAATATGGCCTTTGAAATCAATGGTAGACATCATTCTGTAAAAGTATTGTGTCCTTAGTATTTATTACTCCATTAATCTTTGTGTCACCTGTAAACCTCACTAATAAAAAANCATCTTGTTCAATATGGCCTTTGAAATCAATGGTAGACATCATTCTGTAAAAGTATTGTGTCCTTAGTATTTATTACTCCATTAATCTTTGTGTCACCTGTAAACCTCACTAATAAAAAAAAAAAAAAAAAACCACAACTACTTACTCAGTAAAAAACTGGTAAAATGTATAGAAATTGTGTTGGATTTACAAGCCCTCTCTGAAGGACCAGGATAGGCGCTGAGTCAGTAGGCCAGCACTAGCAGAAAGAGAAGTACAAGGGAGTAAAGAAAACCTTTTCCTTCCTTCCTTTTTTGTTTCCAGTAAAATATTGTGCTGTGTTCGCAGGGAGTGGAGTTGTTTGGCCACAGATTCCTCTGTCAGCTTTTAGAGCATTTAAAGACACAGGACCCATTGTGTTAAATGGAGACTGAAAGCAAGGTGCTCAGCACTCATAGGGCTGGGTGATGCCAATGCATGGCTGTGTTTCAAGGCAGTCCAGTGCTCAAAAACAGTAAGCTTGTGGGAGTGGTAAAGAGATGATGATGATGATGTCAATGATGAAACAGTGTCAAGAACATTGCTCTGCAAATTTACAGTTCTGGATGACTGCTTGCAAGGTCAAATTGTGGCATATTTTAACCATTCTGTATAATGATGTAGGAGAATTTTTATTTTCAATCATTAGCTAGATAGTTTTATTATATTCTGTTATTCTGTGAGCTCCTCTGTCACATGCCTAGCACCTGCTCACTGCAAGTCACTCTTGTTTCCAGCACTTTGCAAAACCTATAGGGGTTTTGAAGGATGATAGGATTTCCTTTTTTCAGTTTTTTTAAGCTATTAAAGCTGCTTTAAACTACTGGCCTTATTTGATAAGAAGTCCTGCTGTCACATGTTTTTGGCTTTTCTAAACCAAATAAAACACACAGAGATGAGCTGTACTTGGGGACTGAAAGAACAAACAGTTAATCTTGTGAACTGAAATGTCTGCTATGAAAATATGAGCATCTTCAAGACACAATAAAGTGTTAGCAGTAGTGGAGCATTAAAATGGATGTGAGTTTATATAACTGTTTGCTTCTGTCTTTTTCTGTTCTGTCTCTTTGAAGGAAAATAGGAAAGTAAGCACATTAAAAGTGGGCTAAATTAATGAAAGCCATGCAGAGTAGAATATCTGCATTTCTACTCACGCGTCATTGGGATGGAAAGCTTTATTTAAGTACACCTTTGTCTCTTACCTAGACAAGGAGGATAAGTCTAATGAATGTGAGCAGACGTTGCTTGTATCTGTGTAAACCCGATCAGTGCCTTTTGTCAGGCAGAAAAATTATGATAAAAAGGAAAGAAGATTAGCCTTTGACAGTGACAATTCTCTATAATAAAGACTTAATAGTCATTGATGGTGTTTAATGTGTAACATACTGGATAACATTTACCTTTGTGATGAAACTTCATAAGGAAACAAAAGCATTGGCTTAGTGGGTTTTAACTGTTGTTGGACATTATGTGCTACAGAAATCCCAGCAGAGCCTGCTGTTCGAAGAGTACATTGTTATTCAGTTTGTTAACATGACAATGATCAAAGATATGCAGGCTAAACCGCTCATTTATTCTAATTAAAATAACTGTTTCAATCTGTTATAGGTTTTATCCTTATAGTGTGTATATCTAGCAAAAGAGTAATTGGTAACCTTAAAGTGTTACAGCAAATGGCACAGTGCATTCTGTCTCCAGGGGCCCTGTGATTTGATGAAGAAGGACCAGCTCTTTAAGAGCACTCCATTTTTTGCTTCTCACTTGTAATAAAAACGGTGGTCATTTACTGAGGAGTGGGCTTCTGGCAGCCATCCAGGTAGCTTGATAATTTATTTTGTATCACAGTTGAAAATATGACAATAAGAAAAGGCACTAAGCAGACTGATGTATACCTATTTTAGGTTTTCTTTCATTTCAGAAAAAACATGCAAAGGCTGGCTTTGTGTGATAATCCTATTGATTTATTCCAATCAAAACCAGCTCTGTGGTAGTTGGAGAAGTTTGTTGGTAGGTGGACTTACTGTCTTCTTTGCTTCAGTCTTTACTGCTAAGGCCAGCCTTTAGGAATTATAGATCCTGGAGGCAAGAGAGAAAACCTGGAGAAAGACAGACTTTCTTACGATCAAGGAGGCTTGGGTTAGAGATCACTTAGGTAAACTTGGTACCCACATATCCATGGGCCCTGGTGAGATGCACCCAGGAGTGCTGAGGCAGATGGCTGATGTTATTGCTAACCACTCTCAGTCATCTTCAAAAGGAAGGCCAGTGGTGTCCTGGGATGCATTAGGAAGGGCATTGCCAGCACTTCAGGGGAAGTTATCATGTCCCTCTGTTCACCTCTGGTGAGGCCACATCTGGAGTGCTGTGTCAAGTTCTGGGCTCCCCAGTTCAAGAAAGACAAGGAACCACTAGAGCAAGTCCAGAGGACGGCTGAGAAGAGTTAAGGGACTGGGGCATCTCTCAAATGAGGCAAGACCAAGACAGCTGGGACCATTTAGGCTAGACAAGACTTAGATGTATTGATGACGATCTCATCAATACATACAAATATTTTAAGGGGATGGGGCTAGACTCTCTTCAGATCTTCCCAGCAGCACAAGGACCAATCAGCACAAACTTAAAGACAGGAAGCTCCACTCAAATATAAGGAAAATCTTTAATGCGAGGGTGACAGAGCACTGGATCAGATTTCCCCGGGATGTTGCGGACTCTCCTTCAGTGGAGATATTCACAACCCTCTTAAGCACAATCCTCTCAACTTGATGTAGGTTAGCCTGCTTTAGCAGGGAGACTGGACTAGTCATCCAATCCAACTAGGATCTCCAGATGTCCTTTACAAGCCCAGCCATTCTGAGATTCTGTGATTCTGCATGTTGATTCTTGGTACGTTGTATTTCCTATGTGTCGTGTCCTGCAAATTAGTTGTATTTAATTTAAATTTCCTGACCTTTTAAAATTTCAAAATAATTGTCTTCCTTACAGTGAGAGAGGGGCTGGCACTGAACTGACTAGCTTGCTCGGCAGTTTGAACATCATCAAAATATTCAACCAATTGCTTCAAAATAAAGAACTGATGAATGTGCATATTCTTTTCCATTTTATATAATCTCTTACACTACTTGCATCTCAGAACCAACCTCAGAAACTGTAATTAGATTTGAGAATGATAAGTGATACAGTCTGTCTTCTTTAAGAACCTAAATTAAGTTTTATGATTAAAGTTTTGCACTGGTAAATGTTCTGATCTTAAATTGTTACCTTTGTTTGGGCAAGACTACTGTTTTACCTTCTGCATCCAAATGACAGCCATTGCACGGTGAAATGGACAAGGTGTGGTGGTGATCCTTTCACTGGAAAGTAGCAACTGAAACTACCACCACCATTGTGAAAGTTTTCTGCTTTCACTACACGGGAACCAGACCAAGTGTCCTCAGAGAGTCAACGGGATTCTTTCCAGCTTGGAGTGAAAGCAGCATCAGAATAGAGTTTATGATGATAGTGCTGGTTCACACCTGAGCCTGCATCTCACCTAGGAGGGTGTATGCATTACCTAGGAAGTGCAGCTGGGCATCAGGCTGAACTGGGAATTCATACTTTTAGCTGCCATCTCCAATGCATGAAGCAAAGCAGGAATACTCATATATTTGAGCTATGGACTCAGCTGTGAAGCAGCAATTACAAGCTGAGGTAGTTACAAGCAGATTTCTGACTGCTGCTGCCTGTAACCTGGGAAGCTCAGTCAATATCAAGACCTTACATATATAGTCAGGAATTAAAATGTTCAGTTGGTGAATTAGGGTGCAGACTTGAGACAAATATTAAGCCACGGCCTATTTCCTGTCCTTGGCTGCCTCTGAGAACCAGACATGAATAACAGTCATAACTGCAGTAACTGTTGTGATAGCTGTCTAAAGTGTCACAGTGGCTGAATTGGAACTATGAATTGCTTTATTGATCTTTGTTAATGCACTTTTTTCTTTCTCTCTT
>WEZZ01015887.1:208909-230917 GCA_013400585.1 Chloropsis cyanopogon | reverse complement strand
CTTCCCAGGCACAAGGGCGCCATCTCGCGGCCGCGCGGGGGGCGGCACCGAGACACGGGAACATCGGGACACCGGGAACCGGGGACACCGGGACACCGAGACACCGGGACATCGGGAACCGGGGACACCGAGAACCTGGGACACCGGGACACCGAAATACGGGAACACCGGGACACGGGGACACAGAAACACCTAGACACCGGGAACCTGGGACACCGGTACACCGGAACACCGTGACATCGAGACACCGGGACACCAAGACCCCGGGACACCCGGCCCGGGCGGGGCTCCTCGGGCGGCACGGCCCGGCCCTCCCCGCTGGGACTGCCCGTAGAGGGTGACCGGGATACCGCCTACCGCCAGAGACAGCGTCCATTCACGATCAGCGTCCCTGGGACAGCATCCGTTCAGCGACACCGTCCCCGTGATCCCATCCCGCGCGGCAACACCTGTCCGGGGACGCCACCTCTCCAGCGACACCTGTCCCGGACAGCATCCGTCCGTTGACTCCATTCCCGGGACAGCATCCCTCCCCGGACACCACCCCACGAGATGCCACCCGTCCAGGGAGGGACACGGCGCCCGGGGACAGCCGAGGGAGTCCTGTCCTTCCCGCAGGGCCCCTCCATTTCTGCTGCCGCGTCCTGGAGCAGAGCGACAAAAACCGGCAGAGGAAAAAGCCTTTGCCAGGTGCTCCTTCTCCTCTCCGGAAAGCAGCAGCGTAGGGCACTGTGACCCACGGGGCAGTGGCAGTGGGACATGGAGGGGTGGCAGGTGGGGACGGCACGAGGGGGCAAAGCCCTGCCGAAATCTTCCATGAAAAAATTAATTCTGATGACTTGAACTGTGCCATGTGGATTGAAAACCTGGCCGAGGGATCATAAACAAAGGGTAATTGGAAGCAGGGGGAGGTGTTTATGGGGTACTGCAGGGATCTAGGTTAGGGCTGCTCTCATTTAATACCCTCATTAATGACCTGGAAAGAGGGAGTAAACTACACATTAATGAATTTGGCAGATGATGCTATACTGGGAGGTGCTGCGAGCTCCAGCAAGCATAGAAAATTAACACGAAAAGGGCCTAGTGAGATTACAAATATGGGCAGGAAGCAGCGAAAGGAGCTGTGCCTTGGACAGATGTGAGCGAGCGCGGCTGGGACGCAAAGGCGAGTCGGAGCGACAGCAGGACGGGCAGCGATGGCTGAGCCGAGCCTAGCCAAGCCAAGCCAAGCTCCAGAGCAACGCCCCGCAGAAAGGCCGGGGGGCACAAGGGGGGCGCAGGAGACTGCTGTGCGTGAGGGCAGCAGGGACGGAGCAGCCCCCGGAGGTTCGGGGTCCCGCACAGGCAGGGAGGGAGGGAGGGAGGCGCTGGGGGCTCAGGTGGGGCTGCAGCCGGAGCGCGGGGCTCCCTCGGCACAGGCGGGCTGGCGGCGGTTCAGAGGGAAGCCACACAAATGATCAAAGGCACGGAGAGACTGATTTCTGAAAGAAGATTAAAAGGCTTAAATATATATATTGCTTGGTTAAGAGCTGTCCGTGGGGAGACAAACTAAGAGCCTTACAGATCTGGTTGGAGTAAATAGAGAGGGAGGGAAGGAATTATTTAATAGAGTACAAGGGGCATCACCAGAAGGGATGACAGGAAATGAAGAAGTGGAGCATTTAGGTTGAATGTCACAGGGGAAAAAATCCCCTCTGCTGACAGCGAAAATTATGAGACTGAGACGTGGTTCCCTGGAGGGGGACAGTTCTGTGGCTTGAGATATTTAAAACCAGACAGGATCAGTCTGAATATAAAGGCGCCTGGGATCAGCTACTGGCAGGGGCTGGGCAAAGGAGCAAGAGCTGGGCAGGGATCCACCTCATTTCCCAGCTCTTTTTCCACTCAGACATTTCTTTATGTATCACACCTGTAAAAGACCTGCATTTTTTAAATTTATTGCATATATGTATTTCTGCTGCTATGAAGGAAATCACTGGCAGTGGATGCTGTGCCAGTCACCTCATAGCCAGGCAGGGCTGAAGAGGCCCTGAAATCCCAGGAGCTTTGCCTCTGTGAGGGTATGAAGGGTGATTAGAGGTGGGTCAATAACTGATACGAGGCTGCTGAGCGTAGAACCTGAGCGGTGTGATGTGCCCTGCAGCTCCAGGTTTGGCTTTGTAGAACATCTCAGCTCTCAATCCTTTTCTGCAGGACGCTCTCCAGTTGGCCAAGGAGAAGGCAGCCACAGCTGTCACCTGTAGCCCCTCACCTGTGCCCTTGGCTGACACTCCATCTGCTCACCTCCAGCGCCTGCTGGCTCCGTCAGGGGCCGTGACGGGATCCCTCGGGAACAAAACAAGCATCGATTGCAGCCCCACCTCCTCCCCATCTCCTGCCTCACTGGAGGTCTGTGCGTGCTGTCAGCAAAATGGATTAATAGTCCTATTATCAGTTCAGATGGATGGCCAGGGTGAGGAGAAAACACCGCGTCCCAGGGAACTCAAGTAGGCACATTAATAAAGATGCCACACGTTGGCTCTGAAACCTGAAAGCTTCGCTCCACTCCTTGCAACACAATTAGCTCATCCAAAGCCCAGCTCTCCTGTTGCAATGCACCTGATGGTGCCCTTAGCACCGCTGCCTGGTGGCCTGGCTGGCTGGGAGCGAGGGAGCTGGTGACATGGGGGTCCCCACGCTCCCCTTGGCCAAACCCCCGGCAGGAGCTGGCCCTGCAAGCCCGTTTTGGAGCAGCACCTCCTGCTGCTGCTGGCGAGCTGCATCATCCCCCTTGGAGCCCAGGGGCCCCAGGAGGAGGCTGAGGAGCAGGGTGGCACCACGACCTGTCCCTCACCCACCTGATGGCTGGGCAGGACAGCACAGGGCAGAGATCCTGATGTGCCCACACTGTAGAATAAGGAAAGAATCATTAGCAAGTGGTGCAGCTTGCAGCCCTTTGTCTGAGCGCTGATGTGACGGCTCCTCTCCAGCCCAGCATTTACAGCTGTCTCTCTCAGCCCTGTCAAAAAGTGAATCTCAGCATCTGAGGCGTGCATATTTAAAACTATGGCATAGGCAGGCTGGCAAGCCCGGGGGTTTTAGCAAACATCCCTTGTGCAGGGGTGAGGGAAAAGGACAAGCAGGGGGCTGGCCCTTGCTCACAGATATCTGCTGCCCGAGCAGCTCCTGCTCGCATCCCTGCCTCTCCTGGGCTGTGGGGCTGCAGAGGAGGCTGGGCTGGGGCAGTCAGTGCCTGCCCTGCACCCCTGCTAGCCCAGGCTCCCTCAGCTCCCTGTGCCAGCTGCTGGGACCAAGCCCCCACTCAGCCTCTGCTGGAGCCAGGGGGGCACAGCCACACCCCAGCACCCCAGTTCTCTGCAGAACCGGAGAGAACGTGCTCAAAAGAGTTTGAAAATTCGAAATTTGTTTTAAACATCAAAGAGGAACTTTATCTTTTTAATTTTTCAGAACCTTTCTTTTAGTTTCTCAGTTCTGAAGTGTTGTTTTTCCCCTTTCCAGCACCTTTTCTTTTAGCTACTACGTGAAGTAAAATAAATGATGTAGGCTTATTTTTTTCCTTTCTTTGCTTATCCAGTTCTGCACAACTTGAAAGCTTTTCAAAGTATCTGGTGTCAGGAGTTACAGTTTAGGTTTGTGGTTTTTCTTCCCCTTGAAATGTTTCTAATATCACAGTGAAGTAGAAAAAGAAAAAACCTGTAGCATAGAAAAAGGAAATGAAGAAATGGGAAAACTCAGAGCAAAATCCCTAGACCATTCAGCCATGAAACATCTACTGTGTGATGAGAAAAGGAAGCCTTAAATGGAGAAAAATACAAGTTCTTATATTTAGGGGGGTGTTTGGAAAATAAGACAAAGTATTCAGCTAAGATTTAAACACTTTTTTCCCCTTTCATCTTGCAGGAATTCCGTGCCCATTCTCAAGAGGGTTTGGAGTAAGGAGATCCTGGCCAGCTCTGCCCATCAGCCCTCTGAGAGCCGAACTTTATTGAGCATCTGCAGGGCTTGCAGACATCTGTCTGTGTAACTCTGTTAGCAGTTTGCCCATAATGCAGATAAGAGACCGCTGCTGTAAAATATTGAGTCTTTAGACTATAAAAAACTGTCTTTCTAAGCTGAAATCTAACTTTATTTGTACTCCTGCAATTCCACCCAAGTCAGCAGGGTTTCCTGGCTGTTAGCAAGGGCACAGTCTGGCACACTCCTTCCACTGAAGAGGTTAAAGTGCCAAAGGGAGGACAACATCACTCTGAGGAATTCGATAAACTCCTATCACTCAATAGTTTAATTCACTTTTACTGATGCAGCATCTTTTATCGAAGATTACATAATGCTGAATAATCATGAAGCCCATAATGCAGAGCCAGACAGGCAGTCATAATCAGATTTAAAGCCCATATTGTAAAAGTGACAGGTGGAGGGCTCATTCTCTGCTCCAACACTGGTGTCAGTCCAGAGGAAGCCCGCTGGACCCACTCCCAATTTACACAGCCTGCCTGGCAGAAAAACGTGGGGAGAGGGGAGGAATAATGGGATGGTGCTTTCTGAAGGCACCTGAGGAGCCAGGCAGGCACATCCTGTGTGAACAGAGCAGCACAGAGCACAGCAAGGAGCTGGAGGAGCTGCCTCTCACCAGCCTGCACGGGGCAAGAGCAAGGCAAGGGCAGCCAGCACCACAGAAGGGTGCGGGTTGGAAGGGACCCGAAGGATCATTGAGCTCCAAACCTCCCCACAGCCAGGGACACCTTCCACCATCCCAGGCTGCTCCAAGCCCTGTGCAAGCTGTCCTTGGGCACTCACGGAGATGAGGGATCCGTGGCTTCTCTGGGCAACCTGTGCCAGGCCTCCCCACTCTCAGAGGGAAGAATTTCTTTCTAATATCTAACCTCAATCTATCCTCTGTCAGTGTGAAGCCATTTCCCCTTGCTCTGTCATTCAAATCCCTCTCCAGCTCTCCTGTTGCCCCTTCAGGTACTGCAAGAGGCTCTAAAGTCTCCCTGGACCCGAGACATGAAGCAAAAATTTCTGCATGATCCAGGGGGCTGCAGTACAGCCTTTTCCCCCACCTCAGTGGGCTGTGTCCCGCTGGCTGCTGCAGGATCACACAAAAAAACTGCAGCTTCCTTGATTTAATCCCGTATCTTGCAAGAAAAGATGACCTGAAGGTCTGCAGGGGGCTGCTGATCACCCCCTGAGTGGCTCCCCACCGTGCAGTAGCTCACCTGCACCTGGCAGCCTGTGAGGAGACACACATTGCAGCCGTGCCGGCTAAATATTTCCCATGCAATCAATTCCAGGGTATAAAACCATCAAACAGGATAACCTTGTGATCAAATGGCCAACAGAGAAAAGTGCTTAATATTCCCCACTCCAGGTAATGAGCCGTATTTCCAGCTCAGGCCCCAAACACACATCACGGTGCGCTAAATGCCTGCACAACACGTTAAGCAAAGATTGAAAGCGGGGAGGAGGGAGGAGGGAGGGTGGGAAAGGAAGCCATGGGAGGTGGGATGTGTGGTTGGCAGTGCAGGAGGAGAGCCAGGGAGCAGCTCAGGGTGCAGCCCCGTGCCGGAGCTGCCCCACTTTCGGGCTTGCCCTGGGGCCAGACCCTGCTCGCTGTCCCCCAGGTGAGCGACAGACGGCCGCGGGCTCTGCAAGGCAGCGATGCCACGGATGGATTAAGAGCAGCCAAAGCTCTCTCTGCAGGAGATCCGCCTGCTGGTGAAGGTTATCCCAGGTGATGGGACGATCTCGGCTCCTTGTGCCCTGCTTACAAACAGCACATCTTAATTCAGTCTCCGGGTCCCCGCATGGACAAACAGATTGTGAAGGTCGGGGAATAAAGACACCTGGGGAAAGACAGTGATTTAGTGGAACAGAGCAGAGCAGTGTCTGGAGTCTGAAGGGCTCCACAGATAACACACAGAGCTCAGCCAACTCCGCACAGCCGCTCCAGCAACACCCACCCCATCTCTCAAAACACTCATGAGCACAGCTAAATCACTTGTTCTGCATTCCTCTTTCTACTTTTCTCCCCCTTTATTCCTGCATGCTGCTTAGTCTGCTGCTGGCCCCATGCAAGGGGTCAGGGACACTGCAATTCTTCCATCTTCCAGCACAAACTGGATACCTGGCACTGGCAGAACGCTGACAGCTCCCAAACGTTCATCTGCCCTCACCCCTGAGCCACGGGGCTCCTTCCCAGCGTGCCAACAGGCAGGATACATTTCTGGGATGTACAGCCTCCTGCTGCAGCGCTGAGCATCAGCTGGGGGGGGTTTCAGCAGCATTCCTCAGCTGCTGCAATTTGTCCTGGCTCCAGAGCTGCCGACGGAGCTCCAGCACCAGCTGAGAAGCAGCCGCAGGGCTGAGACCCGGCTCCAGCTCCGTCCCACCACGGTGCCCACACCAGGGAATCTGGCTCTGGCTCCTCACTGGCTTTGACTTTGGCATTTCAACGCTGCCTGCCCGCATCCCACACGCCGCAATTGGCAGCCCAGGCACCAGTCCCTCCTCCCCAGCACTCCCTGCAACTGCAGACACAGGGAAACTGCAGAGTGCACCCACCAAAGGCCCAGCTGTCCTCCAGCATCGCCACGTGGGTCATTTTCACCCATCAAACTGAGACTGACATGTTATGGCTCCCCACCTGCACTGTCTGCAGCGAGCCTGATGCTCCTGCTCCGTGGCACAGCCGGGGGAGCAGTGGTGTTTGAGCTGAGGATGTCAGGGAGAGTGATTGGTCACATAGCATTACCTGGGAGAGGAGGCAGAAAGAGCTAGAAAAATGCCCAACAATTGCTGTAATTATGTCCTCTTGAAATGGCTACACGATGTCAGACAAGGGCTGGCATATCTTATCACAACTGAACCTGGGCGGAAGCTGTTCCAAGCCAGTGATTAATAGTCTGCAAGGATTTGTTTTGGCATGGTGGAAAAAATGAGTACAGTGCCTCAAGAAGATGCCAGATGGATGGCCTGGAGCAGAGCCCCCCAGCCAGCCACCAGCAGGCTGCAGAGCAAGGGCTTGCTCCTCATTTGTGGGGTAACAGCGTGCTGGCAGGGACCAGCTCCTGCTGCTGTCCCGGCACTCCTCGAGCTGCTCCCAGCGCCTGGCAGACAGGTGGAATGCTGGATGCCAAGGGCAGCGTGCAGGCGGGGCTGCTGGCTCTATCCTCCTGCAGCACAGGCGTGTGGAGGCAGCCCTGTCACCATCCCTGCAGCAGGTGCGCCTCCACAACGAGTTCCTGGGCCTCTTTTCCAACAGGAGTGCCGTGCCCAAGCCTCTCCTCTGCAGCCCAGGCTGGTCCTCCTCCCCTCCCCAGCAGGCAGCACTCATTTGCCCTGGGATGATGAGACATCCCCACGTGGGCACCCAGAACAGCAGCTGCTGCTCCAGCAGGGCACAAGCACAAAGCACTGTCCCTCGAGAGGCCACCCACTGCCCTGGAGCAGGGGTAGAGGCTGCCCAGCCTGGGGAGGAGCTCCTGATCCCCAGAACCCTGGGACAACGTGCCACCACGGCCAGCATGGGCCCTGTCCTTCAGAGAAGGACATGCTAGGAGGTGGCAGCAGAGCCCATCCTGCATCTCACATCCCTCATCCCTTTGGAAAGGAAGAGGCAGATCTTGGCTGCCCGTGCCATCAGGTACCAATCTCTCAGCGTCTGCTGATGCCAACATATCCTGATTGTGAGGCTCAGGATACAAGTGAGCCCAGCTGGGCCACAAGATATATTGTTTGGATCAGGCTGGGAATCACTTATGCAGTGTTTTATTAACCATAATGGATAGCTGTGCCTGGTAAAATGAGTAATAATCTTGTTTAAGGGCTCGCTCCTGAATCACACGGTGTTGTTGCCAATGCTGCAAACTTTCCTCCCTGCTCTGCAGGCCAAATTCTGTCCTGGAGCAAGCAATACCCTGAAGAGAAGACCACAAATCAGACAGAAACAGCTTTCTGCCTTTTTTTGGTAAGAAATAGAGATAATACGACAGGTAGCATCTTCCAGCTCCCAGCCCCTCTGATTTCCACACTTCATCCCATCTCAGCCCATCAGCAGTGCTATCTTACCCAGCACTTACCCAGCCTGCTGCTCCACATCCAGCCTGGGTGTTTCCCTGGGACAGAGCCCTGCCTGGGGTAAATGGTTGGTGGCTAATGGAAGGAAATAGAGGAAGAAGTAATTTACATCAGCTAAGCATTCTGTGCACTGTTACTTTGTGATCATCTATAATTTTGATCTATTAACAGTAAAAGGTGCATCTGCTCCCTGGGTTCATCTTGTTTACAGGTGATGTAAACAAGACCAAGAGACTGGCCTGCTGTTTGAGGGAGATTTTGTGTTCCTGCAGACACGAGTCACCCCTGACAGCGAGGGTGGCACGGGGGAGGGACAGCCCCCCACCTGATGGAGGAGCTGCCTTCAAAGCAAGACCTGCTCCGGTATGTGACACCCCAGGAGTGCCACGTGGAGCCAGGAGGAGCACGGAGGCACCACGGCCATCAGCCCAGCTCTGGGGAGGAGCAGCAGGAGGAGCAGCCTGGGGACACACACCCGGGCACTGGGCAGAGCTGGGAGCAGAGCCCAGGCCTGGCACCCGTGGGGAGCACTGCAGGATCCCAGAGAAAGGCACTGCCTGCAGCTCTGCCTCTACATCTCCGGGCACTTCTCTTCCCCGGGCAGATAGCGATGAGACAAGGGGAAGCGGTTTTAAACTGAGAGAAAACACTTAGATTAGGTGTAAGGAGGAATTTCTTTACTCAGAGGGTGGGGAGGCTCTGGCACAGGCTGCCCCATCCCTGGAAGCATCCGAGACCTGGATGGGAGTGGCTGTAGGCACCATCATCCAGTGGGAGGTGTCCCTGCCCACGGCAGGGGGGTGGAACGAGATGAGCTTTAAGGTCCTTTCCAGCCCAAGCCTTTCTGGGATTCCCTGGCTCTCCACACTGGCTCTCCCAGGACCCTCCTGCAGCCGAGCCGTGGCTGTCACCCAGGAACCATTAAAGAGCCATTAAAGTGAAGGCAGGTACCACGTTCAGAGGGAAAATCAGCAATTACAGCCGAGCCCTGCGTCAGAGTTCCGTGATGCACTGTGTGGAACACTCCCTTCACGGCCGGGCTAACACGTACCCTACCGTCATCATTAGCTGCCTTAATTAGCGAGTTAATCAGCTGTCGGCGCTGCGGAGCCAGGGACAGCCCTGGGTGACAGCCGAGGGTCCCAGAGGGGACAGCCACCAGCCGGAGACCCACGCAGCCCCTGGCAGGGCACCCCAAGCCGGTGTTAAGCTCAGAGGGTGCGGGTGTGGGGCTCAGCCGTCCGTCCCCGTCCGTCTGTCCATCGGGGAAGGGCTGAGCAGCCAGCCCGTGACCGAGATCAGATTTCCAGCCCTGAAGAACGAAAGCACAGTCACAAACCAATCTGCAAATGCCATGGGGACCATCCTCTTGAATGTGAGCTGGTTGCCCACCCCTCAGGGAGCCTCTTTTAGGCTCTGTTTTCTCCCAAGGACCCTGTCTCCCCTTTCCTGGCTGGTGCCGAGGCCAGCAGCACAGGAGCAGGCACTGTCCCCTGCTGTCCCCCCCGAGGGGATGTTCCTGCCCGCACCTGAAGTGGAGCAGTCTCCCTGGGATTTTGAATAAGGCCCCTATCTCCAGAAATCACAGCCGCCACCAGCAGCCCTGCCCAGCGGGTCCTGGCCGCTCCTGTCCTTCCAGCACTGAGATTTTCACGGCTTTGGGCTCTGCAGAACCTGAGCTGGAACAGACACAGCTGGTTTAGGTATTCAGCAAATTTGCAGCAAGCAGCTTATTGGAAACGTTTAGCCCTCTTTCTGTTCATTAACGAAGTTCAAACATACTTTGATTTTCTTCATATTTGCTCATTATCTGAAATTGCACAGGGATGCTTTAATGGGGGCGTTCTGGAGCGGGGACAGCCTGCCTGTTGTTCCGAGCAGGCAGCAGCCACAGCACGGCCCTGCTCCAGCCCGGACACGCTCTGCAGGACGGAAACCTGGCAGGGATTCAGGCTCCACCACCGCCCCCAGAGCTCCCTTCCGCAGGCTTCGCTGCGAGCAGACTTTGCTCCAGGCGCAGCAGCGCTCGCTGAGAGCGATTTCACAGGGTTTGCAAACAGCAGCGCGGTTCTCATCGAAACAAACATCCACCAGCCTGCGTCACCAGCCGGGAGCTCCAGCTCCGGGAGCGATCACGGCGCCCCGGCTGCTTTGGACACGCTGCCACAGCAGCAGCCTTGGAGCATCCTGGCCACCGGCAGCCTCCTGCCAGCCCTGCCCGTGCCACCGGGCCAGAGGGGACACCCCGAGACCAAAGTGTTCCCTGTGGTGGGAGCACCCAAGCTCAGGTGGAAGGCCAAGAACACGTTTTCCATCCCCACAGCAATTCCTGCATGGATAACAAAGCTCCATGAGTGCAAGGCTCCCACATGGGAAGGAAAGGCCATGAGATATCTCCTTCCCCTGCTGCTTCAGCCACCCCTTACCTGGGCCAGGGGTCTGAGGTGACCCTGGCTGGTGTAATCAGAGGAGAGAGCTGAGGGGTGAGACACAAAGCCCTCGTTTATCCCGTCACACCCAGCTGTGTCGGTGCCACATCTCCCAGGCTGCAGAAGGCCTCACCAGACCCAGCAGGGCTGCCCTGCCCCAGCTGTGGGACCAGCAGCCACCACAGGGGTTTTCCAAACAAGGAGCCGACACCGACCAGCCAAAGGGTTTTGTGTGAATGCTCCCGACCACTGCCAGAGCTCCTGCAGGCTGAATATTCCAGACCTGCTGTGACACTGGGGTTACTTCACATATACCGCACAATCCCAGTTTATTTTGGGAACTACGTGGTGCTGGATAGCTGGATGTAAGGAAAGGCCATTATAGGCTATAAAAAGCTGCACAGCCTTCCTGACTGCTCGGTGACAAACCATCTGCTTCTCCTGCACCTCCCTTTGTTTATCCTGCTCAGCTCAGCTGAAATTAAAATTGACAAAAGCAATTTCTCCTGATCAAGTTAGGAAGATAAGGAGAGTGGCTGCTGCACGCAGTGCCATAGAAACCTGGGCTCCTCCAGCACTTCCTCCTCCTCCTCCCCACGCAGCAGCTCGGCCTCTGACGGGAGTGCCCAGCTGCAGGGGGAAGATCCCCCCACTCCTGCCAAAGGAGAAACACAGATGGATTTAGCCACGGGAGATCAATCTCACAAACGCAGCGCTGAGAAGGACTTTTGTTTTATTCCTGTTCCGATCCCCTCCCCTTGGATTCAGACATACAAAGTGGCCCCTTTGATTAGAAAAGCACATTTGGATGAATTTGGAATTATTTCCCGATCGAGGGAAAGGCAACATATCTTCTTGGAGAAGATTTCTGAGGCATTTGAGAACCTTCTAGATTACATTTACACTGCTAAAGCACTTTTCAGATCAAAGCACTCTGAAAAATATGGGTCCAGGCTGCAGACACAGCTGTAGCTCAGCTCTGGCACCAAGCCCCCAGGATTCAGTCCCACAGCCTCTGACAATGCACCTGGCAGGGGGGTTCAAAAGCTGTAGGATGGAAGAGAGCCCCTCATCACCTCTCCTCAAAGGGCTGGGGTTCAGCATTCCCCCTTTCAGCCCAGCAGGGCCATCTCCTGAAACCTATTTGCATCCCACAGCGCTGCTCTGCGCAGGCAGAAGCCAGGAGCCCGAGGCAGGGAGTGCAGCTCTTAAAAGATGAGGGACCTTCATATTTCTACATCCAATTTCTTTAGACATGTTAATAGCACGAGGCCTTTTTTCTCTGAGCTGCAGGAGCAGCTGCTCAAGTCTCTACTGAATTAAGCTAAGGGCAAGTTTTATGTTTTGAAGAGAGATTTTTTTGGGTCTGGTATTTTTCTTTCAAACCTGAGAGCAAAGAAAGACATCACAAAAACATCAAGCTGCAAGACATGCCATTTTCCCTGTGCTGGCATAACTCAGGAATCGCTGAACAAAACCTCAGTCCATGTTCCTGACAAATTCCCCAGTGGGCTGAGTAAAGGCTGGAGAAATTCCACCCCAGAAGGTAATTACTTTCTTTTTTTTTTTTTTTTCCTTCCTGAAGTTACTAGAGTGGCAGGAAGGCCTTGCAACAGAAGCACCTTGGATCACAGGAGCAGCAGCCCAGTGTGTGCTGGAGCTCGCTGCATGGGCTGCAGGTACCAGCCCTGGCAGGGCACCGCAGCAAAGTAAGGGGACTGTCAGATGTCACAACCCTTCCACTCGCTAAATTAGCAGGTGGAAACCTCCAGGGCCAAAGAGGAGGCCAAAGAGCGCTCTAGGTGGGAGCAGGAGCCTCAGTGACACAGACTGCACCTTTTGCAGGCGTTCATGGCCACCTTTCACTGAAAGAAAATCTCCCTCAGCTCAGTGAAACGGGAGCAGGGGTGCCTTGGTGCCCAGCCAGCCTGAACCTCCTCCCTCCGCTGAGCTGCACTCAGGTAGGCAGGGCTGTGGCCTCTCAGCTGGAGCAGGCACCACAGCCCTGCAGCCAGAGCTGCTGACACTCCCTGCCAGCAGTTAATCAAGATTCATCAAGATTCATCAGCTGCTCTGATTGCATTACACATCAAGGGGCAGATAATGCCGATAAAGCCCTCTGCAGCGAGGCCACAGCACAGCCACCACGCCAGCAATCGATAGAGCCACTCTGGATTTGCATAGGATGCATTACCCTCGGATCTGGATCTGCTCCTGGCTTTGTCCAGGATAAGCAAGATTAGATCTGGATCAATCCCAGCCTTACTGGGGCTAAGCAAGATTAGACCACAATCAGCCTGCGTATTGATCATATAATTTGTCACTACTGTGCTGGGGAAAACATTCCCCCCGGGGGATGACAGAGGCTGCCCTGGCACGAGGGGTGGCAATGCCAGCCCTGCTCCCCTTGCTGTGCTCATTAGACTTGTCACTCACTCAGCACTGCCATTGTTCTCTGTGATAACGTGCTTAAAATTCAGCAGTGCACCCTTCCCCACATTTAAATAGAAACAGATTTACTCCGGGACGTACATTTTGCATTAAAACAGTATTTTAAGAGTTGGAGTAAGGATTCACCTGGCTCCTCATTCATCTGCAGGTAACAAGGCTCCACCAAGCAGCAGCCCTGGAGTGCTCCCACCCAGGCCAGAGCCAGAGGCTGGCCCAGGCAGGGGAGCAGCGGGAGCCTGGGGAGAAGGCAGCTGGGCACACGAAGGGAAGGGGGAACGATCCACAGCAGCACTGCTCGACAGCCTCTGCTGCCACCAGCCACTGCCAGGTGACGTTCTGGTGCCTGGGAAAGGGATGTGACTTCATCCAGACCTTGCTAAGTTCCCTGGGATTTTGAAGGGTTTGATGATTATAATAACTGGTTGGGTTTTATATTTTCTTTTTACATCAGCTGCTTTTTATGCATCCCTGACTGTAGGAGTTCGAAGGATTCAAAGACTTTCAAACCTTCTGGCAGCTCTGGGGCCCACTGCAAGCAGGGAGGAGAGGGAAGAGCTCTCCTGGGCTGTGAAGTCTGCTTCTCCTCAGGGAGTGGTGGGAAGTTATTTCTGCAATATCGCAGCTGGATCAGCCGAGGAGGAGATGACATGATATTAATGAAATAATCGTGCTCTGTGGGCTGAGCAGGGAGCAGGGCAGGATATTGCCCTGGCAATGCTCCTGGCAGCAAGCTGAGCTAGGGCAGGGGAGCTAGAGGCACAAACCTTCTGCCCCAACCTTTTGCCTCCAGCAGTAAAAACTTCTGTCTGTACCTTTCCTCTGCAAGGGAAGGGCATTTCCAGGTGCTGGGACAAGTTACCCTGATCAGGAGCGCTGAACCAAGCTTGATCTGTTCAGTGTGACATGTCCAGTGCTTGGTTTTTACCTACCCAAGCACCTCCTGAGGTGTCCCTGTCCTGCTGCTCCTGGCTGTGCTGTTGGAAGTGTTACCTGCTAAGGACGAGCATTTCTGTAAGTGTGGCAGGTGGCACCAATGAAACACTGGGTCACACTGCTGCCAGGGACACCTGATGGGCCACCTGCTTCGTGGCCCTCTCTGCCCCCCTCTGCCCCCATTTGCCACACCAGGGTCTCGCTGTGTGGTGTGCTGGGGGTCCCTGGGGGCTCAGCCACACCTGCAGACACCAATTTCTGCAAACAGCCCCTGTGCAGGTTTTCTCCCCTGCTTATGCCAGTAAATAGGTTTCAGTTAATCCAATTTGCTCTTGCATTGAGTCCCATCGAACGCAGTGGCTGCCAACCAAATATTCAGAAGCAGCTCCAGCCCCTTGCTCATGGTTTGGGAGAGGAGGCTCCGTGTGGGCATCACCCATGGAGAGGGCAAACAGCTCCCTTGGGGTGCACCAGCAGCAAGTAACACAGGGCTAAGTCACATCTGTACGCCCTCCTCCACCGTGTTTCTCTGCATTATTTAAGAGAAAACATCTTCTCTTCTAGTCTTTATTCTCTCCCTTTTGCACTCCGTTCCTGCTGCGGGCGAGGGAATCAAATCAAACGCTCCGAGCCCAGGTTTCATGAAGCCTCTCTGATCCCACTCTGGGTCCAAGGTAGGTCTAGAAAGCCATGCCGGTTCCTGCAGCAGGCCAGAGCCAGCTCTGGGATCAGCCAGAGCCGGAGCAGCAGCACATTTCCCAGGAAATCTCACCTGCAGGCCCTCTGCAGCCACCGTGGGCAGGAAAAGGCTGGGTGAGAGAGGGCAGCTCCTCCACAGCCGAGTAAAGGCAGAGGAGCTGCTGCCCCTGCTTGGCAGGGAGGGGATTCTGACCCCCTGAGGGCACCCATGAGGGCATGAGGTCAGAGCAGGCACCAGCATCTCTGTGGATAACCCACCCCTGCAGGGCAAAATTGATTTTTCTGAATTAATCTGTTTACGGTGCCGGGGCTGAGCTAGCTTTAGGTGCTATTTAAGCTGCTTTCCCTGTGCCTCAAGTTCAGCATTTGCATGGTGGGATTAAATCAGATGGGGGAGCAGGAGCAGAGGTACAAGCACCTCTGGGTGCCTGACATCTGCACACCCAGAGCAGGGTCCGACCCTCCTCAGAGCCTCCATCCTGCATGCCCAAAGCACCCCCCCCGTCAGGGGAGCAGCAAAGGAGCCCCAAAAGCTTTAGGATGCAGCACTGGAGGGTCAGACCCCACCAGCCTGAGGTGCTCCAGCCCAGCAGGACCCTCAGCACCCTGCAGCAGAGATCCTTCATGCTTTGGAAAAGAGCTTAGCGAGGAGGATTTCTCCTCTCTGTCATTAACCTGACATAATGTCTTTCCTGCTGGCAGCTTTCAGGCTCAGCAGGTTTGTTATAAAATTCATTATCAGATATTGCAATCACAGTCACCTTTATTGGGCTCTGCATTTACAATAATTAGGCCAATAAACACTGATTTATAAAAATGACAAACAGGAACTCCCAGTAAGCAAGAAAAATGTGCTTTCTTTAGCAAGCAGTTTCTCACAGGAGGAAAAAAACTGCAGAAAGGTAGAAACCAATCACTGCAGGTGACAGCAAAGTAAAGCAGGTTCTCCTGGGAATTTCCACATCCCAGCCGAGACATCAGCAGGGACAGAGCCGGGGTGCAGACCCCAGGGGTCCCTTCCCAGGGGCTGCAGAAGCAGGGAGCAGGGGAGATGCTGGAGGTGCATCAGGAAGAGAAGATCACAGCAGGTGGCACAGAGAGGGAAAGAGCAAGGAGGAGGCAGCAGGAACCAGGAGGGAGAGTGGGAACAAAGCAACGGCAGAGAGAAAAATCCAGCAGAAGGGAAGCACCTTGGCTGGGAGGGAGGAAAAAAAAGAAAAAAACCCGCCAGGTACAGCAAGGGGAGAGCAGAGCAGTAGGAGAGAAAGAGCATGAGATGGAGCTTCAAGCCTTAATGTCAAGGGGAAAATGAGAGAGGGAGGTGGTGTGTGAGAGAGGGCACTGCAGATGCTCTCTGCATCCCCAGGCTGCTCCAAGGCACGGGGGCTGGCCCCGGGGGCTCCCTGAGGCACAGCCAGGCTGGGACAGCGAGCTGGCCCCCAGAGCAGACCCTGGGGGCACGTGGGGTGGGAGGCCAGGGCAGACACACCACAGGCAGCAGGAGTGGGTGTGAGTGTGATCCCAAGGGCAAAGACTCGGCCAAGGAAAGGGCAGAGCTGCAGCCAGCCTGGCTGCAGGGCAAGGAGCTCGTGGGACACAGAACGGGGCCCAGCACCACAGAGGGGCAAGCCAGGCCTCCTACAGAGCCCAGCACGGGGGCTAGGAGACCCTCACCCAGGGCCAGTGCCCCGGGACTCTGGCACCTCCAGAGGGCAACAGCTGAGCCACCCAGGCTCCAACAACCCCCAGTCCCAGCGGGACACCAGCTCCTGGAACAACCCTCAGCCTGTCCCTGTCCCACAGCCACGAGCACTGGGAGCCCTCTGGGCTGACCCCAGTGCCCTGCAGCAGCACCTGGAGCTGGGAGCCCCCCGAGCTGCGAGGGACAGCCCAGCAGCAGCACCAACACGTTCCCGTGTCCCCTCTGCACCCCTGGGCAGCCCCTCTGCCATCACACACGGCTGAGGAGGAGAGAAAGATCAGGAGGAGGAGGAGGAGGAGGAGGAGACCATCCCCTGCCATCACTGCCCCTGGGCACACAGCCCAGCCTGGGGCAGGTGCCCACAGCAGCAGGGCTGGTCAGTGCCCACCTCACCGCCCTGACCCACAGCTCCCACATCACCTGCGTGCCCCAGAACCTCCTCCCACCTCTCTTCCCTACCTTTCTTGGCTCTGTTTCCTCCTGCTGATCCTCAGCTCTCGGCACCCATTGGTACTGGAGCCCTGCAGCCCCGCTCTGCCAGCCCAGGGCCCACCCCAAATCCCCCTGCAGCCACCCCATCCCCTATATACCCTCCCAGGCAGCTGAGCAGCGTTGGCTCCAGCCACCTTCGCTCATGAGGAATGCCCGATGCCCCAGGAAGAATCGTGGCTGTCAGGAGTGCCCCCCATCTGGGCACCCCCAGGAACCCCCAGCTGCCAGGGAACACCCAGAGGGGAGCCAGCATCAGCTGATGAACCCCAAAACCCGTGGGGTTACAGAGCCTTCCAGCACTTTGTTCTATTTGAGGCAGACGTGGGCAATCATGCTGACTTTGTTTCGTTTTATTTATTTTATTGATTTTTAAAATAGCTGCTTTTTTCTGAAAGCGCCCTGGGGCTGTGAACAGCTTGACTGTACATGTGAGAGCTGGGAGAGAGGCAGCAGCAGAGCTGGAGGCACAGGGAAACAGGTGAGGCTGCACGGAGGCTTCACGGAGAAGAACCAGGCAAACCCCCATCTCCTGAGCCTCAGAATCTCCCCAGGAGCCTCGGTGCCCCCAGGAGACCTGGGGAATTCACCCTCCCTTCACCGGGCTGCAGCTGCCTGTGGTCTCAAAGGACGAGGGAAAATGTTGTTTGCATCATCACCGGGCAATTAATGGTAAAAGCCATCAATGGGAGAGTTAATGACAATCAAAGAAAAATTAACTGTGTTGAAATTGTTCAGTTTAATGGATCCTTTCTTGATTAGTAGCATGTGGGAGTAATTTCAATTCTTTCTTTACTTGCTTTAGAGTAAACAACATTAATGCATGTATCAGGTGACAGTAACATAAAGCAGGAGACATTGTGGTACTGCACTGATTCAGTAGGAAATGTTCAATATGTTAACATTAAACACTTTGGGTTTGCTAAGCAGTGATAAAATGCTGGTTATTCTGTTCACACAATCCCAGAGCAATGAAGTCCCTTTACCAAAATCTTTCCTCTCCCTATAGGTTTCCCCCTGCCAAGTTCTCAGCTAAGAGACTGGCCTGGCAGTTCCTCACTTGGGCCCCTGGTGCCTCTCCACGTGTTGAGGAGTTTATTGCTGGTACCCAGAGCACCCCTGCATCCTGCACTGCACCCCCACACCTGCAGCACCACACCTGCACCTCTGCAGGCAGCCAGCCTGGCCTCATCCAGCGCCTTCCCCTCAGACACAGTCATCACAAATCTGCCCGCTGCTAACGAAGCAGGCTGGCAATTAACTGCTGCCAGCAGAGCCTTGGCATCGCTCCGAGCATTTCCGTGCTGCCGTGGGAGGGAGCCCAGTAACACCCCGTGGTGGCTGTGGGTGCTGGGCCACGGGGGGAGATCGCTGCAGGGCAGGGGGGACACCAACCCTTCACCCCAGGTTATCCTCTTTGTGCTCTCCTTCCTTGCACATCCCAGAGGAACTGCAGAATATCCCTTAACAACCCCCAAACTATTTTTAATAAAAGGCTTTTCGGTGTGGCACCAACACACGCGGAGCTTTCAATTACATTTTAGCTGTCCCAGTAGGACGCAGCTCTTTATTGGGAAAAGTGACTTACGATAGCGCAGGATTACGGGTTTGGGGTTTGCATTACAGGTACCCAAAGCCTGGTGAAAATACAAACTGCCCAGCACACATTCCATAGCTGAGCTGAGCCTCGTGCATGGGGAAGCATTTCGGAAGAAGTTAAGTGTTTGAAGCAAAGCTGTGTAGTCATCTGGTAGAACAGAGACATGAAATTGTTATTTATCAAGATGAAACTGGCATTTGGATAAAATTCTCCGGCGCTGTTAATAACTTCTGTTGACGAGGGAGTTGCGGGAGCAGCGCTGAGGCAGCTGTCCCCGAGCTCAGAGCGGGATTTTTCATGGGCTGTGAGCAAGGGAAGCTCGTGCCTGCTGTAATAACTTTCTGGGCACCCCCATCAGAATGGCCACCACGAATTTATCTTTTTCTGTTCTCTCCCAAAGCTTCGTCAGTTTTGAGTAATTTGCTGTGAGTAGCAGCTGCTGGAGTGCCACACGGCCACGTGTGTCTCCGACACCAACTCCAACTCCCTGAGCAGTTTTATCATCATGATTAAGTTTCTTAACTTGAATCAAGGATGTCTCTGGAGTTCCCTACGACGATGTGAACTTAAGATAAACAATGAATGATGAATAGGCCAATTACTGAAACCTCCCTCACTGAAACCTTCGGCTGAGGCCGGTTGATAAGAGGAGGCACACGTCCTCTCATCTGGCAAATGTCACCGAAAATTGGAGGGTTTGGAGCAAAGGCAGTTCTGAGTAATCAGGCACTGGCTAATAAGCACCTTTCTTTTATAAGTGATTTTTCCCTTTCTCTGTTTGCTGTCCATAATGCTGGAAGTGGAGAGGGAGCCATCAGCCTGAGCCACATGCTCCAAATCCTGCCCCATGGTACAAATCCCTGCCCTCAGCCCCCACAGCGCATCCCAGCACGAGGCACAAAAGCAGCAGGAGACAGTCGGGGGCTGTCTGGTGGTCCTGCACATCTTCTGGGGTGAGGAAGCCTGTCCTGAGAGACCCACCCAAATGAGAGGAGCAGCCATTCTGTCAGTCTGCAGCAGTCTGGTAACACCTCATGGGTGCAGCTGCAGAGGGATACAGGCAGCACAGCCGGGGATGGAGGGAAAGCACCTTGGAGCAGGGATGCAGCACCTCAGCCATGCTGCCAGCCAGCAGTCAGGATGTGCTCGGGGCTGCAGCACCAAAAAGAGCAAAGCAAGAGGCATTTTCCCCGCTGAGAGGTCTCCCAGTGGCACAGGGGCCGCAGAGGAGGTGCACACGGTGGCTCTTTGGTCCCTGGGTGCTGTGGCTCTGTGCTGCTCCCCTGGCTCCATCCAGGAGCAGGTGTCACCACTGCCAGCAGTGAGAGCTGCACGGCACCACGTGCCACGGCAAACGATATGATTTACTTACTACCTATGGAATTGCCCAATTAATTCACTATCCACATTAATATTATGGCTCATTTTTAACTTTACTGTCTCCATCGTTCCAATTTAGTGCTGCTCAGAGATGCTGCCACTGACCTTAATGGGTTTTTCATTATAACAAAGAGCACGATATTAATCACGAGGGGCTTTCAGCTGGAGGTTGCTGCCCAAACCCCACTGCTTTGAGGAGCTGCTTTTTAGTGGTTTGGGGCCCTATTTTATTTCTGCCAGGCTGCTCAGCCCCACTCACACCGTGTACAATCCTTTGTGCTGTCCAGGAGGAATTTCTGGGTATAACATTTCCAGGCACAGAGATTTTATGCGGCAGTCAAGCTACGCTGCAGATATGATAGATTTTTCTGGGCAAATTGGAACACGGAGTAGAAAACTGAAAGGATGCACCAGTCATAGCCAATGAGCCTCTTATTGTCCTGTATAAAAATCAAATGCTTTTTAATCATTTCAAATGTTCTTCTGGGTATCAATTAGTCACACATTAATATCAGTATTGCTTCTCTTCCTCAGTTCACATCAGATTAAATTCTCCCCTGTCATATACACTCGCTCTCATTAGCTTCATGGAAAATCAGTAATTGTTCCCTCTCCATTGGCATTGATGGGAGATTTTCATCAGAGCTGCTTTTGATACAGAGAACCTGCTTGTCATCTTAAGGACACTAAGAGGTTTTCCCCCAAAATTATTGTCTTTTAGAGCAGTGCCCAGCTTTGCAGGATCAGCAGGCCAAGGCTCCAGCCCAGCCACAGGATCCCCCACCACCCACCCTGGCCTCTCCATCCCCAGCACTGCCAGTGCTGGAAGGGATCTGTGATATTTATTGAGTTTTATTAACTCCCAGCCCTGGGAGCTTCTCACCTCTTGCAGCTAATTCAGGCACCCGAGTCCTGATGGAGTTACAGTGATTGCCATTAAAAAGCTTGACATTTACCTTACAACAGCAATAAAATAATAATGCCTAATTTGGTTTATGAGTGGTATTTGCAGTGTTTCCTGTGCCTTGAGTGGGGGATATGGTGAAGATCTGCTGATCAATTATGTCTGCTGAGCAGCACTGCTGTAATTCTTTCCTGTAATCAGAACCATCTTTCGGTGGAACTCCTCCAAAGTTTTCCTCTGAAACTCTAATTTTGACAAGAAAAGAAAATGTTTTCAAATACTTGAGTTTCCAGTGAATAACAAAAGCTTCCGAGATGGAACTTTCTGGTGGGAAGTGGAGACAGACAAACCTGGTGTCTGCACAGATTTGCTGCATTTAGATTTCCAAAACCTCTCAGATGTTTTCAAAGGCTGCCTGAGATTGCTTTCCATTAAAAAGGGTTTTTTTTTCTCCTCCAAATAACCTTGTCAGTATGATTCCTTTCTGTTATTGCCATCTCAAATATCAAACCTCCCAAGTGTGTTTTACACCCCTGGCACTGCTGAGGGGCTGTGGGGTGAGGAGCTCCTGCTGCTCTGGGGCCAAGGAGCCCAAACCCCTTTGCAGGCAGCAGATACACACCAGGGCAGACCCCCCAGCACACACATGTGCACTGTGCTCTCCCCAAGCTATGCAGCACCTCCACCTCTGTCCCTCCAGGATTTACCCCTGCTTGCAGGCAGCAACATCCCAATGCTCACAGAGCCAGTGCCAGACCTGCTAAAAGCAATTTCTTTCTCCATTTCTCATCCTGAGCGAAATTCGATGTGGATTTTCTTTTTTCAGTCCAATTTTAATTAGTGCACGATGCACTTTGGGTTTTTATTAGAGTAAACAGCTTGGAAAAAAAGTCCACGCCAGCTCTTCTACACCAGGGAGCCTCATCCTGTTCAGACTAGAAACCTCACGCCGGATTTCTGAAAGCCTTTCTTAAGATGGGTTCATTTCCATGAAGAAATGCTACGATTTCAACAAATGGAAATTTTTGAACATAGCAAAAAAAAAAAAAAATTAGTCAGGAAATTCCTGGCTAGGCCGGCTTTGGGGTAAGGCTGTGCACGAGAGGGAGAGCTCAGGGCTCACCCCACACGAGTGTGCACACTGCATGGCCGTGCACACGTGTCTGCAGGCATTGCACACACACCTGTGTGCACACACGTGTCCCCTGCCAGGCCCGTGTCCCCCTGTGTCCTGGGGTGACCCCCTGCCATGCCCGTGTCCCCTGCCATGTCCCTGTCCCCTGCCATGCCCACATCCCCTGCCATGCCCACATCCCCTGCCATGCCCGTGTCCCCTGCCATG
>WEZZ01015887.1:193628-208654 GCA_013400585.1 Chloropsis cyanopogon | reverse complement strand
CAGCAGTGTCCCTGTCCCCAGGCTCATGGGTGACCAGCAGTCTGGGCACACCCAGCCGTTGGCACACGGCCAAAGCGTGGGGCAGGACAGCGATGGAAGGAGAAGCGTGGCCCCGGCCGTGTGACAGCCACCGCCCCGCGGGGCTCCGCGTCCCGCGGCGTGGGAACGGCCGGGCCGTGCGGGCAGCAGCGCCGCAGGACAGCTGGCTGTCCCCCCGCGGGGGTGGCCGTGGCCCAGCCTCCCCTCCGCGTGTGCAGCCGGAGCCTCCCTAACTCCACCTCGGAGCGGGCTGGCTGCTCGCACACGGAGGAGACCATGGGAGGGACGGCTCGGCACGGCCCGGAGCACTGCCGCTTTCTGGATGTAAGTTGACGGCTTGCCTGGCCACCCTGTACCCCCACAGGGCCAGCAAGGTCTGACACGAGCGTGTCCTCCTGCCCCCGGAGCCCTGGGCACAGCCGGCTGTCACTGCTGTGTCATTCGTAGGCAGAAGCAGCCGAGCCGCGGAAGAAGAGCTGCCCCAGGTACCGGCTCTGCGGACTGCTCCTCAGCGTGCTGCTCCTCTCTCTCATTCTGATATTTTTTGGTGTCAAATACCTCTGGAACCCAGCACCCAGAAAAGTAAGTAACAACTCTTTGATCCGGCATTTCAGAGCGTCGCTTCCCCAGACAGAGCTGTCCCCCTCCCCTTGACTCGCTGAAACTTTTAACAGCTCTCCAAAACTTCACAAAATGCATTTTCTCAGACCACAGGTATTCATGGGACTTTTAAAAATCTTTGTATTATTCATAACTAGCTTTTACTTTATACAGGCTGTTTTTTCCCCCTGACACCGCGCTCTTTCCCCAGTTGACAATTACAGGGGGTGGGAGCTACTCCATGAAGAGTTAAAGTTTCTCTTATTTCACCAGCAGCAAATTTTATGACAAGTAAGAAAATATTTTCCATTTCATTTCAATTATCTTGCCAGAAACCGGTGGAAAAGTCATTATGCCACCGCATAAAGAGGAGAGAAAGCCAGGACGCAGTGGTGATTGATTGTCACGGATTATATTTCTTACTTTAATGTGTCTGCAATGTGAGGGACGGTGAGGCGGATTAGCTTCTGGAGGAGCTCCTGCTAACTGGATTGGGCTCCTTAATTCCCAGCTGCAGACAGACTCTGCTGTGAGTGCCGAGCGTGTCGGGGCAGCAGCAGGACTGTGCACCTCCAGCCATCTCTGCCCGCTGCCACCCAGCATCCCAACCGTGCTGCCAAAACCCTTCTGTACCCCAAGTACATCGTTTAACCTTGGAACCTACGGCCTGCCTGGTGCCCCCCATCCTCCTTTCCTTTGAATTTCCATGCTCGTCCAGGAGGCCCCGCTTTGCACCCCATCACCAGTGGGTTTTGCTGGCTTTCAGAACATCTCCAAAATTCCTGTGCACAGCCAGGGCAGCCTCTCTCCCATGCTGGCATCTCCAATCTCCTCCCTGCCCTGTCCTGGAGCTGCTCCAGCCTGGCCAGGCCACCCTCCTGCTGGGCAGAGGAAGCACCCTGCTTGCTGGAAACTTTATCTTCTTATCAGCAAATAGAAATAAATACCCCCTGAAATAAAAGAAAAAGCAACAAAAGCCATATGTTCCTCCAGAATCCTGCCAAGACGATTATAAAGTCTGTACTGTTCCTAGAAAAACAGGGGTCATGCCAGCCAGGAGGGGAAGAGGCTGTTAACCCCTGGAGGGGCGGTTTTCTCCAAGCAGGCAGCACAGAGACAATGCCACAGCTCGGAAAGGACATCCAGAACCCCGGCCCTTGGTGTCCTCACTGGTGGCACTGGAGGAGGATGGAGTGCATCCAGCACTCCCCAACACCTGATGGGCAGGCCAGCAGGGTGTGAGGTCACGAGAAAGCAGAGCTGCTCCTGCAGCAGAGCTGCACACAGACACTCCCAGAGCCCAGCACTGCCCCGTCCCTGCGGCTGTGGGGCTTCTCCAGCTGGCCCAGGAGTCCTCAGGACAAAGCAGGTGGGGGGGGCTGGAAGTTCATAACGCTCAAAAATATCAGCCAAGGGGAATTAAACCCTTTAAAGAACATAAACCCCTTCAAGCTTCCTTCATGGAACTGGAGAGTGGAAAAAAACTTGAAAGAAGAGTTGTTCCTCTGAGGGGTGGCCTCGGACACGGCTCTGCCCTCTGCACAGCAGCCTCCTCGCCAGCCAGCACAGCTGATGATTCAGCTAACGAGGGGTTCATCACAGCCTTGCAGAGGGACATATTTCAACCACTCACCAGCAAGTGTCATTTCTAGCCCTATAAAACATCTCACAGCTCTCTGAGCAGCGCAGAGCTGGCAAAGCCCAAGTGGGTTAGCTGGCTGCTGCGCTGGCCAAAGTAACTCTTTGTAAATGGAGAGGCACTTGAAGGTAAGGTGCCACCCGGGATCCTGCCCTCCTTGAAATGATTTATGGCACTGAGTGCATTTTGTCAGTCAAAACCAGCGGCCTTCCACCCAATTTAGGCTTCAGACTGTTTTACCATATCATAAAACCCATGGAGAGCAGTATATCTTTGCAAAGTCTTCCTGCAGACCAGCAGGAGATGTCCGTGGCTGCCAAGGCGCACATCACTCCTCCAACCTTTCAGCAGGGGTGAATGTTCCCATCAGTTCCCGTCTGCACAGGCAGTTCTGCACCCAGGGGCATGCCAGACAGGGGATCCAGTGCTGGGAACGCTGCTGAGAGGCTTTGAGCCACCCAAGGGGAGGGATGTGCAGGAACCAGGGGGCTGTGAAAGGGGCTTTGGGCTGGCACTGAAGGCAGAGCTCCTGCCCCACACCAGTGGGGCCAGCATGCTCCTGCCCTGGTTCCATGGCCATGCCGTGGGATGAACAGGGCTCTCCCATCCCCGTGCCTCCATCCTGCTCCCTGCCCCGCGGATTTGAGGGGATTTGCACAAGCCCTTTAGTTCCACGCAGCGCCGCTCGATTTGGGAAGCCAGGCTCCCCAGGGCCCGCCAGCAGGATCCTTCCTGTGCTTCAAACAGCATCTGCCACCGCTCCTGCTGTGGGGTCAGGCATCCGCAGGGAGGGAAGCTGCCGGGCTGGCAGCCAGCGAGCGGGACAGGGCTGCTGTTCCCCGCGGGGATGAGTGCGCCCCGGAGCTCCGCTGCAGCCCTCGAGGGGGTCTTTGATCCGCAGGCAATCCTTGATCTCCTCCAGGCAGAGAGAGGCTCTTACCTCTGCCTTTCAGGAAAAACAGAAGGCACAGAGATGGAGAGAGTAAGCTGGGGAGGACACGATGGAGCAGGTGGGCCGGGGTCGCCGTGATGGAGCAGACAAGCCAGGGATGCAGTGTGGAGCAGGGACAATGAAGTACCTGTGGATTTGGGAATTCAGTCCAGCCTGGCATAACCAGCCTCACGCCACAGAAAGCACCAGCAAAGGCTGAGCTGGGCCAAAGCTCCTGCTGCAGGTGTGGGAGGAGCACTTTCTCCCAGGTTGGACACACATTAGCCCTCGTCCTGGCTGCAGCCTGCCCTTTCACCCAAGCCAGGCTCCTGCCTGGGAGCTGCCTCCCCTCATGCTGTGCTGGTGACTGCTCTGGCTCGGAGCTGGGCTGTGAGGGAGCAGCCAGGCCCGTGGCAGGGTCCCCAGAGGGGTGGTCACACAGCCAGCACAGCCTGTCCACCCACGGGACAGCCTGTGAAACCAGAGGGGTGCTGAGCCGGCCCCTGTGTGACTTTGGCCTCCCAGGTTTATGACATGGAGCACACGTTCTTCAGCAATGGGGAGAAGAAGAAGATTGTGATGGAGATCGACCCGCTGGCCAGGACAGAGACCTTCAGCAGCGGGAACGGCAGCGAGGAGATCCTGGAGATCCACGACTTCAAAAACGTGAGTGTGGCAGCTTGTCCCTGACACCCTGCAGCCCTGCAGCAGGACTGATGGGACCCTGTGGTACACTCTGAAGCTGCTGGAGCAAGTCCCAGGACTATTTATGCCTGCATCAGGGAAAGCAAGACCCAGACACGCTGGGGATGCTCTCAAAGGAAAGGAGATGTGTTATCTACATAAGCTTCCACCTGTATTTAATAATGGCGTGGTGCAGTTCCAGTGAAATGCATCTTAGAAGCCAGAGCCAGTTATTGGATTTACCCTTGCAAAGGAACGCAATGATCATCAGTCTATCTGAGCCCAGTGCATTTGTCTGTCTGGAGAGCATTAAAACCTCATGGCACTGAAGGAGGCTCTCTATGAAACCTAATTAAAATTGGTAGGGAAATACCCTGTGCCGTGACATATGGCAAAATTTTGAGCTAATAACCTAGCAGGAACTGGGGGCTGAATGTTCATATAACCATAACGGTCAGATGCTATTCTGCATATTTTTATTTATTATAATGAGAGCTCATGATAGTTATAAGGAGAAGAGGAGCAGAGTAAAATTTTATGACTACCTGCTTTAAAATATTTGTAAAAAGCCCAGTTCTCCCAAACCATAAAATGCAATATCCCTTATGAGAACCTGTTAGTACATCTTGGCACCACTGCTGAATGGAACTGGCACAAAAATAGCAACAGGAATAATATGACTAAACCCTCCTCCTGCAGCTGTACCCTGCCTCCAGTGGGTTATTCATCCTACTGTTTGCCCTGACTGCTTTTTGGGTGTTTGCTTTGATCCTGTAGGGAATTACCGGCATCGTCTTTGTGGGACTTCAAAAATGTTTCATCAAAACTCAGACTAAAGTCGTGCCTGAGACGACAGAGGCCAAGATCCCTGAGCTTGAGGTGGGTGAATAAAACAGGGCTCCCCTGTGCCCTGTGAAATCCACTCCTCTCCCTGGCAGAGGGGCTGCCATTCCTGCCCCCTTCCCATCTGCTCCAGCCTTCCCAGAGATGCTGCAATAAAGAAATAATGAGTTGTGATCGCTTCATAAACTGATCTTATTTCAGAGGATTGCTTATAAAAACAAGTGAAAAGAGACGGGATTAGAAAGCAACAGACAAAAGCCTCTCAGCACAATACCAGAGATCAAGAACAATAATCCTGTTGTAGTCAAAAGGTCGTAAGGCAGCTCAGGATTAGCAGGCACCAAAAAGTCAATCAAATTGTTTTCTCGGAGATCTGAGCCTCATGTTTTCAAACAGAATGAGGCAGAAATAAGGGATTTTAAAAAGCAGCCACATTTAAGAAATGCAAATTGAGGAAACTCTTGGCATGCAGACCTGAGAGGTGGGAAGCACCAGGCTGGGGCCACTTCCTTGTCCTGCACGGACCTTGGTTCCACTGATGTGCCTGATTGCTTCCTGCACCCATCTAACTGCCCTGCATCCTGCTGCAAGGGGCCTCACACCCTGCAGGCTGCATGGAAAAAAAGCGTGGACTCCTTGATTGTCCTCCCTGACAGTGTGGCCTGGGGTGACAGCTCAGTCCCGTGACAGCAGTTGTCCCTTGTCCCCGTCCCCGAGGCCCCGGTGGTGGCACAGCCTTCGTGCCTCCCCATTTGCAAGAGGACGGGTGTTAGCAGATTGAGTCCCCCCTAGGGAAGCTGCTGCAGATAAAACGCCAGCAGGACACGTGTTTGAAATGAAGCGTGGGCAGAAACATTTCCCTGAATCATGACCCAAATTCCCAGACACCGATTCTTTGATTATGCCCTAAGAAGCTAATAGATCTTTTCAGCTACCGTCGTAAAAGGGATATAACTTCCCAGGCTTTAGCAGAACATTGCCCCGGGTAGAGAGCTGAAATGTAAAACCCAGTGAGATAAATGTAGATTTAAGCTCTAGTCGTGTCTTCTCGGAGCCTGCACGCTGCCAGGTCCTGCAGGCAGCACCTCCCCGACCCTGCAGCTTCCACCAGACTCCAAAAATGACCCAGACTGGGTCAGGTTGTGTTGGCTCCTTCCTGTGACTTCCCAAAGCCGTAAGGAAAAACTCTATAAAAGAGATATACAGCTCTAGATGCCTTCTGGAGAGAAAAACGCTTTTTGCCAACTTGCTCTATGGGCTACCACCACCAACACACACAACGCTGCCTTGGCAGAGAGCTCAGCGCAGACCCATCCCATAATCTTTATATATCTCCCTCCCTAAGTGCCTGCCAAAACACACCATGGACTAATGCAACGGCAGAGATGTGGTATAAATTACAGAATACAGCCGTGCAAAGAATTTCTGTGAGGAGTAAATTAAAGTGTTCGATCAAAAAATCAGTAGCAGAAGGAGAGAGGAATTAAATCCTGCGAGCAAAGTACAGCAGAGGTGTTTTAATCTTGTGTGTGAAACGACTAGGGGGGCTCCAGAAGGCTCTTCCAGACAGTGGGGACTGTGCAGACAAAGGGTCTTGGATGATGAGCTAAGAGAGAAGAGAGCAGGGTGGTGAGGGCTGTCTCACCACACCAGGGTAATGTCTTGCTCTTCTTCCAGGGACAAGAAATCACCACCACCTACTTTGAGCAGTCTGTGGTCTGGGTGCCTGGGGAAAAGCCCATTCAGAACAAGGAATTCCTGAAGAGCTCCAAAATTTTTGACATCTGCAAGAATGTGACCATCTTCTGGATCCACCCCACGCCAATAGCAGGTACAAGGAGCCATCTCCTCCCCAAGGGGCTCGTGAGCCCTCTCCCTGGGAGCAGCCCTGTCACACACCTGTGGCCCCCTGCCACATGCCCCTCTGTGGCATGGTGGGAACACCCACTTTCACAGCCTCGTGTACATCTCAGCCATGAACACAGTGCTGCCCACCATCACAGGAGATCATGGCCAATGTAATCGCAGGGGTTGAAGTTTCTCTCTGCAAAGCACTTGTTTCTGCCAGCTCCCCGCTGCCCTGCACTTTGCAGAGTGGCCACCCTCCTCATAACGAGGGGAAAAAAAAATAATCCCTTGTACCTGCAAAGAAAGCAGCGCTGCTGGAAACTGGGACGCCTAAATCCTCGTCACCACACGAACATCAGAGTGTGAGCAGACATCTGCATCTAAATCACACGGCGGGGTTGCCACCTCCAGCTGCTCACTACACAGCCCTCGCAGAGGTTGTGGCCTCTGAGATGTGCTGGTGTAATTACCCGCTCTCTCTAACCCACTTCCAGCCGAATGAGCCAGTTTAAAAATCCCTGCTGAGCAAACTCCCCCTGCTCTGCAGCCACGGAGGCACACGGCGTGGCTCACAGGTACTGCCAGCTCACCCGTGGCCGGGAGGGCAGCTGGGCACCAGGGCCCCCTGATGCAGAGGGAGGCTGGTGTCCTCGACTGCTGTCCCCTTTCTGCTTCCTCGTCCCTGCTGTCAGACCCATCTGCAGCAGTGTCCTGGCTCAGTGGGTCCCGCTGGGTCCCCAAGGTGCACCCAGAGCCTTTACCAGGACAGCAGTGTCCCAAGGCTGCCTGGCATCCTCCCTGGCAAAGGAGATTATCGCTGCTGTGGTTCTTTCCTGAGCTAGGAGAGCTGAAGCTGGGCATGATCTGCCCCAAATCATGTTGCTTTGGTGGGGCTCTACAAATCCAGCCCCAGGAGCAAAACCCACCAGGGGATGTGCTCCTACAGGCCCAGAGCCCCATGCAGGAGACACCAACAACACCCATGGGCATGGGGATGGGCCATTATCTCCTCAGCCCTGCCCAGGCTGGTGAGAGCAGGAGGCCATGGAGCACTGGTTGCCAGTGGGCTTGTCGTGCACCCCAGCACCAAATCCTGGTGAGACATTAACTCTTGCTGCTGCATTTGTCCCCCTGTCCCGTGGTTATTGACAGCAACGTTTGGACTCTTCCTGCAGCTCCTGAGCTGGCCAACCTTGAAGGGGCAGAAGAGGCAGACCCTGAGCTGCTGACAGACGGCCAGAGCTGGCTGGACGGGGGCAGCCAACACGAGCTGGAGAAGGACACGCCAGCGGGGCCCCGGCGCCGGGCACGGCAGCTCACCGAGGAGGACCTGCCCGTCAACGACTACGTGAGTGAGGGACTGACACCCGGGGCTGCCCTGGCCACAGCCCTGGGCTATCCTGGCCATCATGGGTGTGCTCCTTGGGGTGTCCTGTGCGCGCCCTTGGGGTGCCTCCATGTCTCCAGGGAGCTCTGCTCCTCTCCTGGGATGCCCTGACTGCCCTCCCGGGCTGTCCTGTCCCCTGGGGTGCCCTGACTGCCCTCCCAGGCTGTCCTGTCTCTTCTCCTGGGATGCCCTGACTGCCCTCCCGGGCTGTCCTGTCCCCTGGGGTGCCCTGACTGCCCTCCCAGGCTGTCCTGTCTCTTCTCCTGGGATGCCCTGACTGCCCTCCCAGGCTGTCCTGTCCCCGCTCTCCTGGGATGCCCTGACTGCCCTCCCAGGCTGTCCTGTCCCCGCTCCTGGGGTGCCCCAGGCTCACAGCCCCCTCCCCGCACTGACGCTGTCTCCTCCCGGCAGTCGGAGAACGGGCTGGAGTTCCACCCTCTGTGGGATGAGCGAGGCTACTGCTGTGCCCAGTGCCGCCGTGCCCACCGCTACTGCCGGCGGGTCTGCGAGCCGCTGCTGGGCTACTACCCGTACCCGTACTGCTACCAGGGCGGGAGGGTCATCTGCCGCATCATCATGCCCTGCAACTGGTGGATCGCGCGGATGCTGGGTAGGGTGTAGGCTGGCCGTGCCCGNCCCGCACACCTGCCGGCCGCGGCACCTCCCGGCGTGCGACCCCCGCGCCCCAGAGCGTGGTGGCCGGGCTGAGCAGCGAGAGGCGAACAATAAACGTCTCGTATGAGTGATTGCAAAGAGAATGGAAAGTCGTTGAGTCTCAGTCTGGTGCTTAATGGGTCTGCGGAGTGATCTAATTGCGTGGCTGCCGCGTCAGGAGCATCCATCACTCAGGTACAGAATGTGCAGGGTCCCTGCTCTGCTCCCCGGTGGTGCTGCTGGCTGCTCAGCATGGCCTGACCCTCTGCTCCAGCGGGCTCCGACGTGCTCAGCAGCTGTCACTGACAGCCCAGGGTGCCACCAGTCCCCTCCGGAGCTGTTGCAGCCCAGGGAGAAGCCGGCACAAGGAGCTCCCTGAGGAGCCGAGCAGCCTGTCCCTGCTCAGGGTGTCCAGACAGGTGACCGAGGAGCACCCAATGCCTTTGCCAGGACATTGGTGTCCCAAGCCTGCCTGGCACCTCCCCAGCACATGTCTGTATGTCCAGAACATCCCTCCGAATTACAGTGGGTTGTCTACACCAGTGCTATTTAACCAGGTAAGATCCACACCCTCGGATGGCTGCAGAGCTTCTGCTGCCTGTGGGGAAGAGCAGGCTGCACAAGCCTCCACAAGCCTCCACAAGCCTCCACAAGCCTCCACAAGCCATGCTGCTTTTCCTGCAGCTGCTTGGAAACCTGCAGGCTCCCCGTGCCACCCTCTGCCAGAACCACCCCCATCCACCTGGCGCCACCTCCACGGATGCCCCAGGAAGGAATGTGCCTGCAGAGGCAGGGCACAGAGCAGGGCAGGCTCCTTCCCTCTGTGCAGGCTTTAGGATGACAGGGCTTTACCCAAATCCGTTCGTGGTTCTCACCTGTCCCTGCCCTGTCTCCATCCATCCGTTCACTGCCATTAGCCGACCTCCAGCCCAGCTCCCGTGCTCTGACGCATTCTGCCTTGCCATCCCAAGCCAGGAGGCTCTCAGCCAGCCAGGAGCTGACAGCAGTCTGATTTACTCACCTGGGTTAAATGCAACACGAGGATTTGGGGCGTTTCCCTCCAAGCTGGCCCATACCAGGTCACTGTTGGGCTGGGGCAGCTCAGCAGCACCCAGGCAGCCTTGGCCCGAGGGGGGACACTGACCAAGGGCCACCACTGCTACCCCTGGCTTCACTGCTCTGTTTACACCTGCCTCCTCCCTAGGACACACAGGCAGCCCCTCATCCAGCCAGACACAGCTCGTTTGAGTTCAGTGTTTGAGACCCAAAAATCCCCCAAGCTTGGCAGAGGGGTGCTTCACTGCAGCACCAGGCTCACAAAACAAGCAGTAACAAATGAATTTAAAAGCTTAAATCCACACTTCTTGCCCTGGGGAGCAGCTGGGGCCTGGCACTGCCCTGTCCTTTGCTCCAAGCCGGCTGCCAGCAGGCCAAGGGTGCACATGTTCACACTGGGCTGAACTTACCCACCCGGCTCCTGCGCTGGGGTGCTCCAGGCCCTCTGCTCCAGCACTGTTACACAACTGCTGTTATGAAGAAAATTCCATCACAGAAGTTATTTGCAAGCAGAAGTGCACCAGTGCACGTTGGAGGAATGCAAACTGCAGAGGTTCCTGGCTGGCCCAGAGCAAGCAGATCAGCCCCGGGGGCACCTGCTGCTCTTCAAGCAGAGGAATTTCCAGGACATGAAAAGAAAAGTCAAGGAGGCTTCATAGAGTAAAATATCTTCATATTTATTGTGTCTCAGGACAACAAGAATTCTACCCAATAGATAAAATGAGTTGAAGCAGCATATAATACTGACAATCAAGTCACAGCTGAGTCGGTGCAAGGACACCTACCAAGGTAAAGGCACCAGGAGCTACATCACCAAACCTCACTACAGCTTACAGAGAACCACTACAGCCCGCACTTAAAGAAGTACAACTATAAAAAAGTATATAAAACCCAGGGGAGGGAGGAGACAGCTTGGCAACAACCTTGCTGAGCCAAGGCTTCAGGCAGGCAGGACTGTGTTTTAACAGCACTATCTCGAGAACAACTGTGTCTGGACAGTGAGGGGATGTCAAGGGGCTGCCTGAGGGAAGGGGAAGCATCTCTTTCCCAGTGGAGGCACTGGAGATGAGCACTGGGACACCCGGGAGGCACCAGCACAGTCAGTTCAGCACAGTGTGGCACTCGGGGCAAGAGCCGGGGCTGCAGCGCCTGGAGGAGCGCCCTGGCTGCAGCCACCACAGCCACAGCAATTGTCCCAGGCGGTGGCACAGCGGAGTAGTGTCAGGACGAGTCCCTGAGTGCACCAGGACAGCTGCTGCACTCCTTTCTATGAGCTAGTTGAGAAGCAGATCAGTCAGTTCAAAGCAAGATTTCACGACGTCCAGAGGAAATCTGGAGGTGGAGGCATCCTCCCCAGCCCTTCCCTGCAAGGCACACAGCAGAGGGTTAGCAGACAGGACGGATTGATACACAGCCTGAAACGACACAGGGTAAATGACACAGGGTACAATGACACAGCAGACACGGTCTCGCAGGTGCCCCCTAACCCTAAACCCCCCCCATGTGGTACCCCCACCCCAGGGGTGACCAGCAGCAGCCAGGGGGGCAGGGGCAGCCCACCAAGCTCACAGACATACCCAGCCACAGGCACAGAGCGCTGGGGGCCAGCTACACCATCTCATACTGGTTGTTGGTGATGTACCGGGACAGGCAGCAGGAGAGAATGATGCCAACCAACTGAAACAGAGCAAAACCAAACCCTGAGTGTGAGAGGTAGCCAAAACCAGGGAGAGGTGTTTTCAGGAGAAAACCTGACAAACTGATCCGGGGTTTCATGAAATCCAAGGATGGACAGTGGGGTTTACAAACCACAACAAGGGCTGCTTCAGAATCACTGAGAGTGGCTGAAGCACAGGACCCTGGCAGGCACCAGCTAAACCAGCTCCTCACAGGAGATGCTCCAGGTCCCATCCTGTTACAAGTTGCTTCACGAAGCATCTGCTGGTTTATGGTAACTGCAGAGGTTACAGAGATACCAGGAGTGTCACAGGCAATCACACAGCCACCAGAGAACGGCAGCACCTCTCCCTGCTGCAAGGACAGAGGGGAAGCAAGGCTGCTGCTCACATCGGGAAGGCACTGTTACCACAACACGCTCTGTTATCACAACACAGCCTCCCAGCACCTGTGCAGGGCCAGGGCCAGATCCTGGATGACTCTGCCCTCCACAAGCCAAGTCAGAGGCACATCAGCACAACGGGGCCCTGTCAGAGGCGTGACCCAGACAAGCTTGCTGAAGAGGCAATAAAAGCCAGGAACTGGTTACAATTCCCAAGCCTGCCATCAGCTGGGATAATGCTGCAGCTGGGAGTGTGTGTGCAGTTCACCACTGGTGCACCAGCCACATCTCAGTGAGTCCAGCCCAGCCCAGCCCAGCCCAGCCCAGCCCAGCCCGGGAGGAGCAGGCACAGCAGAGCAGCTCCAGCTCTCCCAGAGCACTCGGTACCACTGCAGGCTCCCACCTCTCCCCAGTTCAGCCCATCCCTTATGGAAAGCACACAGTGACAAGCTCATTCCAGTGAGGATCTCGGCAGGCTCCTGCTCCCCAGCCCGCAGTCCCGGGTGCTGGGTCAAGGGGAGGCAGAATTTGAGCCCCTCCGAAGTCAAGGCTGGCTGCTCAGCACCAGGAGCCCAGCAGGGTTCCACAGGGCAGCTGAAGGAGGGCCAGCTGCACATCCTGCAGCCCTCGGAAAGCCCTCGGCACCTCGGGAAACCCCAGCCTGGCTTTCCCCAGCCTGGCGTGGCCGAGCTGGGGGCAGGGGCCTCCCGCTTCCTGCCGGGACAAAGCTGCTGGAGCTGGGGCTGCTGCAGCTCCTGCAGGAAGTGCCCTGCACGATGAAGTGAGGGAGATGCTGGGGGAGAGGACATTACAGCAGGGTAGGGTGGTCAGCCACCAGCAGAAGTGCCACACAGGCACTCAGGGTGACCCCACCGCAGAGCAGGGATGCCAAACACCTTCCTGGTAACAGGGGTGGGAGGGTAGGAAAAGGAAGGGCACAAATTTGATCCCAACAGCAGGCACAGAGAGTTTGTCCATCTCCCTTTGTTTTTTTCCTGAAGTCTGTTTTTTCAGAGAGGAGATCTTTCCAAATTAAACCTGGGCTCAGGGAAATGGAGCTGGGGCTTCAGCCCTGGCTGTAAGAGACTGGGGCCTGCACAGCAGTCAGATTAAACCCAAGGGGAATCCACAGAGTAGCTGCTGCTCCCTGACTGAAACCAGCCGTGCCTTTTGTACACACCAGACTTTGCACTGAAATCAAACACCTCTGGAGACATGGCTAGCTTCCCTCTGCACTGCTCCGGAGCCAGCCAAGGGGGATTTACCTGGAAACACGCGATGCCAAAGGAGATTCCGGCCACAACGCTCATTTTGGACTCCATTGTTGACGTTACCAGGAAAAAACAACCCTGCAGAGGAAGCAGAGCAAGCACGTGGATGCAGTGCTTTCCAGCCCCAGGAGGACAAACCAGCTCCTCCCCAAAGCACCGGCAGCTCCAGGGGAGGATGCTCCCGTGCAGGCAGCAGGGGGGTCCTGCCTGCCCCCTCCTGCCAGACCTCAGCAAAGCCATTTCCCTACCAGGGCTGCCCCAGGCAGCGTCGCAGCCCAGGCGCCTTAGGAAAGGCGAGCACTGCCCTTGGGCTGCTCCCAGCCTGAGCCAGGTGACTCACCAGAGCAACCCTTGCATCACCCAACCATCCCTGCACACGAGGTCACACACCCTCACCACCGGGTCAGGACTTTGCACTGAAGGGAGATGTCAGCACTGCTGAAACAAACTCTTCTGGGAAACTGCTTCCTTACTCACCTGCTCTTCAAAACTCACACCCCCAAAGGCCAGTGCTTGGGTCTGGCCAGTCCCTGATCTCAAAGGAAGGAGTGGGAGAAGCTCAGACAGAAGGGAGGATTCCATACCCTGACCCACTCCAGGGCAGTCCCTGGGCCACTGAACATCAGCATCAATAGGGCAGCTCTCCTTTCAAGCCTGCCAGGGACAGACTAGCCCTCCTCCACACACTCATCCCTGCCCTTCCCACCTCCAGGACTGGCAGGCAGATTTTTCTGAGCTCAACTTACATCCACGAACACTTTCAGCTTGGCCTTGTTTGGGTCTTTCAGATCTTCCTCCGCGCAGTCGTTCTGGTTCTTGCAGCAGCTGCGGGGGATGCCCCTCTGGCTGAAGTACTCAGTCCTCTCCCAGTCGGAATAGTTCTGCACCCCGCAGCAGTGCAGCTGCAGTGGGAGGCACATTTGGGGAGCCAGGTCACGGCAGGGAGCTGACCCCGAGCCCCACCAGCCGCCACGGCTCCCCCGCCCTCGCCCACCTCACTCAGCACCTGCCAAACCCCAGAGCCCGTGGCGGGGACGCCGGTGGCCCAGAGGGGACACCGGGGCCGAGGGCAGCGTTCCCCCTGCGGGCAGCCAGCCACAGCCCGGGGCTCTCACCGTTCTCTGGATGGTGTCCACGGCCTCGCTGTGCCGGTCCGCCGTCACGTTGTAGTCCTTCAGGGCCAGCTCCAGGTTGCTCTCAAAGTTTGTCTTTATCTGCAGGAGACAGGTGTCAGCGGCAGCGCCACCCCTCCTGCCCTGGGGACCCCGTCACGCGTTAGTCACCGCTGGGGATGGCAGCAATGACTCGTGGCCAGCAGACGTTCCCCGCCAGCAGGCAATTAGGGGCTGTATTAGAGGGCAGCAGGGATGCACGGTGGCAGCAGGGATGCTGCCTGCAATAACAAGGACGTGCGCCGTGCCAGCTCCCTCCCAGGCAGGCACAGAAACGCTCCCAGGAGCTTTAATTACTGAAATTATTGCAGAAGATAGACCAAAGCCAGAAATTACAGTCCAGGGCTACTCTGCCTGCTCTGATGGAGTGACAACGTGCTGTGCTGGACTGACCCTGCACCCAGGCTCGTCCTTCTGGTTCTTGCAGGGACCAAGCTGCTCTGTGTGCTGGTTTAACCCTATTTTTGCTAAACTAAGCACCGCTCTCGAGCAGCCCCTCTGCCCCTCTGTGACACCTGCAGCTGCACTGGGGTAAGAGCAGCACCAAACTCCCTCTGCAGCACGGGGAGATGGCAGCGGCCACCCAGACTCACCTCGTGCCTGAAGACAAACCCCACGATGGCGGCCACCAGGACGATGAGGAAGATGAGGGACAGGAGCATGGCATACTGCGGGCAGAAAGGATGGGATGGAGGGGATGGATGGGATGGGACAGGAGGGGATGGGACAGGAGGGGATGGATGGGATGGGACAGGACAGGATGGGATGGGACAGGAGGGGATGGATGGGATGGGACAGGAGGGGAAGGATGGGATGGGGTGGGACAGGAGGGGATGGGACAGG
>WEZZ01015887.1:177565-188386 GCA_013400585.1 Chloropsis cyanopogon | reverse complement strand
GGTGCGGCCCGCAGGGATGGCGCGGGGCTGTCCTCGCCGCACCCGCGGGGCCCCGCTGCGCAGCACGCGTGGCGAGGGGCCAGCACCTCGGGCCAGCCCCTTCAGCAGCCTCATCCTTCCCTGGAGCACGGGCAAGGGGCTGCAGCCCCCAGCCCCCGGCCGGGCAGTGCGCTCGTCATCCCTTCCTTGGTGAGGGGATGGGCAGGGAAGGGCAGGACAGGGCAGGACAGGGCAGGGAAGGGTAAGAAAGGGCAGCTTTCTTCCCTCCCTTGGGATGCCCCGTGGCAGTGCCGGTGCCATGGGAGCGGGTGGAAGGGCTTCCCGGCAGCACGAAGCCGGGGGTCGGTGCCAGTCCGCTCCGTGCCAGCGCCCGTTTCCTGCCGCAGCCCGGCCGCTGTTTAGTCTGCGGCTGGTGCCAGCGCACACCATGGCCCTGGGGACTGGGCTCGCGGTCTGCCCAGTTTAACCCTTGAGAGCAGCCCCAGGGACGGGGCCTGCCCGGGGCTGGGATTGCTCGTTGGCCGGTGCAGGACGTTTTGCAGCCATGAGCTGCCCCGCAGCCTGCTCCTCTCTTCCCTCGTCCCAGGGTCTGGCTACTACCTGGAGAGTCACACCAACGAGGTGTACGCAGAGGAGCCTCCCCCCGAGCCCGCCCCGGATTACCGCCGAGGTAACAGCACCCGAGCCATCCTTTGGGCTCTCGTGGGGAAACCGAGGCANCCCGGGGCTGGGATTGCTCGTTGGCCGGTGCAGGACGTTTTGCAGCCATGAGCTGCCCCGCAGCCTGCTCCTCTCTTCCCTCGTCCCAGGGTCTGGCTACTACCTGGAGAGTCACACCAACGAGGTGTACGCAGAGGAGCCTCCCCCCGAGCCCGCCCCGGATTACCGCCGAGGTAACAGCACCCGAGCCATCCTTTGGGCCCTCGCGGGGAAACCGAGGCACGGCAGACTCCTCCGTCACCCCCCTGCTCTCCCGCAGTGCCCCAGTGGTGTGCCACGCTCAACATCCACCGCGGAGAGGCCACCTGCTACTCACCCCGGGGCAGCTCGTACCGCAGCAGCCTGGGCACACGCTGCCAGCTGAGCTGCGCCCGCGGGTACCGCCTGGTGGGCCCCAGCGCCGTCCAGTGCCTGCCCAACCGCCACTGGTCGGGGATGGCCTACTGCCGACGTGAGTGTCCCCGGCCCGCGCCTCGCCGGCGTCCCCAGGCACCCGAGCGGCCAGTCCTGGCTGCTCTGCCCACCCACACAGCACCCGCAGCCCCTTCCCTCCCCTCTTCGCCCTCTCCACCCCAGAAATCCGGTGCCACGTGCTGCCGGCGGTGCTGCGGGGCTCCTACGTGTGCTCGGCGGGCGTGCAGATGGATTCCCGCTGTGACTACACCTGCCTGCCCGGCTACCAGCTGGAGGGCGACCGGAGCCGCACCTGCATGGAGGACGGGCGCTGGAGCGGCAGCGAGCCAGTCTGTGTAGGTAAAGTCTCACCCCACGCTGCGGGGGCACGCAGGGGCTCGTCACCCGTGCCTGGGATGTCTGCAGGTGTCACCCCACATCCAGCCCGGACGTTTCCTGCACTTCCCTCCCTTGGGACCCCTGTCCCTGCTGCTCCCCGCAGTGCAGGGGGGAGCTTGGGGTGTCTGCAGGTGTCACCCCACATCCAGCCCGGACGTTTCCTGCACTTCCCTCCCTTGGGACCCCTGTCCCTGCTGCTCTCCGCAGTGCCATTAGCCCTGGGGCACTCAGCGCTGGCTTTACAGCAGCTCCGGGTGGCTCCGAGGTGCCTGGGGTGGTTCAGCACTGCTCTCATAGCTCAGCCAAGGCATCCACAGGTTCCATGAATCCCTCTCCTCCCTCGGGGCAGATCTGGAGCCTCCCAAAATCCGCTGTCCAGACTCCCGCGAGCGCACAGCAGAGCCAGGCAAGCTGACTGCCACCGTCTACTGGGACCCTCCCCGCGTGAGGGACTCTGCTGACGGTGTCATCAAGAGGTGAGGGCAGAGGCGCTGCCGGCGAGGGCTGCAGGCCGTGCCGGGTGCCGCTGCCGGGGTGCTGACGGAGAAACCTGTCTGTGGGGTCAGGGTGATGCTGCGGGGCCCGGAGCCCGGCTCCGAGCTCCCCGAAGGAGAGCACGTCATCCGCTACACGGCCCACGACCAGGCCTACAACCGAGCCAGCTGCAAGTTCCGCATCCGCGTCCAAGGTGAGAGGGCTCCCGTGGGGCCGCTCGCCGCTGCCCCAGCTCCAGCCTCCTCACCGCTGCTGGGGCACCCATCACCCCGGCCCTCAGCCAGCCTCCCCCCCGGCAGTGAGGCGCTGCCCCGTCCTGAAGCCTCCCCAGAACGGGTACATCTCCTGCACCTCCGACGGCAACAACTACGGCGCCGCCTGCGAGTACCAGTGCGACGGGGGCTTCGAGCGCCAGGGCACCTCCCTGCGCGTCTGCCAGTCCACCCAGCAGTGGACGGGCTCCCAGCCCCTCTGTGCACGTAAGCGCGGCGGGCAGGGCAGGACTGGGGGGCAGAGCTTTGGGGGACGCTGCCCCACGGGTCAAAGGGGTGACGGGGGGCGCGATGGCACCTCCCCACGCGCTCGCGTCGTGCCCCAGCCATGCAGATCAACACGGACGTGAGCTCGGCCGCCAGCCTGCTGGATCAGTTCCACGAGAAACGCCGCCTCTTCGTCATCTCGGCCCCCGAGCCCGCTAACCGCTACTACAAGATGCAGATCTCCATGCTGCAGGTGAGGGGACCTTCCTGCTGCCCCCTCCCCACCTCCACACCCAGCACCCCCTCACTGCCCCCCTCCACAGCAAGCTGCCTGCGGGCTGGACCTGCGGCACGTCACCACCGTGGAGCTGGTGGGGCAGCCCCCACACGAGGTGGGACGCATCCGGGAGCACCGGCTGTCCCTCGGCATCATCGAGGAGCTCAGGTAGGGGAGGTGGGCTGTCCTGCACAGCCAGGTGGCTCCTCAAGGGGACAGGGGGTGGGAATGGCTCTAGGAATGGCAAAGCACGAGGCTGCAGCTGGGTTCAGGAACAGCCCTTTCTGCTGCCCCAGAGGGGCTCATGCAGTGGGGGCTCCCTGCAAGTCTGAGTGCAGTGTCACCAGAGCTTCCCAGAGCGCACAGCCCCGAGGCAGAGGTGGGAGCCCCCGCTCCAGGAGGATCTGAGCGTGGAGGGCAGGCTCAGCCCTCAGTGCAAGCCCTGAGCAGCGATCCGCTCGCACTGCAGGCGCTTCCTGCACCTCACACGCTCGCACTTCAACGCGGTGCTGCTGGACAAGGCGGGCACGGACCGCGAGCGCTACATCGCCCCGGTCAGCCCCGACGAGCTGTTCGTCTTCATCGACACCTACCTGCTGAGCGAGCGCGAGGCGGCCCGGCGGGCTCAGAGCGGGGACCCCTGCGAGTGACCCCCGGCACTGCCCTCGGGGATGGACACCTTCCTTTCTGCTTTTCTAGTCGCCCACTGTAGAGGAGGAGCAGGGTGCCAAGGAGCTCCGGGGACAGGGAGCCCCTCTCTGGCTGTTCTGGCACACACAGGTGAGCAGGGGCTGTGTGCCAGCTGTGTGCCAGCTGTGTCCCACTGCCCAGAGCCAGGAGCTGTTTCCAGCAGGGGGATGGCTCAGCCCAAGCAGGACCCTGGTGGGAGACACTGGAGAGAGACAGGGATGGGGAGGCAGAGGAGAGTGGCAGGGCAGGGAGGGCAGGATGGCCAGCAGTGTGACAGCCTCTAACAGCAGCTCCAGCCTCCCCACGGCTCACCCTGCACAACCTGGACCCGATGCCACCCACTCTGAAAGCCCTGAGTAAAAGCAAATGGCCCCACGCTCAGCAGAGCCCACAGCAGCCAGCCAGCGTGCAGTCCACCCTAAAGGGCTTGCCACCTCCCCTGCCCCTCACTCCCTCTCCCACCAGCCACGGGGAACCCTTTCTGGGAACTGCTCTGGCAGTAGAATATTAACTGGAAATAAAGACATTTGTATAAAAAGTTAGTGCTGGCACATGTGTCACTGAGAGGCCTGGGAAACAAATGTTTCCTGCAGACCACAACCCCCCCAGGCTGACCCCACACAGTTCCATCCATGCAGTGCCGCAGCTGGGGCTGGGCTCTGTATGGGGAAAAGGGTGGAGAGGACAAGGAGAGAGCAGACTCTGGAAGGGGGTGGTAGGAAAAATAATGGGAAGAAATAAAAACACAATGACATTTCAAAGCATTTTGCCTGGGGGAGAAGAAGGGAGGGTCCACAAGGACTGCAGTTCAGCCTGAAATCTGGTGCAAGGGTTATGACAAAAGAAAAACCCTTTAAACGGAGCCAGGCCAAGAAGACTTTCTGCCCAAGCCTGTTTAGAGAAGGTCATGTTTATTAAAGAAAAAAACCCAAAACAATGCATGTTTGGCAGCTTTGCTTTGGCAGCTCTGCCAAGTGTGGCTCCCGACAGCAGTGCCAGCCCGGGTGCCACAGCCTACGGCCTCAGCTTGGCCATGGTGGGGCGCAGCTGCAGCGTCCCCTCGGCCCAGGAGCCCGGGTACTGGCACATCTTCTGCCACAGGTTCAGCTCCTCGCCCGTGGAGTCCATCCAGTCCACAGCCTGCCCGTGGCTGATGCCTGGGGAAAAGGATGGGGAGGGTCGCAGCTGGAGCAGCCCCCTGCCCGCAGGGCACAGCCCCAGGGTGAGGGGCTGCAGGCTGCTCACCATTGCCCACCCCCAGACGGACTCCCCCCAGGAAGTCGTTGCTGGACAGCGGCTCCCGGTCCCAGACCGTCAGCTCCAGGCAGATGTGCTGCAGCTCCTCGGCGCTGATGCCGTTGTAGACGAAGGTGTGGTTGTAATGAGGGTTCAGGGTCTTCTTCACCACAGGCGTCTTCCTCTTGGAGGCCTTGTTTTTGTGTGGCAGGAGGTAGCTGGGGGGAGCAGCCCCTCAGGTTAGCAGCACATGGGCAGCTGCCTCCTGCTCTGGGGGCTGGGGCACCTCAGCACCCCAGGGCCTGGCCTGGAGCTCCCTTCCTGCCTTTCCTGGCTTTGCTCAGGAAGAAGGACCGTGACACCCTGCAAGGGGCTCTCCTCCAGGTCCCCCAGCAGCTTTGGGAACGCCGCCAGGGAGGACAGTGCCGTCATTGCCCCCCACCCCAGGACCCTCACTCACCCCTTAACGAAGCTGTCTGAGGTCCCTCCAGACTTGGCTGCTGTGAGGTTCTTGGCTTCTTTGATCCAGACCTGGAGCTCACCACCTTCCCCTGTTTTGCCTAGGAAAAGCCCAACACAGTAGAAATTAATCAAATTTAATTTCTACCACTGCAAACTTCTGGAAAGTTCCTGCTGAACACCCTTCATCCCAGAGGTGGGTGCAGAGCCCCGACTGGCATCTCCTCTTGCCTTCTGCTGTACTGGCCCTGCCTGCTGAGGCAAAGGCAGACAAAATGCCTCATGCAGGGCCCAATGGTCAAGCCTGGTCCAGCCCCAGGGAAGCACTGAGATGGTTTGGGCAGCCTGAGGACAGCCAGGGCTGCCCTGACCCAGAGCAGCCGTGCAGCTGCTGCAGGGAAGGCTGCAGTGACACCACCCGNGAAGCACTGAGATGGTTTGGGCAGTCTGAGGACAGCCAGGGCTGCCTTGACCCAGAGCAGCTGTGCAGCAGTGACACCACCCAAGAACCCCATCCAGAGCCAGCCTGCACGGCCCTGAGCAGGCCCTGCAGGGCTCCACGCTGACCCTGGAGCTTCAGCACTCACCTTTCCTGCCATTCCCAGCCCCAGGATGCTTGGCAGATGGGATGTACTTCATGGAGACAACCAGCTCCCCCTTGTACTGGTGGAGACCAGCAGCATCTGCCCCAATCTGCAAAGAGGTGAGAATTACCAAGCACTGCAGAGAAGCCACAGCACACACAGTGACAGCCTGGCGTGCAGCACCTCCCGGACTGGGACAAAGGGCCTGGCTTCTCCTAGATGTGGCTGAGCTGGCACAAGTGCCTGTGAACTGCCCCCAGCATGACCAGGGTCACCCAGCTCCTTTGGGACCTTATCACCTGACAAGGAGGAGGGAAGCTAGGCCCAAGGCAGAAGATCTGCCCTTTTTCACTACAACAGCACTGCTGTTTACACCTGGGGCTTTCCTATCTCCACACACTGGATTTGGCACAAGCCTTTTGGCAATGCTCAGCTGAGGTCTCCACCCGCCTCTGCCCACTGAGGGCCATGCCCCTGACAGGACCAGGGCAGGGAGGCTGCGGGCAGCAGGGGCACACCTTGCCATGCAGGGGTAGGAACTCCTCCAGGTGGCTCTCGAAGTTCCAGGCATCCAGCGGGACCTCCACCTCCCCCAGGAAGGTGTTGCGGCCGAAGCGGTCGTGGTGCCACACCGAGAACTGCAGCGTCCTCCCGAGCAGCAGGGACTTGTTAATCTCATACTGGGGGGAGAGGAAATCCACTGCTGAGCAGGCAGCAGAGGACAGGCCTGGCAAGTTCCATCAGCTACAGCTCACGAGCGTGAGAGGAGACAGGTTTGAGAAGCAATGGATGCACACAGGAGCCTGTTCCTCTTTCCTTCCGTGCCTGCCGAAACCTCGGAGTCCCAGGGCAGTGCTGCAGGAGCCTGTGCTCTCCTAGCTGATGGCCCTTGGAGCCAGGACTCATGGCATCTGGCCATCCCACCAGAGCAGAGCTCTGCCAGCCCACCGAGCCTCAGGTGGTCAGAGCACAAGACCTCAGCAAACCTGGCTGTGCGAGCCTAAAAACCAAACCACAGCTCTCACTTCCTCCTGTGCAAGAGTGCCTGGCCTCAGAGTGCCCTGCCAGACTCAGGGACAGAGCCAGCCAGCAGGGATGGTGAAGGGCACTGCCAAGTTCTGGGGCCCAGAACCATCTTATCTCTGCCCCCGTGGCTGCTGCCCTCCCTCCTGCCACTGCAACATGTCCCCAAGGGCCAGGAAACCTTCACCTTAGAAGGAAATATCCAGGGTAAGCAGGATGCCTCTGCTGTGGGGACTGCCACAGGAACCAGGGACATGTCCCTGACACAGTCAGATCTGCAGCTGTGCCTCCACCCCACCGTGGCACTGGGGCTTGGCAGCACAGCCAGGGCAGAGCTGGGGGCGCAGGGATTTTGCAGCTTTCAGGGTGCAGAGACCCTGCTGCAGGGTCAGGAGCTCAGCCCTCCCCTTGCTTGTTCCAGCAGCATGCCCTGAGCACCGGCAGCCCGGGCCATGCCCGCCCACCTTCAGCAGCTCGTTGTACAGGGGGTTGATGGTGTTGCGTTTGATGGTCGTCTTGCGCTTCCCCTGCCGGGATTTGTCGGGCAGGAGGTAGGTCTTCACATACCTGAGGGGAGAACAGGCACCACTTCAACACGGCCCCCCCACAACTAATCATCCGAGCTCCCCAGGGCACCCCAGACCTTCTGCCTCACCAGGACCCTCCCACTTACAGCTCCCAGCTCTGGTGGGCACCCACAACCCAGCTGGGCACCAGCAGCGGTGCCAGCAGCCATCGCCCCCCCGGCTCTCACGGGTTGGAGCGCTTCCTGCCCTCGTCCCCGTAGGCCAGCTGGCGACACTCCTTCACGTGAATGAACAAGGTCTGGGTCTTCTGCTCGTAGCTCAGGGAGAAGGAGATGCCCCCGGTGACGGCCACGCTGCCGAAGTCGCCGGCCTCACTGTAAATGCTGACCATGCTCCCCAGTGTGCTCTGGAAGACAAGGCAGGGCTGAGCTGGCACAGGATCACCTGACAGTCCCTCCTCATCCTCAGCAAGGTTATTCCCTCTGCCTCTTCTGCACATTCCCTCAACTCCCCGTGGCCGGGGATGGCCACAAGTGCCTCCCACCCCTACACACCTGCCTGTGAGGGAGCTGCATCTCTGCATTTTGATTCCTTCAAGGTGAAGAAGCCCCCACGCACAAGGCTTTTAACCCTTCCCTCCAGGAGCTGCCTGCCCTGCCTCCCTCCCACCCAACCCTTCGGCACTGCCCTCCTCCATCACCTCTCCCTGCAGCGGGGCAGAGCACAGCCCCGCCACGGGACTCACCGAGGAGGTGCCGCTGCGCACGCTGCCCCGGGCCACCCGCTGCCGGTGGATCTCCACCAGGTTATCGATGTCCTCCTCCTCCTCCTCCTGCACGGACAGAGACAAGCCGCCTGCGTTGGGCACAGCCAGCCAGACACCCGGCTCCTCCAGCCGGCAGCCACCTCCGTGGCACTCTGAGGGTCTCACCAGCTCCGTGTTGAGGCCAGGGACTGACTTGCTCCTGTCCCCCAAAGAGCCACCTTCCCCCACAAGGTCCTCGGGGCGCAGGTCGATCACGGACTTGGTGTAGTCTGCAGGAGAGGTGGTGAGCGGGAGGCACGGCACGGGGCAGGACTGGCAGAGCCCTGCTGCTCCCCCACGCAAGGGGCTGCCCCAGCCTCTCCCACCTGCACTGAAAGCCCTTCCCAGCCCGGGGAGGAGGAGCTGCCCACCCCGGCCGTGTCAGCACCCACGCATCTCTCACCCGCAGGCCTCACCACCCGCCGGGGGTTCTTCTTGAATATCATCTCATGCTCGTCCACCAAGGTGCTGCTGCGGGTCCCCACGGTGGTATCCTGGGGAGGAAGTGTCCCTTCAGAGCAGGGCAGGGCTAGGAGCCCTGTGGGTGCCCAGCCCCACACCCCAGGACAGGGCTGAGCCTGCTGGAGCAGCGTCACACACCCGTCCGTCAGAGAACGCGTTTTTGGAGCGGAGAGGGAGGGTCAGGCTGGAGGAAGCAGGTCCTGCTGGCCCAACAACCTGTTTTCCAGGGACGGCTCTCTCCAGGGAGTTCCTCCTGTGGCAGACACAGAAAGGTCTGTCCCAGGCCACAAGCACCGCTGGCACAGCAAGCGCTGGCCAGGAAATGGCACTTGAGCTGCCTGTAGCAGCCTGGGAGCAGAGGACCTTCCTGCCCAGGGACAGGCTGCAGCCCAGCCAGAGGAGCCAGCCTCCCCTCACCAGACTGAGAAAAACACACTTCAGATGAAGGTCCCATCCTCTGCCAGCCAGTCTTGCCAAGGACAACCTACCCCGGGATCCTCTCACCTGCCCCCCACATCTGGTCTGTAGCTGTCCAGGCTCATGTTTTCCATGGACTCCGTGTCGCTTTTGCCATCCCGAGGGTCTGAGGCATCTGGAAACAAACTGCAGACAAGCAAAACCACAGGTATGTCCTGTTTGGCGAGGAGGTCGGCCTGAGAGAGCTTCAGTGCCACCGACGATCCACACGGGGCAGCAGATTCTCTCAAACCTGCAGCAGATGAGAGCTGGTGTCTGGAGCCAGGGGGAGAGCAGGGATTCTTACCTGGACTCCTCCCGGGGTGCAGGGGGGCTCGGCTGCCGGACTGCAGAGGAGCTTTTAGGCTCGCTGAGCTGGGCTTTCTGCAGGAGGGTTTGTCCCACAGTCTCTCTTTTGTTGGCTGGAAGGAGAGCGGTATCAGGAGCAGGTATCACTGCTCCAAGCCCGTTGCCTGGAGCAGGAGCTGCTCCCATCCAGCTCCATACTGGGCAGAGGTGCGCTGGGGAAGGCTGGAGCATGCCAGATGGCTGGGCTGTGGGAGAGGGCATTGCTGTGGCAGCCCTACCTGCGGGCCTGTGCCGCAGGGACAGCCGCACCATGTCGCTGCCCAGGCGGTTGGCGAAGCGGTTCACCCTCTGGTCATAGAACCAGTCACCCGTTGTCTTCTTCAGCTCTCTGCAGGGCAGGGGGTGGAGGGGGCAGTCAGGGGCAGCGGGGGCTCTCCGCTGTGCCCCAGCCCACCCTCGGTGCTGCCACAACCCAGGAAGACAGGCACAGTGGGCAAAATCAGCAGGTTACAGGGCAGAGAATTCACCGGGCAGTTGGCAGGTTCAGCTACATCCTCAGCAAACACGGGAGCAAGCTGGCCAAGTTTTATAGGACAGGGGAGGCCAAAAGGGAGGAAACCTGGGATGCTCGAAACACAGGCTGTGCAAGGGACACAGGGGCATGCCGCAGTCAAGGCAGGGGGGTGAAGCAGCAGGACACAAAGCAGACACAAGAGTGAGGTGTGACCAATTCTCCTTCACCCAAACATGGGAACTCTCTCCAGGAGTGACAGCATAGCAAGATGCCCTGCACTGGAGAGGATCTTCCAGGCTAGCAAAGGCTGGTGATGGGGCACGAAATTGAGGCAACTGAGAAGAGGAAGGGACAGGAGGGATGTACAGAATGTGTCTGCCACTAGTCCTGGCTACTCACGCCTCCTTGGTGCAGACTTTGCAGCGCCAGGAGCCGCCGGGGCTGTAGGAACGGCAGTCCCGACACACCAAGTGGTTGCAGCCCCGGCAGGTGTTGGCCTTGGGGCTGACGCGGCCCAGGCTCTGCTGGCAGCGGGCGCAGGTCCGCTCGCTGTAGCGCTGGCTGCCCCGCTTGGCTCCCTTGCGCCGGATCTCCAGCAGCTCATTCTTCAGGCGCCTGCTCGGACCCGACACCAGGAGCTGTCAGAGGCACCCCGGGGACACCCGCCATCCACACTCTCACTCATCCACCCGCTTCCAGAGCAAAGCGGGCAACCAGCTCCTGCCCAGCTGCAGCCGCGCTCGCACCTGATCCGCCTCTCCTCCGCTTTGCGGAGCTCCTCGTCGCGCTGCAGGACCTGCAGGATCAGATCCCTCTCCGCGTCCGACAGGAAGGACAGATCCACAGCCTCCGACATGGCTCCACCCGGGATGGCCGCCCCTCACCGGCTGCCAGCTAGGGACACGCCAGCGGCTGAGCGCGGGTCCCGCCCCGCCAGGTGCCCCGTGCCCGTGCCCGGGGCTGGCCGGGATGGCGGCACCAGGACACCGGCCC
>WEZZ01015887.1:154493-173051 GCA_013400585.1 Chloropsis cyanopogon | reverse complement strand
CGCTCGCCGCCGGGGCCGGTACTCGCCGCGCTGACCGGCGGCACCGTCTGTCTCCGCAGTGGGGAACATCCCGTATGAGGCCACGGAGGAGCAGCTGAAGGACATTTTCTCGGAGGTCGGGCCCGTGGTCAGCTTTAGGTGAGAGCGGCCGCGGGTGCCCGTGCGCGGGCAGACCGAGCCCCGCGGAGCCGGCCTTGGCACCGCGGGACCGCACATCGTTAACGCCGGGAAGCGTCTCTAGAACCATCCAGCACAGCCGTTCCCGCAGCGCTGCCGAGCCCGGCGTGTCCCCGGTGCCCCACGCACACACCTCCTCACCCTTCCCGGGCCGGTGGCTGCCCCGCTCGCTGCCCGGGCTGCCGGCTGTGCTGCTCGACAGCCGCTTTGGCCACGGAGCTCTGCCCGATCCCACCCAAACCTCCCCGCGCCCCCCGAGGCTGTTCCTCCCGCAGAGCAGCACCTGCAGGCGTTGTGAGGCCGTGCCCAGGGCAGAGGGACCCAGTGGCTGTGCCAGGGTCACCTGGAGATGGAGCACAATGTCTCCAGCACAGCAGGTGGGCCTGGGCAGGCAGTTCTGGGCTGGAGGAGCTGCCCTGATAAGTGCTGAGGTCCTGGGCCGGCCCTGTGCTTCTCGCTGCCATCCCTGTGCCTCTCGGGCGTTTTCCAGGCTGGGCTCCAGGCCCTGGAGAGCTCAGTTAGGGTTTGGGGGTTCTGGCAGCAGCCAGTCCCATCCTGTGGGGCCACGGGAGGCACTCAGCTGGCCCTGCCGGGCTCCCTGCACGCGGCAGCCTTGGGACCCCCATGCCAGGAGCCCCCTTTGCCTTTGGCTGGGCCCGGCTGCTGCGTGCCTTGGGCTGACGGCGCTGCTCCAGCGCTGCTGGGGCTCTGTGCCCGTGTCCCCTGCAGAGCCTGGGGCACGGCGGGGTGCCCACGGCGCCCTGAGCGCTGCTCTCCTCGTGCCAGGCTGGTGTACGACAGGGAGACGGGGAAGCCCAAGGGCTATGGCTTCTGCGAGTACCAGGACCAGGAGACGGCGCTCAGCGCCATGCGCAACCTCAACGGGCGCGAGTTCAGCGGCAGGGCCCTGCGCGTCGACAACGCCGCCAGCGAGAAGAACAAGGAGGAGCTCAAGAGTGAGTCGGGCTCTGGGGTCTCGCTCCTGCTGGGCCCGGCCTTGGCAGCGCTGCAGGGCGTGTCTCTGCTGCCAGGCTGCTCTGGGAGGGGTTGGGAGCGGTTCCCCAGGGGGATGCATGGGCTCAGCTCTGGGCTGTCGCTCCCAGATGATCACAGAATCACAGAATTGCTTAGGTTGGAAAAGGTTTGTGAAGATCATGGTCCATCCTTTGACCAAACACGCTGCATCAGCTAGATTGGAGCACTAAATGGCACATCCAGTCTTTACTGAAACGCTTCCAGGAGCAGTGGCTGCACAGCCTCCCTGAGCAGCCTGTTCAATGCCTAATCACCCCTTCTGTGAAGAAATTCCTCCCAATGCCTCCCTGGTTCTGCTGCCTCCTTTCCCCCGGTGCTCCTCCTGCTGAGCCCACCACCTGCGCTGTTCGTGTTGCGGTACAAAGTCACCAACTGTGTTGCAGGCTTGGGCACAGGTGCGCCCATCATAGAGTCACCCTACGGGGACCCTGTCAACCCCGAGGATGCCCCCGAGTCCATCAGCCGGGCAGTGGCCAGCCTGCCACCCGAGCAGATGTTTGAGCTGATGAAGCAGATGAAGGTGAGCGCAGGAGGGCCACGCTCCCCGCGTGAGCGCAGCTCCTCCCGCCGCTGCCTGCACCCTCCTGCCCGTGTCACACCTTGTCAGAGCTCTGATCAGGGCCTGTTTTCTCAGCTCTGTGTCCAGAACAGCCCCCAGGAAGCCAGGAACATGCTGCTGCAGAACCCACAGCTGGCCTATGCCCTGCTGCAGGCCCAGGTGGTCATGAGGATCGTCGACCCAGAGATCGCCCTGGTTTGTCCCTTGCTGTTCATCCGGGCTTGGGAGGACGTTGCTGGTAGCCTTTGTGGAGTGGCAGTGGAAGAGAACTCCTTTCTCCTTCTTCCCTAGAAAATCCTGCATCGCCAGACCAGTGTTCCTCCTCTGATCCCAGGCAACCAGCAGCCAGTGCCAGGGCCGGGGCCTGGGCCGGGACCGGGGCCTGGGCCGGGGCCCAACGCGCAGCTGAACCCACAGAACACCCCATCGTCCCAGCCACAGCCCATAGTAAGAGCCTGCTCAACACGAGCTGTGCAGGAGGAGTGGGCAGTGCCAGCTGCAGCTGTCCCAGCTGGGGCACATGCCTGGGTGTGGGGGCACATGCCTGAGTGTCAGGGGCACATGCCCAGATGTCCGGGGCACATGCCCGGGTGTCAGGGGCACGTGCCCAGGTGTCGGGGTGTCCCTGAGATCCAGTGTCTCTCCGGGCAGGGCGGCATGCACGTCAATGGCGCTCCTCCTCTGATGCAGCCCCCCATGCAGGGGGGAGTGCCAGCCCCGGGACAGATGGCAGCCTCTGTGCAGGGCCCAGGCCCTGGCCCCATGGCTCCTGGAGGTGAGTTTGGGCCGAGCTGCCCCACCTGTGAGCACACAGGTCCTGCAGACACCCCCTCTGCCTTCCCCCTGACCAGAGGGCTCGGCCCTGTGAGAGCACACCTAATCCTGTACTGTACACTGTGGTTGTGCTGCTGCCAGAGGTGGGCTGCAAAGTTGGATTGTCACTGGGGGGAGCCAACACCAAGGGAATAAAGCTCCAGGTGCTCCCCCAGGAGCTGGGGGCGAGAAGGTGTTTGGGACCAGAGGAACGGGTTAGCCATCAGGGCTGGCTGAGGGGGGGTCTGATCTCTGCCTGTCCCCTCTCAGGTGGGATGCAGCCACAGGTTGGGATGCCGGGTGCGGGGCCGGTCCCCTTGGAGCGCGGACAAGGTAAAACAGACGCGTGTAGCGCTGTGTGTGGTGTGAGCCTCGCTCCAGTGAGCAGTGTGTGCCCCAGCTGTCTGCAGCCTGGCTGTGCCCAGCCCCGGGGCTGTGCCCGGGTTTGTTCACTGGGGCCCAAGGCTGTGCTAGCAGCTCCCTGGCTCCCAGGGCTCAGCCCGTGCCCCTCTTGGCTCCCAGCTCGTTCTGCGCCCTGTTGCGCCGTCGTGCCCTGGAAGCCAGGAGAGCTGCCCGTCTCCACCGCGTGGGATGTGCCTATGTTTTCACCTCTGTGAGCCCGTGTCTGTCCCTGTGCTTGTGCGGGCAGGCGGAGCTTGCTTTTCTCTGGTCCTTGTCTGCTCCTTCGCTGCCTGGGTGCTGGGGAGCAGCCGGTGCGGCGCCGCGTCCTCCCGCGCCGTGCCCGGCAGAGGGAGCCGGGGCTCCGGTTTGGCTTCAGGCTCGGCAGGGACTTCCCGGAGGGTGAGGCTCGGCTTTCCCTCCGCAGGCACGGGCTGTACGGCCCAGCCCCGCGGCCCGGTTCCCTGTGGTTCACATGTTGCCATACGTAGGTTAGCACGGCCCCGGTGTTCCTGTTCTCCCAGGAGCAGCACCTGCAGACACCTGTCACCTCTGTTGCCTTGACTTCTATCCTGGGCCTCGTTTCAGCAACGTGGCAAACCTAGTCTGAGATCCTTTGGCCTTAGTGACAGCTGACTCTCGTTTTCTTTGGGATGGGCACTGTCTTCCTGAGAGCTCTCTGATAGTTCTTGGCACCCAAAAGGTTTTGGAGAGCAGAAGCTGAGTGTGCACTGTGGGGCCATCGTGGCCCCACAGAGTGCTGTGTCTCAGCAGGATGTCTTCTCTCCCTGCCTCTCTCCCTGCGTGAGGGAAGGACTGTGCCACGCTGGCTGTCCTGCCTGTGGTGACAGAGCGGGTGTTAATGGAAGAGGTTGATAAAGCAAGATTTGCAACATTTTCTCTGTAGGTTTTCCTGGGGATTTCAGGGGGTGTGATCCTGCAGGCAGCACTGTCCCCAGAGCTGGTGCATGTGTGCATACACTATTTACGTGTCTGCTCTTTCCCTCTTTTCCTGCTGCTTGCCCAGGGAACCTGCAGCTCTCGCCCGTGGGACCTGCCAGGCCTGCGTCTATCGAACGCGTTCAAGGTACCCCGGCACCAGCTCCCTCTTCCCGTGGAGCTTGTTGTGGAGTGTGCAGACAGCAGCTCTCACCCTGCTGTTCTCAGGGCCAGGGACTGGCATGTCACTTATTGCAGCCTGACAGAGTAATAGGAGATGAAGGAGGCAGGATTTCTTCTAGGGCTACAGGAGGGAGCAGGCTAGAACCATGCACGGAGCCTCCAGTGGAAAAGGAGGCCCTGCTTGGAAAGGGCTTTTGCCTAAGATCCAGCCCCCTTTGACACTGTGCTTCCAGGAGCCTTCCAGGTCTTGCTTTGCTTCTGGCCCCACGTCAGCAGGGTGTTGATGCCCACACTTGTAGGGATTGCCATGGGGGCACCCATGCTTGGTTTGGCCCCTGATGCCATAAGAAACCTGAAATAAAGCCAGAGAAGGAAAGGAGAGGAATACAATCGGCAGCTAGGGCAGGGGCTTTGGTGTGCTCCAGCCTCGTGTGTGGGGCTGCGTCCCCAGCAGACAGCACAGCTCAGGGGAGCAGCATGGCTGCCCCACACCCGGCCCGAGAGCGCCGGGGACAGTCTTGGCACGGCACGGGTCATGCAGATCCTCACGAGTTCTTGTGTGTCTCCCTGGCAGTGCCCATGCCAGACCCGAGGGCCCCTATGCAGCGTGGACCTCTACCTGCTAGTGGCCCGCCGCCCCGAGGCCTTTTGGGAGATGCCCCGAATGACCCTCGCGGAGGGACCCTGCTCTCAGTCACTGGAGAAGTGGAGCCCAGGTGAGGGGAGAGGGAAGGAGAGGAGCCCTTGGCACCGTCCCCTGCCCAAGGGTAACCTCTGGCTGAGGACAGGGATGGCACCAGCCTTCCGGGACTCACTGCTGCCTGGTCGGAGGCCTGTGTGCTGCCAGCCACGGGGCCGGCCCGTTTCCCCGGGGAAGGGATATCCCCGGGGTGATGGCAGCTGCCCTGTGGCGTGGGGCCACCAGCACCCATCCCTGTGCCAGCCTCACCCTCCTCCCCTGCGGCCGGCTTCGGGGGCAATCCCAGCGCTCTGCCCAGACCGTGCCAAGCCAGTGTCTGATTCACACTCTCTCGCTTTTTCTCCTCCTCCTGCTTTGCTCTCCTCGTCTCTCTGCGTCAGAGGTTACCTTGGGCCGCCCCACCAGGGAGCCCCTATGCACCATATGCCTGGTCATGACAGCCGTGGCCCCCCCCATGAGATGAGGGGGGGACCCATGGGAGAACCCCGACCACTGATGGGAGAGCCGCGGGGGCCCTTGATGGATGCTCGAGGTGAGAGAGGGGGCATGAAACACTGGGTGGCTTGGATTGCGCAGGCAAGAAGTCAGAGCGGAGCCGGCTGCCCCGACCCGAGGCATAGGAAGGGGGTTTGGGCAGTGCAATGACTGACTCCAGGCACGGAGGGTCAGTCCCAGGGTGCAGGGGCCTTTCTGCAGGCATGTCCTCTGCCCCCAGCCCTGCACCTCTGCGGTGCTTGCTGGCCCCCGGACAAAGGAGGCAGCGGGCTCGCTCCCACACTCTCTGCAGCGCTGCTTCCTTCAGGAGCTCACCTTGTGTTTCCTCCGCAGTCGGAAGAGATCCCCGAGGGCTGGAGCCACGAGGGCTGGAGCCGCGCGGGCTGGAGCCCCGGGTGATGGAGGCGCGGGCGCTGGAGGCGCGAGGCCTGGAGCCGCGGGTGCTGGAGCCGCGAGTGCTGGAAGCCAGGGCCATGGAGGCCAGGGTGCTGGAGCCCCGGGGCCTGGAGCCTCGAGGGCCTGGTCCCAACCCGCGTGGCCCGATGCCCGGTGGGATACAGGGTCCTGGGCCACTTAACATGGGAGCCAGTGGCCCGCAGGGGCCCCGCCAGGTACACACAGCTCTGCTCAGCTGGTCGGGCACCCACGGCGTCCTGTGGGCTGGGGCTGGGGCTGGGGCTGGGCGGGGGTGTCCCACGGAGCAGCAGCTCTGGGAAGCACCAGGCTTTGGTCACTGGCTCGGAGGGGTCAGGGGGTCTGTCCCATTTCCCCAGCACTGCCCATCAGCTGGGGACAGACAACGCTCAGGCCTCTCTCCTCCTCTTCCTGAGGTGCAGGAAGGAGCACAGGAGTTGGGAGGGGAGAGCACATAAAATCCACTCTTTTCTTCATGCTCAGGCATCTTCAAGCAGTCTGTGAGGGCATCCATCTGATCATCTGTTTTACCTTTCTGAATTTGTATGGCTGTGTCCAGAAACTCCCCCAGTCCCTAACCCCTCTCTTACTCCCCCAGGTTCCTAACATGGCTGGGGCAGGCATGCAGGGAGGAGGCATACCTGGGGCAGGAGTCCAAGGAGCTGGTCAGCCTGGAGGCTTTAGCCCTGGACAGAGCCAGGTCACCCCCCAGGATCATGAGAAGGTGAGAGAACAGAAGGGAAAGGGTGAGACAGTAGGAGCAGCACTTCCTGAGTGCCTTTCTGTGGCGGAGTCAGCCCCTCCCTGGCTCTGGCATGCTGTGGCTGCTCTGGCAGGGCACGTCTCTGACCCCTCTTTCCCCACAGGCAGCGCTGATCATGCAGGTCCTGCAGCTGACAGCAGACCAGATCGCCATGCTGCCCCCAGAACAGCGGCAGAGCATCCTCATTCTGAAGGAGCAAATCCAGAAATCCACGGGGGCGCCCTGACAGGTGATGTCCTTAACCTGGTCTCACCCTGTGCCTGTTCCCCTGCAGTAAAACAGAGCTGCCTGGGATGGGGCTCTGCCCTGCTTCCCTCTGTGCTGGGCTCACCCTCCTCTCCTTTCTGGCAGGCACGGGGTGAAGATGCCGTGTGCCTGGATAGTGATGCTCCATGGCAGCTGCTTCCCATTGCTACCTAAGCTGATGGTGCATTTTAGGAGAGGCTGTATCACCCTCAAGAGGTTTTACCCTCCAGTTCATCTTTCTTTTTTTTTTTCTGTGTATATTTTATGATGTTTGAAATAAAGTGGGAGGAGGGTTTGAGTACATCCATGTCCCTGGTTGCCTTCTTTGGTCTCTCATGGAGGCCAGAGTGGGAGTGTTGGGCTCTGGGAGCAGTCTTGTCCAAACCACTCGCCATCCTCCCTCCTCCCCACACCAGGGCAAGAACTCATAATGGAATTTCTTGTGCCGTGCTGTTCACAGGGGTCTAGGGGAAGGGCAGGACAGAGAGCTTGGCTTTCTCTCCCTGCTGGCAGGGCAGGAAGGGCTCTGGATCCGATGGCAGGATCACTTACCACACCAGCCTGCCCAGCCAGCGGGGTTTCCCTCTCTGCATACGCTGAGCAGAACTTGGTGGGAGCTGAGCTGTGTGCTGGGTGCAGGCTGCCTCTGGGAGTGCCAGCAAGCCCCTGCAGAGGGGTGTCTGATCCTGCACCCCAGAGGGTTTGCTATGGACCAGCTCTTCTATTTCAGCCCTGCAAGGGGGCAGAGCATGGGCTCCTTTGTACCTGCACAGCTGAGTCACCACGGAGGCTTTCATTACAAAGAAAAGGAAGTTTAATTTATTCTTATACAAAAGAGTGTTTAAAGCCTGAGGCCATTTGGCCCCTGACACCTGTGTGGATGCCCAAGTCCCATCCCGTGGTTCTGCCCAACCTGCTGGGCTGCCACTGCTTCCTGCTGCTCCAGCAGCATCACAGAACGGGGCTCTGGTTTCCCAGGGGGGCTGGCTGGAGCTACACGCCCACCTGCTCCATGAGGACCCCTGTACACCAGGACAGGCAGGCAGCAGTCTTTGAGCCTGGAATTTCTCATGGAGATGGAGCACCTTGCCTGGCTTCAGTGCATGCACAGGTGCTTATCCCTGGCCTTGCTGTGGAAGAGGCTTGAGGCAGTACAGTCAGGGTCCCTGCCCGCTGGGGTGCCAGCCTCGCTGCCGCTTAGAAGTTTTCCTTGTTGAAGTAGAATTTGACTTTCCTGGGGTCCAGGCTGGAGTGTTGGTGACAAGACTTCTGCAGGCTCTTCGCCAGGGCCTCTGGCCCACAGAGGAACACCCCAACCACTGACCTGCAAACAGCACGGGAATGTCAATGCCAAGCGGGCAACTCATGGAAAAGCGATTTAAAAGTTTCTCGGACTCCCTGCAGGGGATAGCACTCCTCTCCCAAAGCCAGCCCAGTGCTGAGTGGCAGGAGCCTCTGACTCCAACATCCCAAATTCCCTGCTGAGCTCTCACCTGGGGTGGGCTGCAGCCACTGCTGCAAACTCCGTGTTCCACATGGGCCGCCCGAAGATGGTTTTGTGCCTGAGGCCCGTCACTGTGTCCGTGGCGGTGTCGAAGTGGAGTGCCACGTTGTTGGCCTGGGCAGGCAGGGATGGTGAGAACCCTAGGCACCACCATGAGCCCCCTCCAGTCCCTCACCACAGAGGAGCACCCCTTGTTGATCCCACCAAACGCTGTGCCTGGACTTTGTGCCTAAAAGCCGTTGTCATGCTTGCCCTGCCCTGCCCTTCCTGCTCAGCTTGGCCACCCTGTGTCCCCCTCCTGCAGCCATGCCAGCCCGTGGTTGACTCACAATGCTGGTGTCCCAGCCAGTGAGGAAGAGGCGGTAGGTGAGGAAGTCTGCCTTGCCCGACTCGGCCATCTTCTGCTCCAGTGAGGCAAGCAGGTCGTTGAACCAGGCAAAGGCTCCTGTGTCCCGGCACAGCCAGTAGAAGTAGATCTGGGATGCAGGGAGAGAGGGATTGCTCAAGGTGGAGCAGAGCCAGAGCAAGAAACCCACAGCTGGTCCCGTGGGACACTCCATACCTTCTTGGTCTTGAGGGTCTGGTCAGCCTGCTGGAACTTGTACCAGATGGACTTGAGGACGGAGGCGAAGGGGGTGACGCCGATGCCTGCTCCAACCAGCATGGCCACCTCGTACTGGAACACGTCTTCGCTGGCTGTGCCAAAGGGACCATCCACCTCGATCCTGGCCAAGGCAGGGCCTGGGTGAGAGGCACGGCCTCCCCAGATCCCTGGCACGACCTGTTGGGCACTCCCCAAGCTACCTGGGTATTTCCAGTTGGAAGGTGTCGATGAGACGCTCTGTCCAGTCGCCGGCTGCCCGGACGTGGATGGAGAAGAAGTCCTCCTCAGGTGCAGAGGTGAGGGTGAAGGGGTGCCACTCCAGCGGGGAGATGGCGGGGCAGTTGACGAAGATGTACTGCCCCACCTCCATGCAGAAGCCCTTCTTCTGCATCTGCAGCTCCAGCACGCGGGCAGGGTGCATCACCACCTGCGGGCACGGGCAGGGCTCAGCGCCCAGCCTGGCCTGTCCCTAGGAAGGGGCTGTGGCCCCTGCCCGCCTCCCCAGGGCCACCACAGCGAGGAGCTGTGGCACTGGTGACTCCAAGCGTAGGAGCTGGCAGAGGAACAGGCTCCTGCACCACCCACCTTGGTGACAAGCACCTTCTGCTGCGCACGCCAGACCCGCAGGATCCGCTCAAAGACATAGAGGATGATGGGGGCAAGGACCCACTTCCAGGACTGCAAAGATGGAGGAGAGCAAAGGATTGGGGAGGGCTGGGGCCAGAGCATCCCAAGGGCAAGGGAAGAGCTTCTCCCCCAGAGCCATCCCACCACTGCCCTACCTCGGCAGGGATGCTCCCGAACTCGGGGTCTTTGCAGCAGGCGTGGGTGCAGTTCTGGGCCCGCCGTGGGAGGTACTCGGCGCAGTGATAGGGGTGCACCTCCACCATGCTCTGCTCCGTCTGCCCACGCACCAGCCCTCTGCAGGGAGGTGAGGGATGAGCCCGGAGGCCAGCTTCTACCCCCAGCCAGGGCTGAGCCACACCGTGTGAGGCCGGCTGGGCTGGCCCGCCCTGGGAATGGCAGTTCACAGCCCCGCTGGACTGTCCCCGTGGCTGCCCCACCACAGGTCTGTCTGCCGCCCCTGGGAGCGCTGAGGAGCCTTACGCGATGCCGTGGATGACGAGGCCAGCGAAGTAGACGAGGAAGAGGTGGTGTGTGTACCAGAAGAGCTCAAAGTAGTTCCTGCGGATGAACTCGGTGGAGGACGTGACCATGAGGATGAGCGCCAGCGTGATGATCACCCCCGTCAGCCCCGGGATGGTGGTGAAAGCCACGTACTCGACGGTCTGCAGGGGCAGCAGGGTGTGTTAGGGGAGCAGGGGGCAGCTCGTGGTGGGGTGTGGGATGCCAGGGTGGGTTAGGGGAGCAGGGGACAGGTCGTGGTGGGGTGCGGGATGCCAGGGTGGGTTAGGGGAGCAGGGGACAGCTCGTGGTGGGGTGCGGGATGCCAGGGCCACACTCACCGTCTGGTTGGAGTGGATGGGGTTCAGCCACTTGCTGCCCTGCAGGTGCATCTTGGAGAGGACAGCGGGGAGGCTGCTGTCGGTGGCTCGTTGGCTCTGGTTGTAGCGCTCCAGGTTGAAGAGGTGGGCGATGGTATGCACAGCTGGACAGGGGACAGGCAGTCACCCACCGGGCAGCTCCCAGTCCCCACTGGTGCCCCATCCCAGTCCAGGGGGTACCTGTGAGCAGGGCCAGTGCGTAGGCCACCAGCTTGTGGAAGGTGAGGTTGTGGTCCAGCTGCTTCCGCAACGTCCGCCTGCAGCACTGCAGGGAGGGGCAGTGGTGTCAGTATGGGGACAGGGATGGGGACGGCCACGCTGGCTGTGCCACCACGGGACACTCACCGAGCAGGTCCCACGGAGGAAGGAGAGCAGGTTGCGGCAGACGGGCAGCAGGATCAGCATGCTGTTGAAGTTGAGGCACTTGGCTGATGCTCGAGCCCATGCCAAGGCAGACTGGGGAGAGGAGAGGGGTGAGCACCACTGTCCTGCCGTGCTGTGCCAGGACTGGGTCAGGATGGGGCCAGTCGGTGCTGAGCTAGGCTGGGACTGGGATGGAGAGATGCTGGGCTGGCATGGGGACTGGGAGGGGTGACACTAGGAGAGGACTGGGAGGGGGAGATGCTGGGCTGGCCTGGGATGCTGTTGGGCTGAGACCAGAGAGGGACTAGCATGGTGCAGTGCCAGGTCACAGCGTGGGACAGAATGATGGTGGGCTGGAGGAGAACAGAACATGATGGGGTGTGGGATGTGGCAGCCCCCACCCCACAGCAGCAGGGCCCCAAGGGGCTCGCCTGGCTGGGCAGGCAGGGGGCCGTGGGGGAGCATCTTACCCCAAGGATGGCCCTGGTGTAGAAATACCGCTCATCCCGGTCAAAGAACAGAAAGTAGTAGGTGAAGAGGAAGATGTTGATGCCCAGCCAGGCTGCCTGCAGGGGAAAGTCACAGCCTGGTGAGGGACCCTGTCCCGGGAGCCTCTCACACTGCAGAGTCAGGGCCGGGTGCAGCCAGAGGCTGTCAGGACAGACAGCGTGTCCCCTCCTGTTTCCTTATGAGCTGCCCTGTCACGCACAGGGCAGGGACACAGGGGCAAAGGCGGGGAGAGGTGTGGAAGCCTTGCAGAGTTGCTGTCGTGTCACACACTGCCCTGTGCATCACCCATGCATGAGGAAGGAGGAAAGGCAGGAGCAGGCAACACCCGTGTAACGGGAGGGAAGGCAGATCCGGAGGGTGGTCAGGACTGTGCGGGAAAGATTCTGGGAGAAGGAAGTTTTACAGGGAGCTGGCTCACCTGGCCCCACTGTGCTGCTGTCCCCTGCCTAACCCCTCTGCGCCCCACGCTGCCGCCTCTCACAGCCACTGAATTTTTGCAGAGGTTCCAAAAAAAAACACCCTGCCATGTTATTCGGTTTTTGGCTGTTTTCTTTTTCTTTTTAAAGTAACTTAAAAAATTAAAATAGCCCAACTGCCTGCAAACCCCCATGTTCCCATGCATTCACAGCTCCTCACACAGTGCTGAGCAGCTGATGGGTGCTGGCTAGGCAAGCTCTGTTACACCAGAGATGCTGCAGCACAGCACTGACAGATGGTCCCTATGGTGCCAGCTCCTCACCCTGCCATGACTTCTCACAGGATCCTCCTCCTCTCACAAGGGGAGAAGAGGCACGTGGGAGGCTCCCAGCCAAAGTGGCTGGGCAAAGCAGCAGCATGTTTAAGTTTCCAGGACCCTCTTTCCCGTGAGCAGCGTTTTCCCCAAGATTCAGTTTTCCAGAGCCCATCCCTCCCTGGCTGCCGGGGCACGCGGGCTGGCAGAGCAGAGGGGATGCTTGTCCCTGCCCACAGCCCAGCCCCAGGGCAGCTCATCAGTCCCCATGTCCCCCACTAGCCCCCAGCGTCCCCCCGCATCGGGCCGCCCCCCAGAGCCCCCCAGCCCCGCACACTCACGAGGACGGCGGCTGAGAACCAGTGGTTGACCAGCCAGTTGCCCATGGTGCGATGTCCCCGCGCCTGCCGCTGCCTGCCCGTGCCCGCCCGAGGTTTTTATGGAGGCAGCAGGAGGTGCGACAGTCCCGGCCGCGGGAACGGCACCACGGGGACTTTCCCCTGAGAAGACTTTGAGGAAATGCTGGTGGTTTTAAAGGCTGCCTTCCAGGAAGGCTGGGCTGACCCGATCGGCCAACACCGAAACGAGCCCCTTGGCTGGCCAGGGATGGCCCCTGAGAGATCCCCCGTGGCCCCACGGCTGGGTGGCACAGGGTGTCTGGCTGCTCCTCTTGGGGTTTCGCAACCTCTGAGGACAAACAGAGGCTGTTTTTGTAAGGTAGGAATTTCCTGGGAAGAAGCTGCAGAGGATCTGTCCTGTGCCTGGCTCAAGAGCTCTGTTTTCCCTGGCCTCCCTCAACAGCCTCCACTGCCCGTTTTGCAGGGAACCACCGAAGGAAGAGAAGCCTCCTGGGGTCACGGTGCTGCGCTGGTGCAGGATCCAGCCTGGGCATCCATTCCAGCGTGGGTGATTTAAGGCTGCACCCATATGGACCCCCGGGGCTGATGAGCATCCTCAGACCAGCACCCAAACTGAGCTGACCCCAAAAATGGGCGCTGGGGTGGGGGCTGTCACACTCCTGGTTTGGGGCCAGGACGCCTGAGTCCCATCAGCACCCACTGCCACTGCTGTGCCAGCCACCCTTCCCCTCCTGCCTGCCCTCCGCTGCAGAGCCCCGAGCCCTGGGGTGTCCAGTGCTCCAGCTGGGAACAGCAGCCTGTTCTGGGCCCCCGAGCCTGGAGGAACAGGTCAGACAGGCTTGCTCCTTGCTGGCATGCTGCTCTCTCCTGGCCTGCAGCCACGGCCGTGCTGACGGAAGCGCAGGATGAGGCCAGCCCCCGTCCCGACATGCTCCTGAACCTCATCAGCTCCATGGAGCGGCTCCCCCCATCCCCACTTCCCGCTGGCACAGCCCCGTTTCGGTGCCTGTAAAGGAGAGTTTTACATGGACGGCAGGTGTGTGCACCCGTGCCAGCCCCGCTGGGACGGTCCCCACCCTCCCCGTGAGTCACTGCCAGCACCCGGACGCGCAGCCACAGCAAAGTTTCTTTACTGCTTAAAACAGTCCCAGGGCACCCACGGCCCGAGGTCACCGTATGCACCATAGCAGCAGGTGGGGGTGTCGGGGCACCCCAGGGGCTCTGCACCATGTGGCAGCCAGCTTGCAGGGGCAACTGGTTGGGACACCCCAAAAGTCATAGAATTGTAGAATTGTAGAATAGTTTGGGTTGGAAGGGACCTCTAAAGGCCATCTAGTTACACTCCAGAGATGGGCAGGGACATCTTCAACTAGGCCAGGCTGCTCAGAGCCCATCCAACCCGGCCTTGAATGTTTTCGGGGACGGGACATCCGCCATCTCTCTGGGCAACATGTGCCAGTCCCTCACCACTCTCCTTGCAAAAAACTTCCTTATGTCCAATCCAAATCAACCCTCCTTCATGTTCGTATGAGTGGTCCTGAGCAGGCAAGCACACTCCTGTCCCCCTGCCACCGTGGGGATGCACTGGGACCTGCTGCCACTGCAGCACCAGGCAGCACTCAGCCTGTGCCACAAGCATGCTCTGGCTGCTGGCACGGCCCCGCACTGCCCATCCCCGTGTCCGTAGCACCTGGAGGAGCCAGGTGCTCAGACAATGCTGTGCCTCACACCGGGCTCCACGGGTGGCTCGAGGCACAGCGGGGTCCCTGCCGGGTGCCGGCGGCAGCACACGCAGTGCAGGAAGTCGGCGACGTTGTGCCGGAAGAGCTGGCGGCACGGGTGCAGGTACTGGAAGAAGAGGAGCATGAAGTAGATGCCCAGGCAATAGCCGAGGAGCAGCTGCAGCACCAGCAGCGAGGTGCAGACGTTCTCATAGACATCGGTCTTGAAGAAGTACCAGAGGATGACGAGGGCCGTGTTCTCCGCCAGCCGGGCCACGTAGTACACGGCCAGGCGGCCCCAGTTCTGTGACTTGTCGATGAGGTCCCGGTCTGCCAGCTTGAGCTGCACGGCCGACCAGCAGAACATGTTGATGCTGGAGTAGAGCAGGGTGAAGGCGCAGAGCACCACCACCGTGCCCAGGCGGCTGAAGTTCTTCTCGATGTTGTCGGGCAGGCGGCTGCCGCTGCGCCAGAACTGCACCCAGGGCAAGAAGAAGACCACCAGGAGGTTGGCCAGGGCGATGGGGATGATCCAGTGCTTGAAGACGGTGCTGAAGAGCACGAGGACGGCGATGCGGGTGGAGATCTCCAGGCTGCGCCACAGCACGATGCAGAGGAAGGCCAGCGGCCGCAGCTGGACCTTGTAGTCATCGTACTTGACCTGGATGGCCAGGATGTTGCAGACCAGCGCTCCGTAGGTGACTGACACCAGGCAGATGGCCATGAGGACGGCTGCAGAGGGACAGAGCGGGGCAGTCAGGCAGTGCTGGAGGCCAGGCTGTGTCCAGCCTCTCCACTGCCTGGGGTGACAACTCCAGGTGGGAAACGTGGGGTGCCAGTCCTGGGTGAGGAGTCCAGGGTGCCAAAAACCTGGGCTCACAGCAGAAGGCTCAGTGTGAGCTCTGCCAGAACAGCTCGTGGATGGTGGTGACAGTCCCCATGATGAGGTGGCTGTGGGGAAAGCTGCTGGCAGCAGGAGGCTCAGAACCCAAAGGTTCTCCCTACACCAATAAAACACAAGCCTTGGCCAAGCCGGAGCCATTTCTGTGGTTGGACCTTGCCCCAGCGCCCCTGCCTTGTGCAGGAAATGCTGCTCAAGGGTAAGTGGGGCACAGTCTGTGCTGCGAGGGCCCCTCTGCCTTCATCCCAGCCCAGAGCCACGCCACTGTAGCCCCAGAGGCATCCCAAGAGCCAGCCCTGTCCGAGGGCTGCAAAGCCAAGGTCATTTGTAGGGAATGCCGGCAGCTGGTCCCATTCAGCACAGCCAGGAATTTCATGGAGAAAAATGGAAGAGTGCAGCTGGTGCCATCCATGGTGGCTGCCAGCTGCAGGGCTGAGCTGACATTCCAGCTGCGAGGGAATCACCCAGAACACATCATTTGGTATTCACTTCCTGCATCCACTGCTGGAGCAGCACTGGCACTCATTCCTCCTGTGCGTCTGCAACTCCCCAAAGAGCCTTTGCAGAGGGCTGTGGCAAATTAGGGGATTTCTACGGGGCATCTCCTGTGCTTCCCTTTCCATGCACCTGCTGTGGGCACAGATGGCAAGGTCTGGGCTCCCAGCACTGCTGGGAGAGTGGGTGGGTGAGGGCAGCTCCTTCAGCCAGCTCTGTAATTGGAACGGCGCAGGAGCACACCTGCATGCCCAGCTCGGTGCCATGCCAAAATGGGAGTTAAAAGTTTGCTCTGGCATATCCACCCCCAAGCACATAAACATCCTGGGAGCAGGCACGGGAGCCTCAGAGTGGGAGTGCTGGGCTGGGAGCTCTGGCTGTTGGAAAATGTGAGAAATAGATACCGTGGAAAGACTTGAGGGAAGCCAGAGCCTGTGGCTAGATGGAAAAAAATGAATGGAGACTGGGGCAGGCTAGGGCAGGGACCTGAGCCTCTTAAGAGATGAGGCACTGGGTGGATGGCTTGGTTCTGGAGGGCAGATACTCACAAGCACGGGGAGCAGAGCCTGGCACCTCAGTCATGCCTGCTCTTCCCCACTTAGCATCCCTGCAAGCAGGAAAGCAGAGAGCTGACGAGTGCCCAACATCTGTGGGCTGTGCTCCACATTTAGGGCAGTCCAGTGGAAGCTGCATCCACGGGAGCCACTTTTTGGATTGTCCAGATGCCACACCAGCACGAGCAGCCAAGGAGCTGCCACCGTGCCCGGGTGGGTTCCTGGGGAGCCCACGTGCCCCTTACCTCGGGCCACGGGGACGTACTTCTCGAGGACGCTGATGTAGAGCTGGAGTGTGAGCTGCGGCGTGGAGCCCAGGAAAGCCTGGATGACGGCCATGCGCTTGAAGGCGTTGCGGTGCGTGGCCAGGCGGCGCTCCGAGTGCCCCACCTCCTGCTCCATCTCCACCTCGTAGCCCTTCCGCAGCCGCCGCTTGCGGGTGATGGTGACGTACGGCTCCTCCTGCCTCCCCGACCAGCAGTACACCACCAGGGCCTCCACACACCTGGGGGGACACGGGAGCTGCCACCTCGCCAGCCTTCCTGCTGTCCCCCACTGCCAGCGCCTCCAGCCCCACCTTGCCGGGTGCTCGCCAGACCCTGGTCCTGCTGAGCACAGCCCAGACCCCAGTCCTGCCCAGATCCCGACCCTGCTGAGCACAGCCCAGACCCCAGCCCTGCTGAGCGCAGCCCAGACCCCAGTCCTGCTGAGCGCAGCCCAGACCCCGGCCCTGCTGAGCACAGCCCAGACCCCAGCTTTGCTGAGCGCAGCCCAGACCCCAGTCCTGCTGAGCACAGCCCAGACCCTGGTCCTGCTGAGCACAGCCCAGCTGTTTTGGGCTTCACGTGTAGCAGGGGGGCAACAGCTGCTGCAGCGAGGGGTGAAAGAGCTGCTGGGAGAGGTGCAGCATCCAGGGCACAAAGCAGTGACTCTGCTGGCAACTACAGCTACGGGAAGGTGTTAATCACCCTTGGGTCCTGTTTTCCCAACTGGCAGAAACCTCTTCCCCCAAGCAGAGGCAAAAGAAGCTGTGAAATATCAGAGCTGAATATCAGAGCTTTCTTTGATCTCTCGTCTTGGGCAGAAGAAGGCTTCCACACTTCCTCCCTTTGGGGACAGCAGGAAGGAGGGCGCGGGGTGCAGCCGTGTCTGCATGGGCAGATAAGGCAGCGCTTCCGCTGCCCCTCTCCGCAGCCCTCTCGTGTGGGCAGGGCTGGGACCTTCTGCCACGCCTGCAGGGACAGCGGGACCCCGGCCCCTCCACACAGCCTGGGGTGGCTCTGCGTGGCCAGGGGGGATCAGCTTGGCTCCCGCCTGGCGACCAGCTGGCTCTGGGACCAGCAGGACGTCATTATTTATGAGTGCTTATCAGGACAGCACAAACTGCTGTGTGTCAAACCCAAAAGGACTGAGGGTTTAGGATAAATTCTCTCGGCAGATCAAGCCAGCACTCATGGCTCATTGCAAACTCTAATGGGAAAACAGTTTCATGCCAAAGGTCCAGCTTAAAGGGTAGTCCCAGCTGGGTCCCAGTGCCCTGCCAGACCTTCTCAGCAGGCTGGGCTCCATCTCCAGCCCGAGCAGCCTTGCCCAGGCAGCCGGGCAGCACCCGCCCATCTCAGACAGCCGCGGTCGGTGTGGTCAGAGTCACAACACTCCTGTGGGCCAGCACAGCCTGGCAACACCGAGGCAATGCCACCCAGGCGGCTCTGAAGCTAAGACACGGTGACAGGGACACATCTGGTGCACTGCTTGTTTCCGGTGACAGAGGAAGCGTGGAGCAGCCCACGGTGGTTTTGGAGCCTGTGGGTGCAGCAAGCTCCAAAGCGTGGCTGCTGGGCTGCCCCTGGGAAGGAGCCCGTGGGGGTGGTGGCTGCGCCATGCCTCCCCGAGTGCATTCTCACACAGCAGGCTGCCCAGGGAGATGACAGCCCAGGAGGCACTGCAGCATTCCCAAGGAATGAGGGATCAGCTTGTGCAACATCCATCCACCCCCTCGCTGTCCTCTTCCCAGCACAGCCCAGTGGCCCCACAGTTCCCATGCCAGCCCCACTCCTGCACCCAGCTCTTCTCTGTGTCCCATAACCCCCACTGAGTCCCACTCCTGGGCCTGTGGAGGACACCCCAAGGATCTCACCATGTGCCCAAGAGTGTTGTCCAAACGTTTGTTGAAGTCAGACAGGCCAGGTGCTGTGACCTCCTCCCTGGGGAGCCTGTTTCAGAGCTCCACCACGCTCTCTCTGGGTGTAAAACCTCCTCCTGATACCTAATCTAAACCTCCCTGACTCAGCTCCGTACCAAGTCAGTATTCACCCCCGAGCACCCACCGGGGATTCCCATCTGCTCCCAGCACAAGCACAACCAAATGAGGGCAAAACCGAGAGGCTGAGTGGATCGCTGGCTGCCTCCCGGACCTCGGGCAAGGCTTTCCCAGCAGCTGGGACACGGCAGGCTGGCAGAGCCGCGTCCTGCCCGGAGAGGGCTCCAGCAGCTGGGGCGTGCCCGTCCTGCCCGGCACCGCTCCCCGCTCTCACCAGGTGCCCGCGCCCCTGCCGGGCTCCGCGCACTGGTGCCGGGGGTGCCGGCGGT
>WEZZ01015887.1:133311-144035 GCA_013400585.1 Chloropsis cyanopogon | reverse complement strand
GCGCTCGGCCTCAGCCCCGCTGTGCTCCCCCCGCAGGGACCGGCCGCCCCCCGGGGAAGATGCTCGAGAGGGCGCGGGGAAGGACGGGGAGCCCCGGCCGGTGCGGCCCGCCTGCCGCCTCCTGCCCCCGGTGAGGGACTGGGACCCCGGGATGGGGCGGGGTGGAAGAGGGGCTCTGCCCCCCCCTCCTCATCCCCCTTTCCCTGCCCAGGAGGAGAGCACGAAGGGCCCCAGGAGGAGGAAGAGGAAGGTGAAGGTGAAGAAGAAGGGCTTGGGGCAGCCAAGCACCGCCGAAGAGCCGGAGGGACCGGGAGCAGGGGGTGACAGCCGTGCAGGGGCTGCCGGGGGGCTGCTGCTCCCCAACAGGGTCGGGCAGGAGGAGCCCGTACCCATCGGGATGGCCACCCCCCACCCAGGTGAGAGGGGGCTGCGGGGGGCTGCCAGCTCGGCAGGACGCCCAGAGCCACCCTACAGGGAGGTTGCCAGGCCTGGCAATGTGACAAAATCTTGGAGCACTGGTGCCCGCCACCTCCATCGGCTTTGGTTGCAGATCAGCTGAGTGCAGAGCCAGGTCACAGGAATCCCGAGGGGAGGAGGAAAGACATCTCAGCATCTCCACAGGGGATGATGCACGGGGGCAATGGAGGGCTGCAAACCTGCCACCAGCAGTCCTCTCAGCCGGTTTGGTGGCAAAGACACCCTGCTCAGGCGTGTGGTGCCTGAAATTCTGTATTTCTCCATTCAGCACAGGGGATGAAAAAGAAAAAAAAGAAGAAAATCAAGAATAAAATCAAGTCACGGGAGCCTTCTCTGGAGCAGCAGCGAGAGGAGGTCTCAAGCACCTTTGGTTGGTATTTCTCAGGACAGATTTTGCTGAAAGCAGCAGGGGCCTGTCCTGCTGGCAGGGCCGTGAGCAGCGCAGGGACACTCGGCCAGGGGTGTGGGGACACGGGCACGGGCAGGCGCTGCCGCAGGGCTGGGTGGGGCTGCTGTGGGGGCGGACGCTGCCGCCTCTGCTGGGGGGTGGGATGTGGGGACACCACATGGGCCACCGTGCCGCAGCCTGGGCTGTCCTTGCAGCCCTCACTCAGCACAGGCTGCCGGGCGGGCACGGGGCTGGTCCCAGGGCAGTGCCTGATGCTCCCCTTGCTCCCAGATCTGTACCGGCGGGCGATGCTGGCTCTGAAGATGAGGCAGGAGCGGAGGAAGCAGCCATCGGCCATCGCTCCCTGAGCAGGGGAGGCACGGAGCGCGGGCTGTGCTCCTGGAGGACCCAGGCTGACCTGGCTGGGGGGCCCACGGCCGTGCAGAGCTGCTGGGGTGCTCGGCCAGGGCTGGCAGAGCTGGGAAATGGGTCCTGGGGCAAGAACAGCATCATTGTCCCCTGCGTGGCTGGAAAACCAGGGATCCCCGGGGGCGAGCCAAGAGTCCCTTTGTAAGCTGCCTCTCTGGCAGCCGGGCTGCAGATCCGTGTGAGAAGGGAACAGCCGGCCCCTTGCCGCCCCCTGTTAGCATGCTGTGGAAGACTCCGTCTAACCCGGATTAGGCTGCGGAGGAGAGGAAGATCCGAGCGAACATCCCAGGGGGAAAGCTTGTCTCTTGGCTTGATCTGTGCCCGGGGAAAGCTGTCTCCGCAGGTCAGGGCTGGCCTGGCCCGTCAGTCACTCCCTGCCTGTGCCTGCCACAGTCCCGTTCCTTGCTGGTGAGGGCGGGAGGGCAGTCCCGGGTGCCCTGCAGAGGAGCTCCGCCCGACCCTCAGCCACGTCTGGCAGGGCTGTCAGGACCCTCTTCGCACACTGGAGGAAGGCCATGCCCGTGTTTGTGCATCCTGCAGTGAAAATTTAAGTTCAAGGGCAGCTGGTGGAGGCTCCATCCCCAGGACCGCTCCTCCTGATCCTGCCATCCTTCCAGGAGGGACACTGTCACCGGCAGCCTGGCACCCTGCCCGCTGTCCCTGGCACTCTGCTCGCTGTCCCTGGCAGCCTGGCACCCTGATCGCTGTCCCTGGCAGTCTGGCACCCTGCCCGCTGTCCCTGGCAGCCTGGCACCCTGATCGCTGTCCCTGGCAGCCTGGCACTCCGCTGCCCAGGGTGCAAGGGCCGGCAGAGCTGCCCCAACCCTGGGAACGCTTCACCCCAAGGCAGGGCTGGGGTGGTTTCTCGTGACACCTGCGACAAGCAGCGCTAGAGCTCGAGCTGTGCGTTAGCCACCTCTGCTGCCGTGTTACTGATTAACAGGCACGGCCTCTGTGCTCCAGGAGAAGGCAAATCACAAAAGCCCTTCCCTTGGCAGGGCTCAAAAGGGAAAGGAGACACTGGCTACTCTGCCTTGCCAGCCCGCCAAAAAGTTCTAGCTCTGTGGTATTTGACTGTTGGTGACCACAAGGATGATCTGTAAATAAATTGTAAATAAATTGTAAATAACCACAGCAGAAGTTGACACTGCCCTGCCAATACAGCACTTTCAGTAACCCCTTGTCTCAGCCTGCTGGAGTTCCCTGTGACGTGGGTGCTGTGGGGTAGAGGGTAACCAAAAACGAGATGGTGGTGAGTGGTACCTCCCAGGGATTTGGGAGTTGTTGGAAAATGCTGGAGCCCCAAATGTGCTGGGAACAGGAAGCAGTGCCTCAGCAACTGCTCTGGACAGACACATTTCCCGTCTCCTGTGCATAGGATCAACAGCATTTTCTCCAGGGAGCCGGCTGGGTGACAAACCCTGCTTTGCATTTCAGCACTGGATAGTATCTAGCATATCCTTCTCCTCCAGTTTCCAGAGAAGCTGACTCAGGAGCGCCAGGGTAGGCAAATATTGTGCCTGGTCCCCCCAGCAGTGTCGTGGTGCCTCAGCCTGGGCTGGGGCTGCATTGTTTGGAGGCGTGTGAGTTCTGCATTTCTGCAGCTCTTGGTGTTGCTCACTCAGAGACCCACGTCGGCCAGCAAGGTCACCAGCAGCTGTCTCCACAGCCTGGTCCTTCTGAGCCTGAAGGATGGACAGGGCCAGAGAGGGAGGGAGGGAGGGAGTGTGCACCTGGCTGAGCTTTGCCAAAGCTGATGAGTGTTTGTGTGCTGCCAGGAGGAGATGAAGAGATGTTTCAGCAGGTGCCTGTGGGAATACCCCTCCCACCTCCTCATACCAAGGTGGCTTTGCACAATTGGATGGTTTCCTGATGTCTGTTGTCACTATCAAAATTTAAATGTGTGGGCTGGAAGTCGAAAAGTGAGACTGCTGCTCTTTGTGAAGAGCACTGCTTGGTCAGTGTGCAGAACACTGCCAGGTCCTCCTGTGTACAGGGCACCACCAATCTTTCCAGGCAGCAGGAAGAGCAGGAGAGAGCCTGTAAGATGGGTGCATGTGCTGAGGCTGTCAGCCCCTCTAGCTCCACCCGTGGCTCTGCTGTGCTCTCTCCAATGTCGTTAAATTTGGCTTTCTGCACACTGGCTGGGCTTAGCCAGCAGCTACACTTTAGCCCCTCCTGGCTCCACTCTGCCCCCAGAAGAGGATGGGGGGTGATGATGACTCTGAAATCTCCTCTGAGAGCCCTTGACTTGCCCCCCACATGTGGGCAGGGCAGGAGGTTCTCTACGGCAAGCTCTTGTTGAGAGCACAGGCATCTCTGCTGCTGCACATCCCCTGCTGTGTTTGCTTCATAAAAACTAAACTGTGGGTGATTCCCACATGCATTAGTGTTTCCAGGGGAGTGGCAGCCATTGTGGATTTCAAAATCATTTCCAGGATTCTGCTCATGATTCCTTTGGGAGTCAGCCTTCCTGGCTCCTGCAGTGAGGATGCCCCATGCCCTGAGGGGCAGGACAGGGAAGGTGAGCTTGGTCCTGGCGTGCTCCTTACATCAGGGGGCTGTGGCAAAAACCCACCAGCAACCAGGCCTGACAAAGGGAAATAACTTAAATAAGAGACAGAGATTTGTGATGGGTGGAGAACATGGCAGCTCTTTGTTCTTCACTAACCCAAATTTACAGAAAAAGGAGCCAGCAATTGTTTTTTGAGAGCATCTCAGACATTGGAAATTGAACACTGATTTAGGGCAGTAAAGGGAATTAATTGCAAATGATCCAGGTGAATGGGTGTTTTGAAAGGCAAATGGAATGGGTCACATCCTGTGGGGTGCCTGCAGGTGACTCTCATTCCCAACAACCCATCTGTAAATCCCATCACCTGTCCTGGGGCATATAAACGGCCAGAGAAAGGGGAGGGGATACCTGCGGTTTGGGCTGGTGGAGGGTTTTGCATGGAGCTTGCCCCTTCCTGAAAAAGGTATGAAAATTTAATTAAAATAACTCTCTTACCCCACCACAGCAGTGGCTGTGGGGGAAAGGTGAGCAGCCCTGCTCCTTGGCTTTGCTGTGCCTCGGGAGGCACTGCTGAGGTGTGGGGCTCTGTCCCGTGTCACACTCTGGTCTGAAAGCTGCTTATAGTGTGTACAGACTTAAATAAACACGTGTAAAGACGATAAGTGTGTTTTAAACCTTGGAATGGGTGTTAGGGCTGATAAAAGCCTGGGGTGGGTGCTTTTTGTACTTGAGAAGCTGGTTGCTGTGTACACTTTCTCCTGCTTGCAGGTTCTGCCCTCTGACTAACTGGGCTGGGCTGGGTGCCAGCATGCTCTTGTGGAAGTCTCCTGGTTGGAAAGGTGAGTGCTGGGAAGTGGCTTGACTTTTTTAGATGAGCACACCAGGGCCTAGGGGATTTTTGAGAGATCATTCAAAATATTGCAATCTGTGTGATGACAGGCAGCTCTCAATACACTGAATAATGAGCAGCCATGCACAGAGTTTCTTTTGGATGTTTTGTTATCTCTTGTAGACCCTCTGTTTTGTTACACTAAAAATGAGCTCTGGGGTGTTTGCTGTCGTGTGCGCTAAAAAAAGTTAGAAAAAACAAGGCTGAGTTCATTGAGAGTAAATCCCTAAGGAGTTTGTAAGGAAGGAGAAGACGAGGGACTGGAAAATGAGAAACCATGAAAACTTTCCCTTTCTAGGTTAAAGGAGCCTTGCTGGAGATACTGTTGCTGGCAGAAGGAGGAAGGATATAATCAAATTTACTTAGTAGATGTGTTTGTTTTGGGGCACCAGGAAATATGCTGGAGTCTGAGGTATATAGATTTGTCACATTATGTACCAAATACATTTTCTGGGTTTTCCCCCTCTGAAAAAGAAAAAGCCTTCTTTTTAAAAAGGGAAATTTTGTTAACTAAAGTTGGTATTCTCTTTCACAAATTATCACTCTGTAAGTTGCTGCATATTTGAATAGGTTATTTCACACTATAAGGATAAAGTGCCTCTTGAGAGACTGTCAGTGTATTAATTAGAAGGGCTTTTGCTACAGGATATCTCTGGATGTGGGATCAAGAGCCAATTTATTAACTAGGACTTTTCATTTGAAAGTCAGCTGCAGCAATCAGAGCTCAGGCCTTGTCGGTGGGAGAACTTTCACCTTCTTAAACTGCATTTGTATTTCAGTGCAGCTGAGTTTAGCAAGACTGTAGCCCAAATACCTGACCTGCTGGCATAAATCTTGCTTGCTACCCAAGCTCTCATCCTATTAGACCTTACATCCCACCTCCCATGCCCAGTGCAGCTGTAGGAGAGGTTTGGGGGCTATTTTGTAGGTTTATGTGTATTTTTTTGGCTAGGCTTGTGTTCCTAGATTGCATGTACAATTGCTGCAGAGGCCTGCAGCAACCAGCATCTGAGCTCTGTGCCCTGCTCCAGCAAAGAGAGCTGCAGGTGGAGTGATAAACTGAGTGAAAATGCACTTGAGGGGTGGAGAAAAGCATGTGCCTGTCCCCTGGTGTGATGGACACTGCGGGGGGATGCCACTGCTGTCACTGCTGTCAACTCCAGTGCTCAGTGCTGGCTCTGGACTCGCCTCTTCCTTCCTCCAGGCAGGCTGGGGAAGGCCCAGCACTCCTCCCTGGGCAGTCCCTGCTGCAGGTCCTGCCATCACAGAGGAGCCCCAAAGCTCAAGCCGATGTTTTGGGCACAGGTGTGAGGCAGCACTGGGGAGCTGGAGCTGAGTGATGCACCCAGCTGGGGCTGGCCAGGGGGGTGGGATGGGATGCACGGGCTGCAGGCAGGGCTGCATGCACACCCCCCTGCACAGTTACTGGCTTCCCTCCTCACGGAGTGTTGCAAGAGTGATGCAATCCCCCCTCGAGCGCACGCAGGCTTGCTGGGCACTGCCAGGGAAAGCTGTTCTGTGCAGGTAGATGGGCGTGAGGGGAGGGTGGAACGGGCACCCTGCCCTGCTGAGGGGCAGTCAGCGCTGCCACAGGTGTCAGCAGATAAAGGCCATAGGCAGGACCCCAGCAGATACAGATTTTGGGTGGCTTTGGCCACTTTCAGACAGCGAGCTCCTGGCCCTGTGCCTGCTGGTCACCCTGTGCTGGCAGGGCAGGTTTGGGAGTCTCAGGTGTGCACAGGCAAGAATTGTCTGTTGGAATCTGCTGGCAAAAATGTTCTCACTTATTATAAAACCTGTTTCAGTGAAGGATTTGTCCCACTCAGGAGAAGAGAAGGAAAAAAAATGGTGCCAGCTTCTCCTTGGCATTCCCCGGTGACGCTGGCATGCTGTGGTGTACCTGAGGATCCCAACAGAGCCCTGCCTGCCTCCCCAGCTCTGCTGCAGCCCTGAGCATGGACTCGCTTCCCCAGAGGGAGGGAGATGGCCCTGGAGCGGCTGTAGGGGACAGGATGGCCTCGGGGTGGGTGGCACTCCGCAGCGAGTGCCTTTCCCGGCCGCTCCTGCCCGCTGTGAGGAGCGGCAGTCAATGGGCAGATCACGCCCTAGAAATGAATGAGCTGGCAACCCACGGGCTTGGATTAACGAGGGCTCCTTCCAGCTCTGGAGAGAAACCTGCAGGACCCGTCAGGCGGTGGGAAGGACCTTGATGGGAGGCAATGAATCTCCACTGACTTCATACGGCCCCGGGAATTATCAAAGTCCACACAGTATTTGGAAGACGGGAAAAGCGATTGCTTGTTTTACAGACAGCTCTTTATCCTCCAACTGGCCACACGATGGCAGAAGAAGCAAAGAACACTGCAAAACTAAATGTTTAAATAAATAAAAAAACCCCACAAGGCGGTGAGGGTTCGTGTGTGCCCCAGGGGAGCCCGGCTCCTGCTGCGGTACCTGCCGGGGACCGAACTCGAAAACCCCCATCGCCGTGAACAGCCAAAACAAGGCCAGGAAAATGCTTTGTGAGAGGATTTAATGGATTTACCCAAGCTGCGAGGTGCCCGGGGCAATCCCTTGGCTCGCTCGGTTCGTGCCCTGGTTGCAGCCTGCGAGCGCTCGGCTGATGCAGTGGAAAGCTCATTTTTGGTGCCGATTGCGGTGCCGATGGACTCCAACCAAGCTGTGCGGTGCAGAATCCTCCCTCGCAGAGGGACCTGCCCCCTGTGCTCCCCTTCCAGGGCAGGGCATGCCCGGATCCCTGCCAGCTCCTCGGGTGCTGCCCCAGCCTCCGCCAGGCACCGCCTGCCCGCGGCTGTAAAAGCGCGTTAAAAACAGATTTCCCTTGTAAAGAGCTGTGCGCTGATAGAACTGCTACCAAACCAGCAGCGGAACCGTGCAGGCTGTTCCAGGCTGGGAAAAAGCCCAGTCAGGGCTGTTTGCTTCCTCTCCGCGGGGCTGGTTTCTGCTGAGATGGGGTTTTGCTGCCCCGGAGCCACCGTGTCAGCAGCAGGGGGATGGCAGCTGCCTTGATCTCGCCAGTGAAACCCTGCCTGTGGCTCCTCGGGCTTGAGCGAGGAGATGGATATTTAAACAATCTGGCTCGCAGCAGGGTACCACGGCTCTGCCCTGCCCGAGTTTGGGAGACCAGGCACTCACCTGTGGCTCTTCCAGCTGCGCTTGGACTGATTGCATCCGAGAGCTCCCTAGAAAAGGTTTCTGTCCCTGTTGGCACTGTATTAAAGCTAATAATCTAATATTTAATCCTATATCACAGTCCAAATCTTGCATTTTGCTTCTAACCCCAGCAAACTTTAAAGAAATTAAGAAGCATTTCAAACTGAACTGGGTTGGGGCTGCAGTTTGTACGGCGCAGGAATTGTAAGGACAAGTGCAGCTGTACGGATTCTCTCCTCTGCTGGTGAGACCAACCCTCCTGAACGATTGACTCAGGTGGAAGGTGAGGAGCAGCTGTACCTGTAGCAATACATTGAGGAGAGGAATAGAGCTATTTTTCTGTGGGCCAGGTAAACCAGATTGCCTTGGCCTTTGGAAACGTGCAGGCGCCAAACCCTAAAGGCTGCTGGCCCACTGGGCATGGCTGCTCTGTTCAGCACCCACCACAGAGCCCTGCAACAGGGAAAATGTCTGAGAACAACAGCTCCCTCTTGTAGCCAACACAAACAGGCTAGAAAAACACCAGGAAAGTACCCAAAAAGCAAGGCAAAAGCTGCAGGGTAGTGTTGGCCTGACTTTAGTGCTCTGTCGCACTGTGGGGGAGGGAGCTCTGCAGCCAAACTGGTTAGGCATTATATGAAGGTGTTTAACAATTGCTATTCATTATTTTAAAATGCCTGGCATTGTTCTCTGGTTTCCTCTGTTGTGGTTAGGCCTTTGTGTGGAAAGGTGAGTAACAGCCCAGCTGCAGCGGGAGCAGTGGGCAGGCTGCACTTGGGATGCAGATGATGAGTGCTGGCTGTGCCCTGGGGGATGCTGCCTCGCTCTGCAGGGGGGTGGGAGCCTGCACTAACCGTCTGCTTGCTGCCTGGGAGAAGTGGGGTTAAAAAACCCGTGGGCTCCTGCCTGCCCAACACCTGACTGCTATTTTGGTGCTGGGGCAGGCTTAGATTTATCACACTGTGTAAAACTGCCAGACAGTGGGTGCTTGAGTAGAGCAAATGTGACTGGGTTTAGCCTTAGTAAAATCAATATGATGCTATTTTCACTTTAAAAAATGCAAAGTGGAAAATCTCCGTGTGTCTTCCAGGTCTCTGGAAGTTGGCAGTTGCTCCCTAGGCCCAGTTGTGGTGCCACAAGGTGAGTTTTGCTCAGTTTCCAGGAAGAAGCTGACTTTAAAACGGGAGCGCTGCAAGCTGCTGAAATGGCAGTGGCACCTGGGCACTGGGGTAGAGGAGCCTGCCTGCTCCTGGAGGTGCCGGGAGCTGTCAGCAAGGGACAGGGAAATTCCCTGCCCTGTTGCAGAGCATACTGCTCCGGGAAAGGCTGTTTTATAACTAGGCAATCATGATGTGGAAAGCATAACAAAAACATGTACGTTTTGTTAGGTTGCATCTCGTCTGTTTCACTTTGGTGTTGAAAACATAATATAAACGTGTACATTTTGTTAGGTTACATCTCATCTTTTTCACTTTGGTGTTGAAAACATAACATAAACATGTATATTTTGTTAGGTTACATCTCGTCTTTTTCAGTTTGGTGGTTTACATAAATGGTCTCATGCTCTGTGCCTGCTCAGCTTGGGAGAAGCTCCCTGGAGGAAGCATTTCAGGTGAGTTTTGCTTCCCCTCTTGCACTGTCCCAGCCCGGGGGAAGGGGAGTGTGTTCAGCCCGAGTGCTGGGCAGCGCTGGCCTAAGAGGCTGTAAAGCTGCCCTGGGAATAGGCTGGCCTGGCTGAGCCACACATGGCAGGAAGAGTTTCTGGTGGGGAAAAGTACCCAGAGACTCTAAACAGCTTCTGTGGTCAGTTGTGACTCAGGAAAAATGCTCTGAGGTGTGTTTATGTTGGCTGCTTGAGCGTGGTGACTGGGATTCTGCAGCAGAGGGGGCAGGACTGTGCTGCCGCCCAGAAAGCCAACCCTGCCCTGGGCTGCATCCCCAGCGGGTGAGGAGGGGGTTCTGCCCCTTGTTCCACTCCTGAGGTCCCCACCCGCAGTGCCATGCGGACCTGTTGGAGCAGGTTCAGAGGAGGATGAAGATGCTCTCGGGGCTGGAGCATCCTGCTGTGGTGACGGGCTGAGAGCAGGGGTGTTCAGATTGTGGAAGAGAAGGCTCTGAGGAGACTTTGGGGTCCCTCCCAGTGCCTAAAGTGGATGTAGTGTTGCTGGAATGACGCTTTGGGCAGGTCACACAAGGGGTAGTTTGGATCAAATATTAGGAAGAAATTCTTCCCCGGAGCGTGCTCTGGCACAGGCTGTCCAGAAAAGGTGTGGATGCTCCAGGCCGGGTCGGATGGGGCTCGCAGGAGCTGTCCCTGCCAGGACAGGGGTTGGAAGGCGATGCTCTTTGGGGTCTGCTATGCCACCACCCGTTCTGTGACAATGACAGGGCAGGGCGGCCCTGCAGCGGGGACAAGCCGCGCACGTGGAGGGGATGGCCGTGGGTCTGGCGGGGCGAGGCTGTCCCCATCCGGCGTGTCCCCGCCTGTAGGTCCGGCCAGGCTCGGGACGAGGCTGTCCCCGTGTGTGCGGCCGGGCTGTCCCCTCGTGCCCCCTCGTGTCCCCTCGTGTCCCCTCGTGTCCCCTCGTGTCCCCTCGTGTCCCCTCGTGTCCCCTCGTGTCCCCTCGTGTCCCCTCGTGTCCCCTCGTGTCCCCTCGTGTCCCCTCGTGTCCCCTCGTGTCCCGCCGGGCTGTCCCGTGTCCCCTGTCGCCCCGTGTCCCCGTGTGTCCGGCCGGGCTGTCCCGTGTCCCCTCGTGTCCCCGGCCGGGCTGTCCCCTGTCCCCTCGTGTCCCCGCGGTCCGGGGGCTCGGTGGCTCCCCCTGGCGGTGTGTCTGGGCCCGCCGTGCGCTCCC
>WEZZ01015887.1:75810-133194 GCA_013400585.1 Chloropsis cyanopogon | reverse complement strand
CTCCCCGCGGGGTCCGCCCGCGGCCCCGGCCCCGCAGCGGCGGCTCCGTCCGACCCCGCGAGCCCTCCAGAAGTTGCTTTGGCTGCTAGAGCCCAAACCTTGTGGTTTTTTTCCCCCGAAATCCTGTCGGAGGGGATTTCCCGGGCCGGCAGCGCGCTCCCCGCACCGCGTGGCTCTTCCTGCCCCGGGCGGGATGCGGGCTCTGCCCGCGCCGCCGGATCCGTCCCTTCCCGCTGCCACATAAGCTGCTCGGAGATTTCACCGTGACCTCACTGCCTGGCCTGAGCGCTGTAATTACTCATTTTTTCCTTTTCCACGGCAAACGTGCGAAAAGCGGTGTTTTAACATCATTTGGGGCGCCGCTGTTTATTCAGCAGTGTCAGTGATTGCGCAGTGCGTAGTTAGCAAAGTTCCTGGAGTTCAGGCGGTGGCTGTGGTGTTGGCGGAGCCCGGGGAGGCTCCGGAGCCCCTCCCGGGGCACAGCCGGTGCCTGCCGGGGTGATGGGCTGTGCCCGCAGAGACGCGCTCTCCCACTCGCGTTTGCTTTGCAGCGAGGTATTTGCGCCAGATTTTCCAGGCTGCTAGCACAGGGCACTCCAAATCAATCGCCTGTTTAGGTCCGGAGGTAGCTCTGCAGAGCCTGGGGGAGCGGTTTGGTTTTGGGTTGATTTTTCCCGTTTGCAGGCGGTGTTTCTGTTGCAGGCTCTGGGTTAGCCTGGGAGAACACTCCTACCACAGCCATTGTTTTGCAGCCTCGGGGACGGATGGATCAGATCGGATGCAAACTCGGTGCCCTGAGTTCCTGGCTTGGATGCCGTTTGAGTTGAGCTCTGCCCGAAGTGTTTCCTGCCCCACCCACCCCAGCAGGAGGGTTTGTCCCAGTCCTGTCGGAAGGCGTTTGTGGTTTGGGGCATCTCCCCCGAGTTCAGTTAAAAGCTTTTTTAGGTGGCTGCTTCCTGTAGGCAGGTAACTGGAGGATCCAGCACCCTCCTCACCCCTGAGGAGCAGTCAGTCCCTGCCCTGCCGGGGGTCCCGCACAGTCTCTGTCACCTCTCTGTCTCTCGGCGTGGGGAGGGGACGCTCAGTGCTGCTGGGGTGTGATGTCCTTTGAGGTGGAGAAAAGCCATCCCGAGCACAACCCGGGTGTTTCTAAATGCGTTGTGCAGGGCTGGGTTGTTGCAGCACCCATTTGGAAGGGTAGAGGTGGATTTTTGGCTGGAGGAGCAGCTCTGTGCAGGGACCAGGACAGGGTGCCAGGTCATCCGCAGTGTTGGTGCGGGGGCTTAGATGTTTCCACCTCCTGGTTTTATGAGCAGCGTTCCAGCAGCAAGGAGCTGTTTGTTATCAGGCTGGTGCAGGTGGCACGGGTCCCCGTATCAGCCTTTGGCTGCCAGAGCAGCTTCTGCAGCTCTGTCCTGTCCCCAGCCCTGCAGGGTGGCACGGCAGGCTTGGGTCAGTCCTCTCCCTCCTGCTCCGTGGGAGGAGAGGGCAACCTGTGCCAGTCTCTGTGGAACATCCCCGAGGTGCTGGCCGGCCCTCAGAACTGGATGGTCGTGCTGGGCTGCGAGGGATGCTCATCTTGTGGCAGTGGCATTGCAGGAATTCACTGCAGTTAGCAAAGGCTGCAGATTTTCTGGCACTTGAGATCCCCCAGGGCTGCTCAGACAAACATTTAACCTCCCCACTGTGTGGTCTCTGCCCGAGGCTCATAAATACCAATAGATATTAAAAATCCTGTTTTCAGTTGTAACTCACGGCTTAGGCACAATGAACGTGACTTGCCCTATCAGCATGACTGTTTGTGGCTCTGCTTTTCCCTCCTATAAACTCTTATCCTGGGATGGGGTGGTAAAAAGAGCAAGACGGGTAGAGTGGTGCATGTAGGTCTGCACAGTTACCAGGGGGTGCAGACTGATGCTCTGCAGAAACAAATTGGATTTTGAACTTTGATTTGCACCACTGAAATAATCCCTGTCAAAGGAAGAGCGGGGCTGGGATCACTGCGGGTAGGTGGGATTCAATTGCCGTGGTTAATCCACTTTTAGGAGATACTGTCAACTTGAAATATAACTTTAATTCTTTTTTGGAAACAGATTCTAGCACTGGAGTCTTATTTTTAGTCTCCTGCTGCTTGTACGGCTGTTGTGGGGAGGAGGCAGGAGGGGAGTGGGGAAGTGTGTGGGTGTCCAGGGGAGGGTTGGGGTCACTGTGCTGGGCTGAGCACTGTCCCCTTCCCAACTGGCTGGGCAGTGCTGGTCCCCTGTCCCCACATCACAGACAGTGTGCTTTTCCTCACCTCTCGCTCTCCTGTATTTGGGAGTGCTCAGACAGCTGTACCCCGGGGCCACAGCTCTGCCAGGCTGCGGGGCCAGGGCCTGCTCGGGCTGGTGTGAGAAATNTGTATTTGGGAGTGCTCAGACAGCTGTACCCTGGGGCCACAGCTCTGCACCACAGCTCTGCCAGGCTGCAGGGCCAGGGCCCGCTTGGGCTGGTGTGAGAAACGCAGAAAGAGAAGTTACTGATGCCCTTGTTGTTTGCACTTTTCCTCCCAATTCGCTTTTGTTTCAGGCCAGTCTGGAAGCCAGCCCTGGGAGCTGTGACCCCGGGGTGCTCTCCCTCCTCTTGGGGTGCTCTCCCTCCTCTTGGGGTGCTCTCCCTCCTCTTGGGGTGCCTGCTGCTGGCCGAGCCCCTGGGCTGCTGCTTGCCTGCCCTGGTGCTCTCTCCTGGGTCTCTGCAGTCAGTGCAGCTCCTTGCTCTGCTGCTCTCCTGTTTGCGTTCAAAACCTAGGATAAGTGAGAAAGCAACAAACAGTCTGTAATTGGGAGCAAAATTCTTCTGTTTGAGCGTTTGTGCGGTGTGTAACAACAGGACCTTAGTGTGTTGTTCCAGTTTAATTAAATGCCGTGGGGCCTGATCCTCTTTGCAGCCCTGGTAAATCCCTGGTGTTTGGGCTGGCTGTGAGCTGCTGGTTCCCAGCCCTGTTTGCTCGGTGTTGGGGGAAGCAGGTGCCTCTTGGGTGGGTGTGCAGTGGCTGTCCCTGGCTGGACCCGTGGCTCTGTGCCTGTCACAGGCTGCAGTGACGTTCCCTCTCTGCTCCTCTCCTGGGGTCTGTGTCCTCCTCTGCTGTGCAGCTGCCAGCAGTGGGGGTACCCCCAGCTTGGTTATGGGGCCCTGTGGGGCAGGTCCTGCCTGCAGCTCTGCAGGGGGATACCCCACTGAGACCTCTTCAGATGGCTGAGAAAGGGAAGTGGCCCGAAGTCACTCTTTGGGTGGGAGGTAAATTCCCCACTGGCACTGGGGGGTAGGTGAGAAGGGGCAGGGGCAGGTCTGGAGAGCCCCTGGGTAATTTGGGGCTGGTCCCTGCCCAGCCTGGGGGTACTGGGGGTGTGCAAGGTGTCCAAGGCTGTGGTGGAGGATGCTGATTTACGTTCCCATCTTTAGGGTGTGCAGCAAGTGTGTAATAGAATCTGTTTTTGGACACAGAGCATATCTGTGATTTTTTTTCACACTTGGTTTTTTTTTTTCCATAGAGTGTGAACCAAACATTAGTGTGTGATTGCAGTTCCTATTCTAATAATAAAGATGATTACAGTTAGGAGTTGGAAGCTGTAAGAATTGTCTTTCCCCCCTAGTCCAGCCATGTTAACACCTGGAGGGTGAGGGTGCCTGTCAGATGCCTGACTGCCAGCTTCTGCAGGAAGTGTTTTGCTTTCATTGATGTGACAAAAACCTGCGAGGAGCAGAGGCTGGGGTGTCTCTGTGACACCAGGTGTCACTTCTGCTTGGAGAGATCCCACGCTTTAAAAGAGTATGGGTGTCAATGAAGCCACTTGAATTTTTCATGAGAGTTGGTGGAATTGTATTTTGTAAGATGTGTTTAGTGTGACAGCAGCATTCCACGTGCTCAGGCCAGTTCCCCTGTAGCAGCCACAGGGCAGCCCTTGCTTGACCACACAGAAGTCGAGGGAGGCTCAAATAGGGAAGCTGGAACTGCAAAAAGCTTAGGGCTGCAGTCCCTTATTGGTGCTCCTTCCCTGGAAAATGGGGACACAGGAGTTTCTCAGGTTCTAGGGGACAGAGGGCTTTCTCAGATTCCTGGAGCATTTCCTCTTTAATGTCTCCTAATTGTAGCCTTATTCCCAGAAATAGCTCAGCCATTTGGCTAAAAATAAAAAAAAAATCAAACAAAAAACATAGCCTGGGATAAACAGTTGTGTGGAAGCGTTCATGTGCTCAGTTAAATTTGGGAAGTTGGGAATTGCCATGGGGAGGCCTGGAAAGCACCGGTCAAACATGACTAAGTGATGCTTCTAATAAAACCTGTGCCATGCTGAAACTTTTCTGTGGAGAATAACGAGTCCTGGCTGCATTATTTTCTTCCCTCCATGCCACTTTTGTCCCCAGTTGATGTTTTGCTGAGAGTAGTGATGATTGTCTGTGCTGTGCAGGAAAGGTTTGGAGCTGAGCTGACTGGAGCTGCAGCTGAAGACATGGCAATTTGCTTTCAATAATAAAATTTGTGAAAGCAAACAGGACATCTATTAATAACAAGCTTTTCAGCCTTGCCTTTAATTTCATCCTGTTGCCTTTGGTTTATGCGTTTCCTTTCTGATTAAAACTGCTGTTTTCTGGCTGTAGCTGTCTCTAGTGGAGAGATTTGGGTTTTTTTAAGTGTTAGTTGAAAGCAAAGCTGATGGAGAGCGTTCATGGTGTCTGTAAGTCAGATGAAACCTTCACACACAAATTACTTGCTGTCTGCCCGTTTTTAGCAGTGTTTTTAGCAGTGCAGGTTTGGTGTCTGTGAGCATCCTCTTCCCATGGCACCATGCTTGTGTCTCTTATCCCAGATGTGTAATTCCTTGCATTGTGGGACTCTGTTCCCTTGGGAGATTTAAACCCAAACTTCAACCCTGTCTTAGCTGAGAAAGTGCTGGGCTGGCCAAGTGGGGGAACATCTCTGTGGCCAAGATGTGCCTGCCAGAGGAGCTGGCACCGCAGGGCTAAGGGAGCGCCGAGCAGGGTGCCTGGAAGGGGGAGTTTGACTGAGTGTGCTGTTAACCCCTTTGCCTTGCCCTGAAAATGTCTGCTCGGGGGTTTTTCAGGGAGTTTCCTGTATTTACTGTGTGTGGGAGGCGGGTGCTGAGGCTGCAGGGCAGCAGGGAGGTTTTCTTGCATGGCTCGGGTGGTCACTCTGGTGGCTTTCTGCCCAAATGTGTCCCTGCTCAGGGGAGAGGGCAGCAGCTCCTGCCCGGTGCCAGGACACGCTGTCCTGAGGTTATCTTGCCTTACCTCTGCATCTGGACTGAAATCTGCCTCTCACTGCTCATATTGCAAATATTTCCGTGCTTTCTGAGGCCTGGGAAGGACGGGCTGGTTTTCCTGAGCGGGTTTTGCCAGTGCTGTACACAGGCTGTTGTGGCCCTCACCTGCCTGTGCCCTCCCCAGCCAGCACACCTGTGTCCTGGTGTGATGCTGCTGCTGCCCGTGTGCTGCGGGGAGGGCACTGGGTGGCAAACTGGGTTAAAGCTTCATTTACTAACTTGTAGCCTGGGGAAACAGTGAAACTTCCCTCTTTTAAAAGTTTCCTCTGGCCCCTGCCCTCACCTGGCTCCTTCTTGGCAGCAGCATGGCTGCTGGGTCAGGAAAAGCCTGTTTTGCCCAGAGGCTGCAGTGACTTCAGCAGATATATGTGCATTAAATATGCATGCATGCAATATGCGCACATTAAATATGCATATAAGCAATACATGGAGATGCATTAAATATATATATTTATTTTTGCTTATGGGCTCTTTCTCAGGCTGGGCCAGAACCCAGGGAGCTGCTGGGCAGTGGCTGGCACAGGGCACCATTCTGATGGCTGCAAAGTGCGTTTGGATATTGAGCCCCAGGTGGGGCAGTGGGGTGGAGAGAGCAGTCAGGCTCCCTGCTGGGAGGAGAGCTGTCCTAGGTTTTGCTTCTCCTCCCCTCCATCGTTTTTTGGGCTCTCACAGGGATGCTGATCAGAACCAATCCTCTCTAAAATGTTGAGTTCCTTATGCAACCCCTCCTGCACGTGATTTGTAGTTTGCCCACTCCTGCGGGCACCTGTTGCATCCTGCTGACCCCAGTGGCTTTTGTCCCCAAACCTCAGTGGTGTTGTTTGGGATGGAATTCCAGCTGAAGCCTATTTAGTCTAAAAGCGTATTTCCTGTGGCCATCCAGCCTAATTGTTAGGGCTTCAGAGACGTTTGTCCTGCCCTCCTTAATGAAAGCTTAGTGCATGATCCAGTTGTTTGTAAAGAGCTTTTTGTTTCCCTCCTGCAGCAGAAGGAGGGGTAAGCCCCTGCAGGGCTGTTCTAGCTGGGCATTTTGCTCTCAAATCGGGCTTTTCTTTTCTTTTCCCATCTTGAACAAGATTCCTGTTAAACTCCATTGTGGCCTTTGCTGAGTAATGCTTTGCTGCAGGCTTTTTGCTCCTGTTTTCAGCTGATTTTTCAGGATCTATCGGTGAAAGGACTCCAGCCTTGCTTATGGGGGGCTTGGCAAGTTCTTGCTGTGTGTTTTCAAAGAATCTTTTCATCTGGCATGTCTTAAATTTGTGCTGTGTACCTTAACAAGATTCTGTGAGATGACTGAAGTGGGAAACAGACATTGCTCACTTGGTGGATGTAATTTGTTTGCAGTATTGTGCCCTGATTTGCAAACCAGAGGGATCCTCTATTTCTTGTGCTGTGAAGGACCTAGAACAGCTGAGTAAGATGTGCAACAGGCAAGAGCAGACAATTTGAAGCGCTGCTTTGGTGCTGCCATCCAGGATCTCTTCAGCAGTAATACAAATTAAATACTGCCTGACTGTAGGGACGCTGTGCTCTGTCGCTGGAGCCTCAATTGGCTTAAGAGGGGAAAAAAATACAAAAAAATAAATCTCAGAGCCGGGAAATTAAATGTGGGGGGGGGGAAATCCACTTTTGTGAGCAGCCCTTCCATCTTTTATTATGATTTCTGTGTAATTCCTCCCCAGCATTCATACAAAGCCAAGCAGCTGCCATCTGTAGGGACTCAGACTGTGCTCAGGGGCTGCAAAGGCAGCCTTGAAATGCAGCATTAATACATTTTTTTTCTGTTTGCTTTGGGTGGTGTTATGCATGCCACTTTTGTTCAGTCTGAGTTGTGGAAGGTTTTCATTCTTTTTGTTTTTTCCTCCTCCCTTACAGCTCACCTTTTCTTACATTGTTTGCCCAGGGAGGGAGTGCAGTAAAATCAGCTGCGATGCCCAGGGGGCTGTTACCCTGTATCAGCCAAATGAATCTTGTGGAGCAGATAATTTCCATGGGCTGGTTTCTCCCGGGGCAGCTGAAGGGATGGAAGTGGGGCTTTCCAGTGAGTGCAGGGTGGGAAGCCTTGGGTGAAGCAGTTTGTGTTGGTATCTGAGAGCAGGAACGCCCTTGCCTTGGTGCCTGGCTGGGGAGAGGCTGGTGGGATGGAGGTGGCTGAGTCACCTGCAGGGATGTGGCCTCTCCAGCACGGATGGGCTTGCTCTGCAGCTGCTGGGGCTGGCGTGAGCCCCCACGCTGCAATCCTGCAGTGCCAGGGACACCTCAGCCCCTGTCCTGTCCCTTTGGGGCTGTCCTGGCTGCTGTGCTGGGCAGTGCTCGTGGGGCTGGCTCAGCCTCTGCTCTGCTGCCTGCCCCAGCCGGAGCCCGAGCCAGAGGATTTCCTGGAGATAAACAGCTCTGGGCCACAGGGGAGGATTTCTGTCCTGACTGGATGGATTTCACTGGTCTGTATCCTGGTTTGACTCTCTGCAAGCCCCAAGGATGAATCTGTTGGTCCTTGTATACCCAGAGGTGAAAACATTCCCAGAGTGGTCTGGGTCAGTGGAGCTGATTTTGGCTGTGGAGCAAGGGGTGAAGTAGGTGATTTCCACATTTTTTCTTTTCCCTTTTACCTCCTGTTGCTTCTGTGGAAACATTTGTCTGTAGTACAGCAAGGGGCAGAGTTAGAAAACCACAGTTTTTATGGTTTTGGAGTTGAAAAGCTTGATCTGAACCCCTGTGAGTGAGGAGCATGGGAGGTGCTGGGACCTCGGGTACCCATGGTGGGGACTGAGGGCACCCCTGGATGCTGTGCAGGACTTGGGGGGTCCTTGCAGGCTGGGCCTGCCCTCCCCTCCCTCCTGGGGGCTGTTGTTTGGGGGACAGGACAGCTTTCCTGGGGGCAAGCTTGATCTGGGGCACGGGGATGGGTCTGGGCAGCCCTGGGTGCCGGCCCTGGCAGGGCAGTCTGCAGCCTCTGCCCTGCAGTCTGCTCAGCCAGGCAGCCTTGCTTCCCAGGGGAAAGGGAAGGAACTGCTCTGGGAAATGGGCTTCTCGCCAGTCAGCTGGCAGCCTGGCTCTGAAAGGCTGGGAAAACTTAAAAAGGGGTAAAATGTTTGTAGGTGGCAGAGGTTAGAGTAGCGTCTGGCCGAGCTGGGATACATAACATAGCATTTAGGGGTTTTTTGTTTCCATAACTGAAGAGCTCAGGCTTTCAGAGGACCAGAAGACAACGGGAAAACCAACAAATTATAGCTCTGCTGAGTGATGCAAGCACTGACAATTGCAAACTGTGAGGTTTTTTCCATTTTGCTCTTACTTTAATTTTTGCCAGGCCAAATCACTGCTCTGGAGAGCTTGCTGCCCTGCTAAAATAGCTGCTGATGAACAGACATATGTGCACAGCTTGAGCCAGGGAGAGGAGGGAGGAAGAGTTTTGAAGACAGGAAGACCTTGTTGTATTTGCTTTGTGACCTCTGCAAAACATTTGGCTCTTATTCCAAGTCCTTTTTCTGTTCTTGAGCCTGAAGTGTTCCTATGAGCCTGAATTTTATATGCTGGTGGCATGCTGGTCGAACTTTTCTTTTGGACTGCCAAAAATAAAGATCTGCTGCCTGTATTTCAAGATGAGCAATGGTTTCATAACCCTGGCTGCCAGCAGGGCAGCAAAAAGAAGAATTGAGATGCTGAAAACTTCCGAAGGTCAGTGGTGGTGTTTCAGCAGGAGCAACAGATTTTGCACAAAGCAGCAGCACTGAAATCATGCTGCCCCAATTGATCCTGTCTGGGTTTGGCTTTCTGCATCACCCGTGAGCCTGACGTGGTGCAAAGTGCTGCTGAGCAGCAGCTGTGGCTGCAGCCATGTGTGCTGGGAGGATGCAGTGCTGCCTGGCTTGAGGGTAGACTGCCTCCAGAAGGAAAAACAAAATCCATGCCAAAAAAGGTCTTTTCAGCTGTCACCCCTGTCCATGGCACTCCTTGAGTCCAGGATAGGGCTGGGCTCGCCTTTGAATTTATTACTTAGGGAAAAAACTCTTCTATTTCCTCTCTCCACCCTTATGAAATCTTTCAAGCAGCCTTTTCCCCTGTTCTCTCCACCCAGCCATGTCTCTGTTTTTATCAGGGGCTCTGTTGGCTAGGTCAGCCTTTCCAGGAAACGCAGCCTGGTTGGGCTCTGCTGTTCCCCAGCCCGCTGTCCTTGGTGAAGGTGATCTCCTCTCGGGCCATATGGTGAGGCAGCAGGTCCTGGGGCCAGGGGACATGAGGACCTGGGGATGGGCTCTGGCTGGTGCCCCTCCCTTGCCTGCACGTGCACTTGCTGTAAGGATGGAGTGCTCTGGCTCAGTGGAGATGAGCTGGAGCTCATCATGTGCTTCATCATCCCCTGGGACAGGTCTGGGTGCTGAGCCCACCACTGCTGGCTGTGCTGTAAAATCCCCCAGGTCCTGGCCCTTTGCCCAAGACTCCTCTTCTGCTCTTCCCTTTTCTGTAGGTCTGGGGGCTCTCATGGTTGCCCTGCTGCCCCCACCTTGGCTGGAGCTGGCTTAGCCCAGCGGGCACTCCTTGGTGGTCATGTTCTGTCCCTGCCTGAAATATCAGTGGGAGCTTCAGCCCCAGCACAGGAGAAGGGATACTGGTTTAAATTTCAACCTGCTGTGCTCCCAAGGTACCAGCCTTCCCATCCTGCTTAGGAATGAGCAGCACAGTCCTGTCCAGTGGGAAATGAGGTCGGGCAGGGTGTGCCCTCAGCCCTTCCTCGTGGACCTATGAGCTCTGTGTTTCAGACACAGTGCTGCTTGTTGGCTTTTTCCAAGGTCTGTGTGTGTTATTGACCCTTTCCTGCAGGCACAGGGGCAGTGGTGGGGCTGATCCTGATCGATGGCGTTCTCTCTCTAAATCAGATCTGCCTGAATATGTGGTCGGTGTGGGTAAGCACAGTCTGAGCTCCTGAATTATTAAGGGTGTTCTCAAAGCATTGCTTGTACCCTCATAGAAATGACTAAGGACAAGGAGTCAGGAAAATTGGCAAGAAGAAATCTCAATTAAAAATATATTGGTTGGGCAATGAGGTTGATGTGCTGAGCAGCTTCCCGAGGCTGATGGATGTTTTGGGGAGGTTACAGTAAATTTATGGAGGTTTTTTAAAATTGTGGAAGTGTTTTCCTGTGTTCTTCTGAGGCTAAATGAAACAGAAGCTAGAACAGGCTGTTTTGGGAGGTGCTGTTATTTTCGCAAGCTCTTTTTGTAAATCAGGTCGCCTTCTCTACAACTTTTATGATAAATGGAACAATACAGGAGCAATTAGACTTTAAACTATTCATGAGATTGAAGCTGAGTAATGTGATTTAATCTTTCTTTTGCATATATATAATATAAGCTGTGATTTCATTGAGCTTTGTACTTGTACTGTATAATCTGTGGGTTTAGCAGATGATGTTTTTAAATGCCTGTGGTTTTTATTAGATCTGTTTTCTATGGGTTATTTGTGTTTTCTTTGTGGCTTAAACTTATCTTCAGTAAACATGAAAGGAACTTTTTTTACTAGTTAGTTCTGGTTTTGGTGCTTTCTGGAACTGTAGTAAATCAAATGGTGGTGGGTTTTTTTTTAGTTTTTCTTCTGCTGCTGGTTTTTTCTGGAAACAGGGCCAGAAGGTAGCACAGACACTTGCTTTCCATATGGGGGATATAATTAAACTGTGTTTGCAGCTGCCCTAGAAATAGTCCTCTTGAAGTGGCTCTTTGTCGGAGGTGACTGCAGAGCACAGGTTCACCTCTCCTGTTGAACTCGGTCTAACTCCATTAATTTTTACCCAGGCTTGCTAATTTTTTACCCCGGTTTGCAGCTTTTATCCAGTGCCATCTGGGTGCTGTGTGTGGTGATGTGATGGATTCCCAGAAAGTGGGGAGGGGTGCTGGGGAGGAGCCTCTCCGCAGGGCAGGCAGGAGGGTGTGCTGGGGAGGGACATTTCTGTGGGAGGAGGGCACAGATGGGGAAGGGGAAAGAGGCACGAAGGGACAGTTTCCTGAACTCAGGTGGAGAATTTGAGGGCTGCTGTGGGCTGCAAATGTAATTCTGCTGTCTCTGTGTAATGCTCAAACAGCTCCAAGTCATCAATATGTTGGGTTATTAATTGCACCCATGGGCGTTTTTGCTCCTGGCCTGATGCCTTCAAATCATACCCATTCTTATCTCCTGAAAGAAAAATTTATAGTGAAATGCCAAGCCTCGGGTGACCTTCCATGGGCACGTGGTTGGGCTTTTTGGGCAATGTGAGAAAATAGCTATTTTCCCCCCTAATCAATGCCTTGATTTCAGAACTGCTGCTTCTGGCAGTACATGGCCTTTATAAAAGGTGCAAGTATGGGAAGGCTGGGTTACAGCAAAGCATTTGACAGAGCACATTCATGTGTGAGTTCCTCCCTGGCACGGGGAGGGTGGAGCTGCAGCAGCAGCCCTGTGTCCCATGCTGGGGCAGCCGGGCACCAGGACCTGCCCTGGGGCAAAGCCAGGGTGGGCTGCCAGCTTGAGGGATGCTCCTGGCAGAGCAGCCTCCTTATCTCCTAGGATTCCTGCCTGACTCTCTGGCTGCTGTCTTCCAGCTGAGCTCCTTCAGGAGCAATCTGGTTTGGATGCCCTGCTGAAGGATTGACTCACTGGCAGGCTTGGTTTGGCACTGGGGGAGTGGAGCAGGAGCTCTGAGCTGGAGCTTGGTGATGCAGACCGGATAGTGGCTCTGCCCAGAAATGCCTCCCTCCCTCCCTGCTCTCAGTTCCTGTGCCTGCAGTGTCCCCTGGTGCTGCTCTCTGGGTGGCAGGGGCACGGTGGGGCTGTGGGCACTGCTGGCATCCCCACGCCCTCCAGGCTTGCTGGGGAACTCAGTGTGGCTGCCCTGGCACTGTCCCCACAGCGTGCCCGTGTGACACTGCTGATCCCTGCAGGCAGCTCTGCTTCTCCCAGTGCTCACACAAACACCCTGCCTCCGGCCCAGGGAGGTGACAAAGTGCCTAGGAGGGGAATGCAATTGTTTGTTTTCTTGAATAATCCTTTTGGCAGGCTTGGCTCTAAACAGCAGGAGAAACTCTGGCTTTTGCCTGCACCAGCTCGCTCCAGCGCTGTGAACTGTGGGCTGTGTAGAACCCCACCAGGCAACAAGGCAGCTGCTTGAATTGCATCCAAGTAATATTTTCTTTTTTTTTTACCATCAGAATTAAAATTTTTCATGAAAGGCAGTTGGAAAAAAAATCGTCTAAATCCTCTCGCTGCTAATCTGCATATTTTATAATTTTCCCAAAAGGCTGGCAGTTATTCCCTAAATCTGCCTCTAAGTCTCTGTTGAGAGCCCTTATTAAGATGTAGCAATCTATTAAGGACCCGGCCAGGGCCGGGCTGGGCTCGTCAGAGGGAGAGCTTTTAATTGCTGGGCTCAGCCAGCACCTCCTGCTGCAGGCTGGTGTGTGCTGGAGAGGAGAGATGTGCAGTGAAGCCTTCCAGCCTCTGGCGTGGCTGTGGGAAGGTGTGACACCGTGGGGTGGGTGAGGGAATGGGAAATGAAATGCTGGGAGTGGTGGGAGCCTGGCTGGACCAGGGAGGGAGGGCTGGGATGCACTGTGGAGTGACAGTGCCACTGTTACCATGGCATGGCACTCATTTGTAGGTGATGCTGCAGGTTGGAGGGTGAAAGCCCTCCTAGGAGCTGGTGCTGGTGACTCGGTGTGGCTTGGTCAGCCAGCACACCACACCTGGATTTGGCTTCTCCTCTGCTCTGAGGCTTCACATGCACCATGCTTTCTGTGCAGAGTCAGGAAATCCTTGTGTGTGCTTTTCCAGGAGCACTTTGGGCAGAGCTCTGTGGTTTCCGTGCCTGTACGTGTGAGTGGCAAGCCCTCACCCTGCTCCTTGCAAGGGGAAGCTGTCGCTTCCTCCCTGTGCTGGAGGGATGCTCACCAGGCACGCCTGGCTCCAGAGCCTGGCAGGGGCACCACGGGGACCAGCGTGGGGACATCTGCCTCAGCTCCCTGGCGCTGCTGTGGTGTGGATGGATGGCTCTGCCGCTTGCTCCCGGGGCGCAGGTTGGTGAGAGCGTGGCTGCACCTCCACGGTGCTGCAGACACATCAGGGAACCTTTCTTGGGTCTAGTTTGTGGTTTGGAGGAGGTGCTGTGTGCTGCTGCCGTGCTGGTGGTGTGGCTGGGAGGGTGGTGGCGTTCCCTAGCTGGGGGTGTGTGCCAGCCCTGCCCGCGTTTGGGGGCTGGTGGAGCTGGTCACTGCTGGCAGTGCTGGTGGCTGCTGCTGGCGCTGTCAGGGGGTGCAGGGACGTCGTGTAGGGCATGAGAATCCTGCTCTGAGCACCAGCCACTGGAGCTGTGAGGATGGCTGTAGTCAGAGTGGTCAGCACACCTCCCCGATGTAGGCATGGTGTAAAAACAGTTCTTTAATTAAAGGTGCTGCAGACATGGGTGGGAAACAGAGGAAGGGAAGAGCTGCTGCTTCCTTGGGGCAGATTCTACTCCTGGTACAACAGGATCCATTCAGTTGTTGCTGCTCCAGGTCCAGTGGTTTTAACCATTTAAATTTTTGGTTTTGACACTTTCCCCAAGCAGCAGTTAGTCCTAGGCCTTCTGCCTTAGCATGTTTTTATTCAGAGCACATTTCCTCTAGCTGGGTTTTGTTTGCTCCTTGACAGTCTGCCCATGATGAGCCCTTTGGATGAGGGGATGCTGAGCTGGATCCAGGGCACTCCTGGAGCATCCATCTGCAGCAGGCTGAGCCCCTGCTGGGCAGCTGACTGGGGACAGGGATTTGGCACTTTTGACACCTGCTCTGGTGGGGTTTCAAAGCAAGCAAGCTGTGGGGTTGAGGATTAGTGTGACTAAGTGGAGTATGAAGAGTATCTGCTGGTGTTTCAGCAGCCCTGCTGCCAGATAATGCCCTCGAACCATAGACTGTGACACGTCTTCCCTATTCATGTTTTAAAATTTGAAAACTGAGCTCTAAGGAAATCTTACCATGGTCTAACACCACTGTTTCCCCCTCACCCCTCTTCCCCCACTTGCTCTTAGTGGGCATTTTAAATTCACTGTGTAATTTTAAGTTCAGCATCACAAAATGCTTCCTGATGCCAGCCAGGTCTTTTCCCTTGGCTGAGAGCATCTGTGGCAAGGACACTTTGTTATACGAAAGGGGGAACCTGGACAGAATGAAAAGCTGATTTTTAAACTATCGCACAGTTCTGTTGTTTTTGAAAATAAAGTTTTCTGGTCCACTGAGGAACTGGAGCGTGCTGGGGCAGCCAGAGCTGGAGCCTGATGGAGACAGAGCTCACAGTGGTGCCTCAACCACTGAGAGCTGCAGGGACCTGCCTGGCCTCGGCTCTGCCACAGGTTGGGAAAGGTTTTCAAAGAAGTTACAAGAAGCTGGAAATTGGATGTTGAAGAGTTCTGGTACTTTTGGTGCATTCAAATGCTTTGTTTGCTCTGTGTTAGCATCCTCTCCCTGGCCTGGGAGGATCTGCCTGTGCTTTGCAGGGTGCTGTCCCCTCCCGTGGGGTGGCTGGGTCTCTGCTGCAGCCCCGAGTTGATCTCAGGTGTCTCTGGCTTTGTGCAGGGGCTGTGTTGTCCTGCAGAGCAGCCCTGCTTCCCCGCTGGGGTTATTCCGCTGCAGTTCCCTCGTCCTGCTGCGGAGCAGTGGGGCTGTCATCAAGCCCCCGTGACACGAGGCTGACATTCACTTGTGACATCTCATTCTGCTTTAAATTAATCCCCCAGCAAGCCCAGCTGGCTTCCCAGCACCCTGTGTGTCATCTTGAGGAGTTTGTGCTGTGAATCTGTCTGCTTCGTCACTTGTGATTTCAGCTGAGATTTTTAAACAGCAGAAGCAAACCCTTTAGGATTTTGAGCTGAGCACTAAATCTGTGTGTTACCAGTGTGTGGTGAGACATTTCGCATGGGCTTGAGGGTTGGACAGAGGAGTGAGTGTAAGGGAGGGTGCAGTTGCCATCATCCTCCATGCAGTGAATAAACCCAGAGCTGAAGGATTCTCCAGGTCAGGACTAGCAAGAGATGTATAGATGCTAAATTATATTCCTGATGCCTTGAAGTGCTTGATAAAGACATATTCTCCTTCAAGAAGGCAAAGTAACGTGGCAGAGGCTGCAGACACAGGCAGCAGCTGTCCTGCAAGGGCGGGAGTGCAGTGACCTGTCCTGGTGGGGTGTAGGGTGGGCTGTGGTCCTGAGCTGAGCAAAGGTGTGATTCAGGCTCAGCACGTCCTTGATTTGCTAAACGACCTTATGTGTTGTTCTTCATTCTCTGTGCTTTGGCTGGGGCAGAGGGGTGAATTTCTGAGTTCCAGCTGCCTTGTTTCCAACGAACAGCACAATTAATACAAACGTTGGTGTCATTTTGAGCTAAAAGCCGTTTTTTTCCCTTTGCTGGCTGCCCGGCAGTGTGCAGGGGAGGAGAAGCGGGTGGGGACGCGCACCGTGGTGGTCGGGCACCGCGCCGTGCCGGACACCGAGGCGTACGTGGCACAGAAGTTCTGCGACAACAGGATCGTCTCCTCCAAGGTGAGCTCCCCCTGCTCCGGTGCCCCGGGGCTCTGTCTGTGTGGTTGCTGCCCCTGTGCTGCATTTGGAAACTGAGGGAGTCCCAGTTCCTGCAGGATGGATGCAAAGGTGCCTCTGCAGTGGAGCAGCCTGCTACAGCCCTTACACAGCTCCACTCTCTCTCAGTATTTTTTTTATCCTATCAATACCAGTGGGGGCATGGACAAGGTCCTTTCTTGTAGGCTGGATGAGAGCAAAGCATATGGACACATTGATATTGTGGGGTTGGGGGGTTTTTTTGTGTGTTTTTTAAAGTTTTCTGGCATCCCCTTTGGGAAGAAAAGACAGATCAGGTGTATAATACAGAGTCAGATAACAGTAACTCAAATTTGCAAAAGGGAATGGCATTATTTTATAAAGACACTTAAAAATATGATTGCTTCTTTTTGTTTTTTTGTTCTATGGGATTTTTCTTTCTTGAGATAGGACAAAAATAACCATGCTCTGTTTATCCCTTTGGATGAAACGGGGGGAAACATTCATATGGTATTAATGCAGCTTTTGTTTATGGTGGAAAACTGTGATGACACCCATCTGCCTTCTGCTTAGCTTTTTTCCATGACATTCATGAAGCTATTTCAAAAGACTTGAAGCCAATTCGAGTAAAATATCAAACAAGTGGCATTCCATATTGTCAACACAGCTGGATACGTATGCCAGTGCTCAGGATTCGTGATGCTCAGCGTACACTTAGGCTTCAGTCTTCCTGTACTTGAGCTGCAAGGGGGTTTTTCCCTCTCCCTTCTTCCTTTATACATCTTGGATCTTATCTGTTTTTGTATGTCTGGGTTTATTTTTGGGAAAGGTTTTCAGTCTGTGCGTGTTTCACTTGTGTAGCATTCCCATTGATGTTTCCCTGGCACGCAGGAGGGGCCTTCAGCGAGGACACCTTCCCCCATCTCAGCTCCCTCCCTGACAAGTGGTTTGCTTTAGCACTAATTTTAGTTCTTCCTTGATTTATTTTTGAATGTTATGTCCTTGCTCTTTTTTCCTTTTTTATTTGCTAGGCCTGGGACCTGACCAGTCTCTTATAATTAAATGGACATTGGTCTTGAGACTTGACTGCTTATTTTTTTTTATTTTAGACTGAAAGGTTGATGTTAGACCCATTATTTTTCCATGTTGTTCTTAAATTCCAGTTGCTTTCCAAAGTAAATGATTCAGCAGCCTTCTTAAAATTATAATGAAGCACAACCTAATACTGAATTTGTATGGTCAGCCATGGCTTTTTTCCCCTTTTTTTTTAACAAAGGCAGCTCTAAGATAGTTTTGGGAAATGGGAAGAAATATATCCACTGTGGGTTATGTTGTAATGAAATCACACGTCTACAAAAGCCTTTTTAGAATGGTCTCACTGTGAGCCACTTGGGACTGTTCAGTGCTCCAGCAGAGAGAGCTGGAGCAGGGATTTGGTGGCACCTGGCTGCACTGTGCTCCTGGGCTTGGCTGTGGCCCCTGGAGCTCTGCCTGGAGCCCTGCAGGCTGCTCAGCCAGCTCAGAGGAGAGCTCCTTTCCCCTGTGTGCAGGCAGTTCCCGTTCTGCAGCTCTGGTCCCTGTCAGCCACGTGCCTGCTCTGTTTGAGTGCCCCTCTCTCCCCACAGTACACCCTCTGGAATTTCCTCCCGAAGAACCTCTTTGAGCAGTTTCGAAGAATTGCCAACTTCTACTTCCTCATCATCTTCCTCGTGCAGGTAAGAGCTTTGGTGCTGAGAGCGAGTTCTGCTTAGGCACTGATGTTAAACACAGCTCGAACAACAATTGAGCTTTAGAACTCCTTGTGCTTATAAGAAGTTTGGAAATTTTCAAGTTGGAAGCCGTGTTATAATTCTGCCACACCATCCAAGGCATAAAAATAATTAAATTATCTGGGCCTGTCTGAGATGGGGTTTGAATGACTGCTGAAACGCTGAAAAACCATCTTAATTCTAACTGTTAAAATCATTCAACCACTGAAAATACACTTGATGCTTCATAATTAAAATCTATTTTTTTTGTCACCATTACTACTGCCGTTTCATAACTATATTTCCCCAAGTGATATGATATTTTTATGTCTCAGATATGATGAGTTTCAAGGCAAGCAGAAGAGATAGAATGTACTCAGTAAAATTCAGAAAATGCATAGGATGAGTTTTGGAAACCTGAAGCTTCAGGAAGTTTCTCTGTGTGGGCAAAACAGCGAATTTATTACAGGCAAAAGCTTTCCCTGCTCTGCTTTGTGGCTTGAGTGGAGGGGCAAATCCTGAGGAATACTCATTTTCTGTTCTGTCATCGAGAAAAGCAAGCTGTCAAAATGCTCTGGGGCAGAGGGAGTTGGGGAGAATCGCTGCAGTGCCTGTGCTCACCTCTCAAATCCTCGTGCCTGGGGCTCACACACAACCAGCTCCAGGGCTGGGAATGAGCTCCAGAGCTCCACCCCAGCCAGTGACAGGCGTGGTGTGGCTGCTGCAGGGCTTGGGTGGCTCAGGATGGGATGTCACTCTGTCCCAGGCTGCTGTTTGAGCGATGAGTGCCTGGAATGTTCTGTGTGTGCAGTAAGGGCTCTGATTTCCCGTCCCTCTGGCTGCTGCAGGAGCAGGGATCCCGAGCCGTGGCTGTGTGTGGCTCCTCCTGGCAGTGTGACACAAAAGGCCAATTTACTCTGGTGTCAGCTGGCTTGCCTCCATCTCTTCATTTCGCTGGCCTGGCTCCATTTTGTCAGACCCAATTTGTAATTTGCCTTGAACTGAAGTGATACCCTGGAGTCAGGATGTCCTTTCTGTGTAGCTGGCCACTTAGTGACGTGCTACTACATTTTATCTATTGACCCTCTGGCCGTGGAGAACAGGGAATATTCCTGATTGGAGTTACAGACTGGGTTTGTCTGGCTGCTGGCCTATTTTAGGCACAGGTCTATGCAGGTGAGAGGAGAGCCTGGCTGTTCCTCCTTGTCTTTATTCTGTGAGCACCTCTAAAATCAGGAAGCAGCCCTCATGGTCAACTAGGGAACAAACAAACCCAGCTGAGCAGAACCCAGCCTGGCAGCCCTGATCCACCTGTGCTGTGCAGAGCAGCCCCTGCCCCCAGGTGCTTGTCATTCTGGAGATGTTTCACTTGCCCTAGAAAGGCACCCAGGGCCACTCCATTCAGTTTGAGTACCAAGGGTTACACCTTGGAAAATGCCACCTATATCTTGAGTGGTCATGCTTATATTTAAATTTCTGTGGATTGGTGGGGTTGTCCCACCTGACTGCTGCATGAGGAGTGAAGTGTCACAGTGCATCTGCCCTGCCTGTTGTGCAGCACTTTATAAAACAGCTGTTTCTCTGTGACTCCAGAGGCAAAGTGGGTGCATTAAACACAAAACACGCTGCACACAAACAGATACAAATAGCTGTGTCTGTGGTTCATCTGTTGCAGCTCTCAGGGGAATCTGCAAGGACTCTCCTGGCAGAAGGGGCTGGCCTGCAGTGAGCACAGTCCACATGTTTGTGGACAGACCAGGCTGGTGGCAGTGAGCTATTTCAGGAGGTAGCAGGAATGAAAAGAGTCTCTTTGAGGAGGAAAGGGGAGATAACTTTTGGAGCGTGGTCCTTAGTGTCCTAAGGAATCTCGTGAGAAGAAACTATTAAGTAACAGGAGGACTTCGTCACTTCTAAGTGGGTTCAAATTAAGCTCTTGAAGTCCTAAACCAGTCCAAAAATAGTTTCAGAGGAGTCTGCCTTTTTCCTGGCTTGTTGCTCGTGTGTCCCTCAGCTTTTCACCAGCCACAAAGGGGAAGAGTAGTGTCCAGCTGCAGGGGTTTTTCAGGGAGTCCAAACTCCAAATACATATATTAATTATTCCAGGCACTTCGTCTGATATTGTGTTCCTATATCTGTAATACTATATCTGTGTGGACAAATGGTGCTGGTTTTTTACATAAATACATACAGCTACAGCTTGTCCAGTGCAGGAAACTCTCCTGCGGGGCAGGGGCAGGCTCTACTTTGCCCTTCTCAGCAGAAAGCCAAAGTTCTTCTTGGATTCCCAAGGCCTGTCCAATTTTTGCAAGATAACTTTTGGCTTACTGGCCTAAGCTTCGCGATAGGCCATCACCTGTGCTGTGTGCAGTGTCTGTGTGACACTTGGCACTGTCCTCACTCAGGGCTGTTCCTCCACAGTGAGGTTTCTACCAGACTTTCTGCCTGGAAACACTTTACACCCATTTGAGTGAGCCAGGGCTTTGTGTACCTGGAAATGTTTTTGGTGTTTATCTTGGTTTACCCTCTGCTGCTTAACTCATCTGCCATTTATCTGGCTGCTTCTTGTGGTGTATCTCTTCCACTTCAGAACCTTCTGGCTTTTCTCTCTGGGTTCAGTAGTGCAGGGTAGTATTGCAGCATTTCCTGGTCAAAAATGTCCATGTAGCTGATAAGAGGAGTCCTGTCCTTAGCACAGCTTTTTACAGGCAGCCTGAAACAATAAACACCCAAATGCTGCTGTTATGTGAGCGTGCTGGGGAAGCACAAACAAGAGACAAAGTCCCTTTGTGGGGACACAAAGCCTTTCTGCTGAGCTTCCCCATCCCTTTCATCAGAGCCCTCATCATCTGCCTCTCGTGCTCCCAGTCTCCCCAGGAGCAGCAGGAGCAATGACCAGTTTGGGGTGTGTTGGTTTGGAAGGTGGAAAGTGCTCCCTGCCACTTAGGAACCCGTCCTGCTGTTCTTGCCCTTTGGTAAGGGTAAATCCTGGTGCAGTCAGAAGGAGCAGCAGTTTCCCAGAGCCTGGAGGTGTCACTGGGCTTGGTCTTTACCCTGGTGCTGGCTGGAGCCCTGCAGTGAGCTCGGGAAGGATCCAGCTCTCTGCCCCAGGGCCCCTGTGCAGCCGTGGTGCCTCCATCATGCTCTGAGCTCCAAACTTGAGAGCGTAAAGACAAAGCCTGGATTTCTGTTTAGCTTAAATATTCATGCTCTGTTCTGCAGTATATTTTGTAGGTAATTTGGGCTGATAGGTGTTATTTTTAGCCTCCCAGTGTCGGTGGTTCAGGATGACTGGTACTGCCCTCCCTTTCCCAGCCAGCTCTTCCTTCCCCTTCCCCTCTGCTAGCTCTGACCTGCCCTCAGTGGGATAAGCACCCTTTTTCCCCCCACAACCAAAGTTTTGGGTTCTGCTGCTGCCGAAGCCCCAGGGCTCAGCAGTACATTTTTCTCTCTGCAGGTGATAGTGGACACCCCAACCAGCCCGGTGACCAGTGGCCTCCCGCTCTTCTTTGTCATCACTGTCACAGCCATCAAACAGGTACAGGTGTCACTGTGGGGAGGAGCAGATGCTCCTTGAGACAGGCAGAGAAACATGTGTTTAAATGTGCTCAGAAGCCACCAGCATGTGCTGGTAGGTTTGGTTACCCCCTTCTTAGAGGGTGAGATGGGCACTGGTGCTCCTCAGGAGAGGCTGCATTTTGAGTGTGGGTATTGGTGTCTCCTGTTCTGGCGATGTAAAGCATCCCTGTGCTGTTGAAAGCAGGCTCTGAGGGTCAGTGCAGCTTTCTGCTCTAGGTCTGGCGTTACTTGAGTGTTTTTCCTCTTCTTGGAAACACTCTGAGTCTTTGCAGAGACGTGCTCCAAATACAGCCCACGCTCTGCTCCCGTGTTGGTAGGTGGGAAGGACAGGTTCTGTTCAGCCACTCAGCTGGTCCTGGAAACATGTACTCCTCATCTTCTTGCAGTGTTAAAAGACCTTTTGCCTCCCATCACAGGCATGCATGGTATTTAAAATTTCCTGATTGAATAATAAAAAAAGTTTCTTCTACGGGGGCTGGAAAGGGAGAGCTAGAATAAAATCTATCTGCTTCAAATCTCAATGTTTTATTCTTCCAGTAAATGGTGAAGAGGAAGAGTCTCATCCTGCGTTACCATAGGAAAGAGTTGCAGGCTGCTGAGTGTATTATTCATATTATCAGTCTGTTCTTACCAAAGCTGAGAGTAATAGAAATGTGTTATAGTAGTTTAGCTGCTAGTTGCATGCCCCTCATATAGATTATTTTTGTGTTATTTTAATCTGTTCTGAATCTGTCAAATATGCATATGAAGCTTTTAAAATAAATTGATTCAGTCTGAGCTACTCTGGTTGATGTTTTGTCAGGCATGAAGGAGGTCTGAGGACAGTTGCCTTATTCATTGTTTTAATGTGTCCCTCTCATCCTCACTCTTCCTTTTTCATTAGTTTGCTCACTTAGTTATGAGTTTGTGTTGCCTGTGTCTGTGCCTTAGGGGTACGAGGACTGGCTGAGGCACAGAGCTGACAACGAAGTGAACAAAAGCAACGTCTTTGTTGTGGAAAACGCAAAGCAAGTGCGGAAGGAGAGTGAAAAAATCAAGGTAACTGTGAGCTGAGAGCCTGCATGTGGCTCTCACTGAGGCTGATGGGAACACAGAGCTGTGTGCTGAGGGGACAAGGGCAGGGCAGGAGGGTGTCCTGGGTTGGAGCTGCCCCAGCGTGCTCGCTTTCAGAGGAGATGCTCCCAGATCTGTTCCCAGGTAAGGAGTGAAGCTGCCTTTGATTGCTTTTGAAAAGCTGTCTCACAAAAGCTGTACCGGGGCTGACAAGTGACAGATCTGTCAGTGTTTTGCACTTCTGCAGGACAGGCAGTCCTCTTCTATTTCCAACTCTCCCAAGGACACCAGGAAAGTACACTTAGCTTTGATGTTAATTTATCACACCGCACTTCAGGCAAGTGCAGTTCCTTGCTCCATCAAGATTTAGCAGAGAAATAAATACTGACTGTGCCTCGTGGGTGCTCTGAGTCAGCGTGGGGCTGGATCACCCCATCAGGCTGTGGAGTGATGGTCAGGGATGTGTGCACCTCTTGGGCCCCAGCTTGCCTTTTAGGCTTTGAGAGAAGCTGAATCATAATCACCTAGTAACAACTGAGAGGACTTCTCATGTGGATGTTCCCTTTCTCCTAGGTTGGAGACATAGTAGAAGTGAGAGCAGATGAGACCTTCCCCTGTGACTTGATATTTCTGGCCTCCAGCAGCTCTGATGGGACCTGTTATGTCACTACAGCCAGCCTTGATGGGGAGTCCAATTTCAAGGTCAGGGGCTGGGTGGGGCAGCGTGTGGGGGCTTGGCTGCCTGGGCATTGCCCTGCCTGGGCATTGCCCTGCCTGCACGGTGGGGCTGTGCTTGACTGCAGGGTGCTGCCATGGAGCCCATCCCCGTGGCTGTGGCTCTCCTGCAGCTCCTGCCTCTTGTCCGCTCCAGTGCGTCAGCAGAGGAGCCCTGGGGGATTGTCTGTGCTCTGCTTTGTCCCCAGGGGCCATTTCTGCTGGCACTGGCCCAGACTGGATTGCCATTTATCGACACAGCTTTGCTGCCCATCGCAGGCAGTGTGGCAGTGCTGGCAGCTCCAGCCGTGCTGGGAGCTCTGGGGCAGCAGGGCAGCAGTGCCTGCAGCTCTCCAGCTCCTTCCCAGGCCCTGCCAACACTCCTGGTACTTCACCAGGCATTCCCAGTGAGATTAGGGACTTCTTTGAGGCAGCATGTCTAGATTCATTTGGGGAAGTTTTCACCACTGTGAGAGAAGCATTACTTCTGAGATTTTCTCTCTTTCGCTGAAGCAAGCAGTGAAACTTAATACTAGTCTTGCTCAGGATGAATATCTTCAGTTTATTTGCTTTCTTTCTCTATCTCCCCATCTCTAAACTAGAGAAAGAAGCAGCAACAAAGAACTTATATACGTCAGAAGACGTGAACATTTGGTTGCACTTGAGTTTGATAAATATTTATATAGATACTAGCAGCTGCAGTAGTAGGACTGGAAGATACTTTAAGATGCCATGATTCATTCCAGCACACTCTGAAGTCAGTGGGAATACCACTGTGGCTCTGATGTGTTTATCTGGGATTTGTGGCTCTTCTCTGGGCAGCTGTTAATTGGTGCTGGATAACCTGTGTGGGAGCTGGTGGCACAGTGCTGGCTCCACCAGTGAGGAGGAGTTGGAGCTTTGAAGTGGCTTGAGGCTAAAAATAGCTAACCATGTTAAAAGGCTATTGCTTATTTGTGTCAGGTGTATTATATGCATGAGTTCACATTACTTTTGCAGAGTCTTGGCTCTTACTAACTTGTGAGTCTGGAGGTGCAATGCTGAGTTTCTATATCAAGCACTGTGGTGGTTTTTTTCTTGGTTTGTGGATTCCTGTAGGTGACTGGGAGCTGTCTCCTGTTTCATGAGGAGGTGAAGATGAGTTTGAAGGGGAAGAGGGAATAGAAAAGAGCTCTGTTTGGGGAAATAGATCTAACATTAGGAACCAGGGTTTGCTGCAAAAGGGGGGTGAGGGAAGCACATTTGGGTAGTCACCAAACCTCATCTGCAGGGGTACCTGCTGCCTTCCTGGTGGGGATTTTTCTGGTGTTTAGGGCATGTCAGCTTGAGGTATGGGAAAGGTGCCTGACTGAGTGAAACTGGAATAGAAATGTAGAAGAGATTTTGTCAGGGCTCTGTCTTTGAAGCACAAATCTTTGGCCACACGTTAGCTAACAGAACATGTGTTTTCTAACTGTACTAAAGGATGTAAAGAGTGTGGAATTGATTGGGAGGTGGCTTTGAAGTATCACTCAGTAATTGCACAGTGTCTGTGCTGATGGGAGCATTGCAAAGCCCCCTGCAAGGGCTGGGTTTGGTGCTGGGCACTGCAGGAACAGTTTTGACTCGTGCTTCACAGAGGCTGTGGTCTGTACCGGAGAGCCGTGTGTGCTGGAGCACTTCCACCTGGAAAAGCCAGGCAGGTTAGCACAGCAGCAGGAGGTGGGGATTTCTAATGCCATGGCTGCAGCCTGGGTGAGGTGGCCGTGCCTCCTGGGAGGTGCAGGGAAGGGGATGCAGCGTCAGGAGCGGAGGAAGCGTTTTAATGAATTTGTTTATGAAGATGGATTGAGGCAGCCTGCCGTGCAGCCCGCCGTGACTTGGAGCTCTGAGTAGCTCCTATAAATAGAGCCTGAAAGGCAGCGAGCAGATCCTTTGTGGGCTTTTCAGTTAATTATGAGAGATGAACCTTTGCAGCAGCAGCTGCTAAAAATAGACTGGAGTCTGCCAGTGCTCTGCCTGATCCCTGGAGCTGGTGTCTAGTTACCGTCAGGAGCCGGGGCAGGTGTGAGCCCCTTCTTCACCTGCAGCCTCCCTTCCACCCCAACCAGGGCAAGTCCCCGGGGAAGAAGGGATGCCAGCACCCAAGGATGCTCTGCTTTTGGTGGATGCCTTACTGAGAGACACCCAGCAGCTGCTTGCTCCTGTGGTTTCTCCTAGCGTTAGTGACTTCATTCCTTCACTGAGAGATCCTTCAGCTGCTTTGTGGGAGCGTGGCAAGGGCTTGGGGGAGCTGCTGCTGCTGGCAGGCTTGTGCAGGGTGGTGTTTTAAGAGATGGGGTGTAAAGGTCAGGGATGGGATTGTTGCTGGGTTTGTGGTGACACTGCCTGTGCTCCTGTGGCCAGACTCACTACGCGGTGCGGGACACCACCGTGCTCTGCACTGATGAAGCCATCGACACCCTCACGGCCACAATCGAGTGTGAGCAGCCACAGCCTGACCTCTACAAGTGAGTCTGCCCCTCCTGCCTCCTGCCCTGCCTGTCCTGCCCCGCAGCTGCCTGGTGTCATCCCCTGCAGGCCCCTCAGCACCATCCCTGGGGGGATCTGCAGCTCAGCAAAGCAAAGCCCGTCTTCGTGTCAGAGACCAAAAGGTGTCTCAAGGCTGTGAGAAGCTACTGGGCCTCCTCTGCATGAGGATGGCAAAGTCCTCAAAGCTCAGTGTAGAAAAGCCTCCCTCGTGCAGCACATTTTGTGGTATAATGAGCTGGGTTTTGCCAGCTCAGAGCAGTAATGGTCCATGTACCATTTTTAGACACTCTACCTTCCCAGTAAAATGCATTGGGCTGAATGAGTTCCAGCTGTGAGTGGTGTGTGTGGTAAATCCCTTGGGGGGTTTCTGGGGTGTGCTGCAGTCTGTAGTGGGGCTGTGCTGGGGTGGTGTGTGAGCACAGGGGCACCCCTGAGCATGGGGAGTGTGTGGCTCTTCACTGTCCTGAGCACAGCCACCCTCTGAAACATTCAACTCTCAAATTCACCTGTCTCTGTGTTTGCTTCCATTTCCTGTCAACGACTTTTCTTTGATATGTTTGTAGTGTCTATAATGTGTTTGTAATACAAGTTTCTCATATTTTTATCACAGATTTGTTGGAAGAATTATCATCTACAGAAGTAACCAAGAGCCTGTAGCCAGGTTGGTCTTGCAGCTGTCTGTTGGCCCTCCTCAGAGGGGTTGGGCATCTACAGAGAATTTCAAAGATCTGAGCTTGTCCTGCCATCATTTGGGAATATCTTTTTTTCTTTAACCATTCCAAAGATTTCATTTTAAAAGGCGGCCTCCCTTCTGCCATCCTGTGATTTGTTTGAGCCCCTTTTGGGGAAGCAGTGCAGCACCACCTGGTAATGTCCTGCCCTGCTGATGGGACACAAATTTACCAGTCAATGACAAAATATTGTCATTTGAAGGTAAGCAAAAACTCAAGCACCAATCAGTGTTCCACAGAAAAAATGAGCAAGCGATGTTCAGAAGCCATCCAAAACAGCTGGCTCTCAGCAGAGCGTGTTGGGTGGGTTTTGTGCTCTGGTGGGTCTGTTCATACCCTGGGAGCAACAGGGAGTCACTGGGGGCTTCAGAGAGAAATGAAAACACAAATGGGGCTGTCAGCTTTGGTGCCATTGACTGGGCTGCAATGGACAGGCCTCTGGTGATTTTAACATTGCATTTTTATATAACTACTGGAACATACTGGATCTGAACATTTTGAAATTATTCCTCAAAAGCCTTACTGAAAATCCCCCAATAAGAGTGGAACTTTGTGCATCGGGGATAGTTTTTGTAAGATGAAGTGGAAATGTCATTATATAAAGAGAGAAACTCAAGCAAGGCCCCAGTTTAACATACAAATAGTGTAATCAGATGTAAGGAAGCTTTGTTTATCTTTATATTCTATTTCTAATTTATAAAGTAGTTTGAATGTTCTTTGAGTAATGTGATCTTATAATTTCTTTTATGTTTAGGTCTTTGGGTCCTGAAAACCTGTTGTTGAAAGGTGCTACCCTCAAAAACACCAAGAAGATTTATGGTGAAGTTACTTTTGTTTATTTAAGTAGTTCTGCTAAGTAATGACAAATGTAGATGTTCACTACTAAATCCAGAGAGGGAGCACAGTTCTCTCCAGCCTGTCTAGCTGGGCTGTACAGCTGCAGATTTCATGCTAGCTGGTAGCAAGTGGCCAGGTGAAGTCAGGAGGCACTGGCTCTACCTGCAGGGCTGCCAGTTGTGTTAACTCACCAGAGCAAGCTTTTCCTTGTGCCTGGGACACGGTGAGCGAGGAGCTGTCCCCAGGTCCTGTGCTGGGAGCCCAGTCTCAGGCACTGGGGATGGAGGGTGGGGGCTGTGGTGGGAGACGGATCACATACAGCTTCTCCTGACTCTGTGATCCATGGGTTCCTGCTCTGGGGTGCAGCAGTGACATCCCTTAGCAGCCTCAAGGTCTCTGGAGTTGAGCAGTCCCTGGGTGGTGCCTCTCCCCTCAGCTGGGACTGGAGTTTGATGTAGACACCGGTGCCCCTGATGGCCAAGTGCCAGCTGGGTCCCCCTGGGGCTGCCAGCCCCTTCTGAGCCCTGCTTTGATGCCCTGCAGGAGTTGCAGTCTATACTGGAATGGAAACAAAAATGGCTCTCAACTACCAAGGGAAATCTCAGAAACGGTCTGCAGTAGAAAAGTGAGTATGTTCAGAAAATAATCAGTAAAACCTCTTGGGTTTGGGTTTGGTTTTAATGGATGACTTCTACAGAAATAATCCCCTAATCTGCTGCCTTTTGTTTCAGATGCTCTCTGATTGCATAGGAAAATCTGAGTATTTGATAAAGCATATCTTGAAAGAAGCATCATTTAGTAGCTTTTTTTATTTAAAAACAAAATTGAGAAATGTTTAAATATATGAACCTGACTCTGAATATCAGCAGTGTCAAAAGCACTTGTTCTGTAATTCCCTTCTTAAAAGTAAGGAAGTCTTGTTCCTGCCTATTTACATGTTTTTCTCTATAAAAATAGCTGCAAGAATTTAAAAAAGAAACCTGTTTTTCAGATCTATCAACGCTTTCTTGATAGTGTATTTGTGCATCTTACTGGGCAAGGCCACTGTGTGCACGACTCTGAAATATGTCTGGCAGAGCAATCCATTTAATGATGAGCCTTGGTACAACGAGAAGACTAAAAAAGAGAGAGAGACGTTCAAGGTGAGTGGATCTGTATTTCAGCACCTCCTCCAGCTTTTCTTATTCTGGCTGTTTAGTTTAATCTGATAGTGCCTGCTGCCAGCCCTGGGAGTCCTGTTTGCTCACAGAGAGTACTGTTGTTTCCTTTGGTCTCTCCTGCTGTTTGTGTTTCTTTTGTGCCTCTTTCGTGCTTGTGCACAGTGATATTTGTGTGGAGCAGGGCAAAGCATAAATAAATACTATAGAATATGGAAATGCAGCTGATGTAACCTGGGTCCTTATCTGAACTTGAAATATCTTTGAGCTTTGGATAGGTAAACCTGAACTGAGGCCATGTCAGCCAGTTTGTTAAACTTGCCAAGACGTGGGCAGTCAAGCCTGAGAGAGTGAGTGGGAGTGTGCAGAGATCTTCATTTGCTGGGCCCTTGAGTTGATGGTTATATACAGGGGTGGCACTGCACACTTGTACCCTTGCCACAGCTTGACTGGCCTCAAGCCACCTGCTCCTTTTTTCTGGTTACCTGGGGCCAGGATGAGCCTGTAGCAGTATATTCTTCAGAGGAATGTGCTTATGAGCCATTGTTTTGGTCACTGTGAAGGGGTGAGATGTACTCGTGTGCCTGGGAGATCTGCAGAAGGCAGTGGGGTTTTCTGTACCAAAGGAAAATGGGGTTTAGCCCTGTGTCTCAGCTCTATTCATTTTCATGTTGTTTTTTCCTATTGAATCTTCTCTGAGAAGCTGTCTAGAATCCCTGAGGTGTTGCTGTGAACTGCCCCTGTGTCCTGACAGCCACAGGCTGCATCTTCTCTTTCCTTGGCAGGTCCTGCGGATGTTCACGGACTTCCTGTCGTTTATGGTCCTCTTCAATTTTATTATCCCCGTCTCCATGTACGTTACCGTGGAGATGCAGAAGTTCTTGGGCTCCTTCTTCATCTCCTGGGACAAGGAGATGTATGATGAAGAAATCCAAGAGGGAGCATTGGTGAACACCTCGGACCTGAACGAAGAGCTCGGGCAGGTCAGAACGTGCTGTGTTTGCACGGATGGAAATGTGGGCAAAGTGCCCTCCCTGCGAGGAGCCCTTGTGGTGGCAGTGCCTCACCATCCCCTTGGGCCACAGCTGCACCCGCCGTGGGGGCACTTGGCATTTGATGTGATTCCAGTGGCTCTGTGAGCCAGATAAGGTTATAAATAGTGCATGAAAGAGCCGGAATTGGGTCACGCCAATTGTTTCCATATTGGGCAATATCAGGCACAGCGCTCTGTGTGTCAGGGTGCTTCGCTTTCGCTGCTTCAATTAAAAATTAAAACTCCTCTGTCTCTTTGAGGATTAATGAAAATGTCTGCCCAGTCATCTCCCTGGGCGTGCAGAGCACGTGCTGCTGTGCTGCTGCTGCCTTGCTGGGGCACCCCAACAGCTCAGGCTTCCATTCTGATCTGCACCAGGAGAGATGAGTGCAGGACATGTGTAGTGCCTCCTGCTTTTGATTATTTTGCTTTAAAAACAAGAATAATATACTTGGAGTAGCAATTAGCTAATTGAAGTGAAGCTCCAAGGTGAAAATCCCCAAAGGAGGCAGCAGACCTGCAGCAGCAGTTCTGTAAACACTAGGGCTGTAGCAAAGGACCCAAAACAGTGGATGAGGGGAAAGTGAAGAGCCTGGAGACTGATTAAGTCTTCAGAAGCTGCCTCCTGCCACCTATGCAACAGGCTAAAATCAGAGGAGCAGAGCAGCAGAACTGCAGTGATGCAGTGGGGCGCCTGTGTCTGTTTTGCAGAGTTGGGTTAGGATAGCCAGGTACCCTCCAGCACTGGCACAGGTGCACTGAAATGCCCCAGCCTGTGTTTCTGGGGCTCCTAGCCCAGCCCTGTGGCAGCTGCTGGTGCTTGCAGGTGGAGTACGTGTTCACGGACAAAACGGGCACGCTGACGGAGAACAGCATGGAGTTCATCGAGTGCTGCATCGACGGGCACAAGTACAAGGACTGCATGTCGGAGGTGGATGGCTTCTCCCAGGCTGACGGGCCCCTCAAATACTCTGGCAAAGCTGAAAAGGTAGGAGGTGTGCGTGCTGGTGGCTGTGAGGGTTTTGTGGCCGGCTCCTGGCCGGGTGTGGCACTCAGCTGATAACGAGCCCTGCCTCCCTCCTGCCCAGAGCCGAGAGGAGCTGTTCCTGAGAGCCCTCTGCCTGTGCCACACGGTGCAGATCAAGGAAGCAGACCAGGTGGATGGGCTGATGGCACACCCAGAACGCAAGTACACCTACATCTCCTCTTCCCCTGATGAGATCGCTTTGGTCAAAGGCGCAGAAAAGTAAGAATGTGAAGATCTTGGCTTTTTAATTCCCTCTCTGGTGGGAAAGAGGGAGGTGAGGGTGATCTGAAGGTGATAGATCCCTTTCCAGGGTCTCCCTGGGAAGCATGTTGTGATACATGGCTGGACCTGGCCTGCAGTGCTGTGAGCCTGTGGGTTTAATGAGCTCTCTGTTCAAGGGATGCTTTAAAGGATCTTCCCTGAGCTCCCTGGGAGGGCATGGTGTGCATTCACTGAGAGCAGCCCCAGAGTGCTGCAGAGGCTTCTTTGCTGGAGCCCACATGGCCCTGTGCTTTAATCCCCTGGAAACAGACCAGTTACCATGGGCATACTGCAGTGGAATTTTTTCCTTGCCATGCAATGCCAAAATGATAGGATGGTTACTTCTGTCAAGCCCACATTTGAATCCTGGGTGGGGCTTTGAGCAGCCTGGTCTAGTGAGAGGTGTTCCTGCCCATGGCAGGAGTTTGGAACTAGGTGATCTCTCCAGCCCAACCCGTTTGGTGGTTCTATGCCCTTGCCAGCCCCTAGGTTTAGATGGGGGCTGTTGCAGCTGTGTACACTTGCTCATGGCTTGTAAAGCTGCCAGAGAGCCAGTGGACCATGTCCAGGGGCTCTCTGTGTCTGTGTGCTCAGTGCCCAGGCTCTCCAGGGGATGGGAGCAGTGCCAGGACATCCTAGCAGGCTCTGCATGGAGCAAACAAACATCCAGCCATGCTCCTTAGCTCAGGCTCTCCGAGCTCGCCTCTGCAGTGCAGGAGGTGAAACGAGAACATTATTATGTATAATATGTGCCAATGGGTGTTTTCAATGCTGTTCTGTCCTTTTGTTTATTGACAGGTATGGTTTCACTTTTCTAGGACTTGAAAACAATTTCATGAAAATACGAAACCAAAAGAATGAGACTGAAATGTAAGTGCTGCTGGGGAACAGGGCTGCTCTTCTGCTCCACTCCCACCCAGCTAAATCGAGTTTGGTCAACCTGGCAAGGTCACAGCTGCTCCTTGAGGGCTGTCAGACCGTGCTGACCTGCCCCAGAACTCCTGTCCCATTTACAAAGCACAGCACATCGAGGTGTAGGTGAAAAGACTCACCTGCAAAAATCCACGGGTGGTTTACTGATGTCTAAATTCAGATTCCTCAAGAGCCTGCAGTCCTTTGTACGTATCCTTCATCTGCACCAGGTTGTGCAGGTGGCTCCTGGGATTGACAGGGTGGCTGCTGACCTTACGGGCCGTGGCTGGGGCTCACAGCAGGACACTGTGAGCTTAAACTCACCATACAGCTCCATTCCCTGTAACCCTTCTTCCCCTCCCAAGCTGAAAATAGTCAGATTTTACCCCGTGCTCACAGCTTGGTGGACATCTGTGAGTCACTGACTTAATCCCAGCACTCCCCAAAAGCTTGCCTTCACAAGCAAGTTTCACTTCTTTCTTCCCTCATGAAGAAACTTCTGTTTTAAATGGGAAGTTATTTAACTCAGTGTTACTGCTTGTGGCACATGGTGCCCCATTCCCTGCTGAGCCCCTGCCCAGCCTGGGGGCTTGGTGCACTGGTGGGTACCCACACCCTCAGTCCCATGCTCAGAGCACCACAGGACTACTGGAATTTGGGTTTTTCCCTCCATTTTCTTGTGCAGTAGCTGTAAAATTCATTCCTAGATGGCTGACGCTGCTTGCAGGGTGTATTGATTTCTGCAGCTCATTGTTAGTGATTTTCTGTCTCAAATAGTTATTTTTCTATTTTTCCTTTACTGAGTCAAAGCTTTTTTCTCTTTTTCCAAAGGTACCAACTCCTCCACGTGCTGAACTTTGACCCTGTCCGGCGCCGTATGAGTGTCATTGTGAGAACCACCACAGGTACAGGCAGAGGGCTTCTGTGGGCCCTCAGACCTGTGTGCACAGCTGGAAACACATCCTCCTTACTCCTGTCACCCAGACAAGCCGGGCTCTTAGGTTTCTAGGCTGGTCTAACTGAATTCTGTGCTGGCTCTGCTTGCCACAGAGTTAATTTTCCTTCATGGCAGCTGTTTGGGGCCAGCAGCACATCAGGGGTGAGAGCAGTGACCCCTGCAGAGCTCCCTGCCTGCTTTGTTCCAGGCTGGAACAAGTACAGGGGAGGCACGTGAGACTGTCCCCTGGGTGGGATGGGCTTTCATGGGAATAGCAGACAGCAGTTCAGAGGTCACCATCCTTCTCAAGGGCCAGGCCTGTAAGGTTTGGGGCGCTGGTTTCACCCTCCCCGGAGAGGTTGCCGGGGTTTACTGATACAGTGTCCAGCCTGTTGCACAAAACTTGCTCAGAGGCAGGTAAGGACACCCAAAGTCCCAGCCAGAGGTTTCACAGGCTGGTCAAAGCCTCATTTTTGGTAGGCAGTTGGGTTTCTAGCAGTTCCCTGTTTAGTCCTGCCAGATTTCCTCCCTCTGCATCACTTGCTTGCTATTGATGTTGTTAACTCTTTCTGCAGCTTGTTTTATTATATCAATTATTGATATTTATAATTTGCTTTTAGGAAAGTTGCTTCTCTTCTGTAAAGGAGCAGACTCCTCCATTTTTCCAAGGGTGCAGCAGGAAGAAATCCAACAAACAAAAGTCCACGTGGACCGCAATGCTATGGTGAGCACACGGGTGGAATCTGGCTGGCTCCTGGGGTCAGGAAAGCCTTCTTCCAAAAATAGGGATGTGACCTTGCTTTGGAGAGAAGCGTTGAAAATGTGAGTGTCACTTCACATAGTTTTGATGCCAGGCTTCTTTTCCTTTTCTGTTTGGTTGGCTTCCACCTTTATTTGATATACTTATATGGTCTCCGTCACGATTGTGTCCAAGCATCTCCCAGGCAAGTTAAGAATAGCAGTAACATCAGCAGCCTGGTCCCAGTCATGGTGGCACCCAGTCCCTGCTCTCCCTGCTGGCTGCACGCTCCCAGCCCTGATCCTTCTCCTAGTTTCTTTCTGCACATCATAAGCAGAACCATGACTACTCTGTATAAACACAGAAAATTGGTTTTTTGACACAAGCCAACAAATTATCCTTGCCCTCAGGGTCAGTACTGCCAGAAGCACTGATGGTAGACAAAAGCACCAGCCCTAAAGTGAGGAGCTGTAAAAAATCTGGATTTAGGGCATTTGCCCACTGTATTTTCTTTCCCTCCCGCTGCCAGGATGGCTACAGAACGCTCTGTGTGGCCTTCAAAGAGCTAACTGAAAAGGAGTATGACAAAATTGACAGACAGCTCAATGAAGCCAAGATGGCTCTGCAGGACAGGGAGGAGAAGATGGCCAAGGTTTTTGACGACACAGAAGCAGACATGCACCTGATTGGGGCTACTGCTGTAGAAGACAGGTAAAGAGGTGACTGCACCACCAGCACTGTGCTGCCTGTGGTTTCTCTGACGTGGCCTTGTGGCCTGGACTCGCCCTGGTGGGGCTGAACAGCCAGGCAGATGCTGGCAGTGTCCAGGGCAATTAATTACACCATGGCACAGCCCATTTCACAGTGCCCTAGTTGCTTAAATCAGCTGGTGTAGTAGGAATTGGGATTTATTAATGAAACTACAGAAATGCTTGCACTTCTGGAGAGTGAATTAAGCACACAGCATTAATTTGCACATCAAAACAAATTTGATTCCACATTCAGTAATAGTAACTGCAAGTGTAAATTAAACTCTTACTGTGAGGCCTAAGAGTCAAGAGTATAAAGCAGTGATTTCTTTTTGCCTGCAAATAAAAACTTGGTATTGCTGACTTGTAATCCTTATTCCTGTGGCAGTGGTGGTCTCCCCAGCATGGGAAAAGTCAGTGAACTTCTCCTGAGCTGGTGTTTTCCACCTGCAGAGTGGGTCAGGGCTGTGTGGCCGAGCTGTGGCCAGCCTGCCAAGTGATGCTCTGCTTCTGCTCGCAGGCTGCAGGAGCAGCTGGCAGAGACCATCGAAGCCCTGCACGCAGCTGGCATGAAGGTTTGGGTGCTGACAGGAGACAAGATGGAAACTGCCAAATCCACCTGCTACGCCTGCAGGCTGTTCCAGACCAGCACGGAGCTGCTGGAGCTGACGGCCGGAACGGTGGGCGAGAGCGAGAGGAAGGAGGATCGGCTCCATGAGCTGCTGCTGGAGTACCACAAAAAGCTCATTCAGGACGTTCCCAAAAACAGGGGGGGCCTGAAGAGGTGAGTGAGCCGGAGGAGCCAGCTGGGTGTGCATTTCAGATGCAAATTTGCTGGAGAAGCAGGACGGTGCTGTGGCCCTGGGTGCTGGTTACTTACAGGCACTGTGCGTGGTTCCTTTGCTTTGCTCATCATCTCTGGTATTAGTTGGCTTTGAACTTCATTGCTCTGTTCCTTTAGTGAAGGGCACGTGTTAAATCTAAGCTTTTTAAAATTGCTAAGCCCCAAAAAATGGATGGGAAGATTAACCCAAAACCAGCTTTTATTTTTTCACTAAGGTGATGCAGCAGCTAGGTTGACATTAGTCTGGTTGAGTTTCAAACGTGTTCCTTGTTGTGCCCAGAAGCTGGACGCTGAGTCAAGAGTATGGACTGATCATAGATGGCTCGACACTGTCGCTGATCCTGAACCCCTCTCAGGACTCTGGCTCCAGCAATTACAAAAGCATCTTCCTGCAGATCTGCCTGAAGTGCACTGCAGTGCTCTGCTGCCGGATGGCTCCCTTGCAGAAGGCACAGGTATTTATTTGCCTCTCCCTGGCTGAACACGTCACTGCCTGCTGTGACACACGCTGAATTCATCAGCTGGGACTTCACCTGAGCATCCTGAGCAAGCAGGACCGCTCCAGGCTGTGTGTGAGCCTGGTCTGAGCTTCAGAGCGTGATGAGAGCACGCCATTCTTTCAAATCTGAGTGCAAACCCTCTGTTTAATATGCTGGCAGGAACCCATAAACCCAGGCCAGTCAGAAATAAACAAAACCTCCCAGTTTGCTTTTTTTTTTCCTTTCCAAATTTGTCAAGTGGAGTCCGTGACTTCCTCACTCCAGCAGCTGATGTCCCAGCCTGATAAGTGATGTGTTTCTGCACCCTGAGCTGCGTGAGAGAGCCCACCTTGGCGAGAGCAGGGTCTGGCTGAAGGGAAGAGCAGGATGGTGCTGCTGGGGTTTGTTTTTAAGTGCTGTCCTTCAGCCCTGCACAGCTGGGTTGGGCTTTTGCTCTGGTTGTGACTGCAGAGCGAGTAACCAGGGCTGTTTTTAACCTGAGCTCTCCATGTGTTACACTGCTGCTGTAAAACCCTGATTGCTTGCACTGGGGGGAGCAGTGGGAAGGTCTCTGGAGGCTTTTTAACTGAATTTTGGGTTCTGCTGCTGTCCTTTTTTTAAATCTTTTAGATTGTGCGAATGGTGAAGAACACAAAAGGAAGCCCTATAACCCTGTCCATAGGGGATGGTGCAAATGATGTCAGTATGATTTTGGAAGCACATGTTGGAATAGGTAAGAGTCCCTGGAACACCCATCTCACAGCCCAGACATGTCTGCTTGGGCTGGGGCTCACTGCTGAGGGGCAGCTGGTGTTTGATTGCATGTGGCTAAACCAATCCTGCTGAGAAATGTGGGAAGTCTGCTTTTGCTTTCTTTGGAGGCAGAGTTTAGCTCCAGATTAATGCTTGAGATCATGGAATAGTGTGGTTGGAAGGGACCTTCAAAGGGTCCAACCCCTGTAGTGGGCAGGGAGATCTTCAGCTCCATCAAGTTCCTCAGGCCCCTGTACAGCCTGACCTTGAGTGTTCCAGGAGTGGGGCACCCACAGCCCCTCTGGGCAACCTGTGCCAGTGTTTTACCATCCCCATTGTGGAAGAGAGAGAGAGATGGGATCATCTACTGCTCACCTGTGCTAGCACCATTCTCTGTCAGTGGTACACTGCAGATTATGTTTCAAAACTCTGTGACCAAAGTAGTGGTGGTAAGAATTGCTTGGGGCTCAGGAAGAAATGGGGCACAAGCAGCAAACAGCTGGGTGATCAGTGGCAGTGCAGTGGCAGTGCCAGCTGTGGGGTAGCTCAGCACAGGACCACAGGTGATGCCCAGGGGTGTTGTGCCTGCACTGCCCATGTGGCTGACAGCAGGCTGGAGGCTCCTCCTGTCTGCAGGTTGGTGTCTGAAATATGGGAGACCCCTGAAGTACCACTGAAGGAGGGTCAGTGGAAGGGAAAAGGGCACGTTCTTCACTGGGGGCTGTTGGGAATGCTGTGGTGCTCTCTAATGAAGGGAATCCAGTGCAGCTCACCTGGATGTGGCTTTTGTGAGCAAAGCAGCTCTGTGGGGATGTCTCAGGAGGCTGAGCAGCTGCAGGGGAATAACTGAGCTCTGTGAGATGCAGGCCAGCCCACGGGGAACCAATTCTTATCTTTCATCAGGTTTGCCTGGACACCCTTCACCACTCTTACACAGGAAATCACAGAGCAGTTTAAAAACTCCAGAGGCAGGTCTGAGTGTTGTGGAGCCAAAACCACACACAAAGTATTCCTGTTTAGTCTCCTGGGGCACTCAGGAGGGAAACACTGCCTTTGTCATGCCTTGAGACACTGAGTGATGTGAGCAAACCCGGTGGGCAGCACCCAGATTAACCCCTTGCCATGCCTCTGTCTGCAGGGATAAAAGGCAAAGAAGGACGCCAGGCCTCCAGGAACAGCGACTATGCTGTGCCAAAGTTCAAACACTTGAGAAAACTGCTACTAGCACATGGGCATTTATATTATGTGAGAATAGCACACCTTGTACAGTATTTCTTCTATAAGGTAAGGGGCAGTGTGCAGCTGATTCCTTTGTTTATCCTCTGCGTTTCTTTGGCAATAGAATAAAATAATAAACAGGAAAAAAAATGTGTGGGATATTCTGTAGCTCTGTTTTCCTTCCCTAGGACAGGCTGTGTCTGCCATGTGCCTGTCCATTGAAATCAGTGCTTCCAGGGGAATGTGAGCATTCTTCTAGTGTCTCCTGCAGATACTAACTGCTCACTGGATTGGTTTTGTGCTTGATTGAACAAGTGCCCTACCTTGTCTGATGTTGTAATGTCAGACACTAATGTCTGATAACAGGAAAAACGACTTGGATTTAGCCTGAGAAGTCAAGTGCCTCCCTGCTGACCATTTGTCTTTTGTTTTCCCAGAACCTTTGCTTCATTTTACCGCAGTTTTTATACCAGTTCTTTTGTGGATTCTCACAGCAGGTAATTTCCAGTAATTTGTCTATAAAGGCAAGATAAAAAGCAAGTGACATAATGAGGCCTCCTAGCAGAGACTTGGCTTTTGGAATCCTGTCCCTTCACCACCTTGCTCTGGAGGACAGTAGGAGCTGACCTTGTTGCTCAGCACCATATCTGGAACACAATATTTTGAGACCATAACTGAAAAGAAAGCAATCTGCCTTCTTTCCTTTCCCATCCACCAGCTATAAACACAGGTGGACACCTTCCTGAAGTGATGAGAAGGGTTTAGCTGGTTTGTCAGCACCTGATTTTGCCACTTCTGCTTCTCAAGAGAATAAGTTTTGAAAGGTTTCCTGATCTTGTCTCCTCTGCTACATTTCACTGCATTAAAAATGTCACTCTGAAGGAAGAATGGCTCATTCTTTTATGGCAGCTTTAAAAAAAGACACAATGAGTGTTATTAGAGCTTTGCTTAGTCCATGTAAGCATCAGAGGGGCAGATCCATGTGTTGAGTGGGTTCATGTGCTTGGAGACAAGAGCTTTGGCTTTTGTGTCAACTTAAGGGGCTTTTGTGTCTATTTGGGCTCAAAAGTAACAGGCAGCATGAATGGCAAGAGAGAATTCTCTGCTTGTTTTGGCAGAAACACTTGCTTTTTTCTTTTTTTTTAAAAAAAGTAGTCATAGTTCCTCTAAAACAGTCTAGTCTTTAGAGAGCCACAGGAGGCATCAAATGTATTAATAGAAACGGCAGCAGGAGAGCAGCTAGAGGAAAGCTGCAATAAGGAAAGCTGCAATAAGGGCTGTTTAGTCATATTCTTCTGGAGGATAGGCTGGAGAGGAGACCAGGCAGTTACAGAACTTGCTGTCAGTGCAGGTTCCAGGGCCCTCAGCCTGCAGGTGCCTTGTTCCCCCTTGCATTGCATGCAGCACAGCTCCCCTCCAGTGAAGCTGTGCTGTGTGGCAAAGGGATGGCTCTGTAGGGCATGCAGGAGCTGGAAATTTATGCTTTCCTTTCTTTGTGGAGAGGCCTTTTTCTCTCTGTCTCATTTAACCCTTTCTCCCTCTTCTTAGCCACTGTATGATGCTGCTTATCTGACCATGTACAACATCTGCTTCACGTCGCTGCCTATCCTGGCTTACAGCCTCCTGGAGCAGCACATCAGCATCGACACGCTGACCTCGGACCCTCAGCTCTACATGTGAGTCCTGCTGGGCTGGGGGAGCCTCTGCACAGCTCTGATAGCCAGGGTTTGAGTTTCCCTGGTGTGTAAGCAGGTGTCCCTGCGCTGTGTCAGGGGTGGCATCACCACAAAGTGCAGAAAAAGCCATTTCTGCCCCTCCTGGAGCAGCTGTTCCTGCATTGAAGCTGAGCAGCCTTGTGTTTGCTGCCTGTTGCTACCTGTTTATGGCCTCTGACAGTATCTGCTCGAGCAAACTGCACTGCTGTATCTCTGTGAAAGGGTGGGCTGGAGGTGGAATTCATCCAAAAGAGGAATGGAGCTGTGACTGTGGCCAGACCGTTCATTCACATCACCTTTGAGCCAGGCACGTGATGGAGTGTGTGATGCTCCATCCAAGGGGAGGTGTGGCTTTCAGGAGGAAGAAAGATCCATTCATTTTCAGAAAGATGAATGTTCCTGAAGCCCAGCTCGGGCAGGTGGTTTCTCAGCTTGTCTCAATGAATATGGTCCCCCAGGCTTCCCCTCCACAGGCCAGGTCCCCTAGTCAAGCCCAGGGAGCTCTGCTCATCGACCCACACGCTGTTTTCTGCCATGCTGCCCAGGGAAGGGACAGCTTAGCCTGTCTCCCTCTGCTTTGCTGGTCGTTTTCTCTCCTTGGCTGCAGCAGGGAGAGGCTCCAGTCTTGCACAGAAACAGAGATGCTTTCCATCCTCCTCCCAGCCCTGCCCACACACGTGCTGGGGGCAGCCCTTCAGCAACGACAAAGGAAGGTGTTTTTTGGAGGATACCCCTGTCTGTGCATCCCTGTTGCTAGCTCCCCAGCCTGGCAGTCAGCTCAGCCCTGTGGAAAAAGCCAGCTCAGGGCTGCTCTGGCCGTGCCAGCCCTGTGGCTGTGGTGTGATGCTCCTCAGCAGAGGAGGAGCTGTGTGTGGCTGTGCTCGAGCCAGGAGTGATCTCTGTGCAGAGACAGCAGAGGGAATTATCAGGTGCCCAGAATATTGTGTGCAAGTTGCCTTAGGTATAGAAACAGCAGTGAATGCAGCAAGAGCTGTAAGGCTGGGTGGGGGCTTGGGTGGTTTTGAAGTAAACACTCAGAGCCACGATTGATTAGAGCTCCATATTCCTTCACTCTTTGGCAGAATGCCACCGTCTGTATTTTTAAATAGCTTGGTAATTGAATATTGTGTGGCAGAGAGCAGCAACAGCAGGCCCCTGTGCTTTCCCCTGGTGGCTCTGATCTCTGGGGTCTGTGTGCTGAGGGGAAGCAGCCTTGGTTTGAATATTCATGACTGCCTGTGCTGCTGGATGCAGAGCGCCCGCTGTGCTGCTGCTGGAGGAAGTGCTGGGCTGCTGCAGTGCAGATCCTGGCTCTGGAAAAAGCCTGTTTACCACCAGCACTGCAGGACAGAAATGGGAATGCAAAACAGAGCTCGCAGGGAGGAAGGAAGCTGCTTGTGTTTTCTCTCCTTGCAATACCCCACACCTCCAGTCTGGTTTATCCTTGCTTGTTTCTCAGACCCAAATTCTGATATGTTAGACTGTGGTCACAGCATCATCATGTGTAGGTTTCAATAGGATCTCATTTCAGAAGCTGCAGTTGTAGGAGCCCAGCCCACACAGGTTTGCAAAGTGCATCTTGCTGAAAATGGATGTATTGCTTTAGGAGTTAAGGAGAATAATGCAAAACAGATGGGGACTTTAAAGAAAGTAATCTGAAAAGATAGTGATGCAGGGAACTGTTTTTAACTCCCTCCTGCCCTGATAGCCTCCCTCCACTCCCCAGGCCCTGTGTGTGGTCCCTGCAGAGCTTTGCTCATAGCCCATCCATGTGCTGCTGCTGCCTCCGTGCCAGATCTCATCCTGTATTCAGCCAAGAGCCTCCTGCTACAGCCCCTGTGATAAGAACACCCACCATACAATTCAGGAGGTTATTTTCAGCCTGTGCAGAAAAACACCCCTTCAGGGAACAGGACTTGCAGAGCTTTTCTCAAAAAAGGACTTTGTGCATTCAACAAAAAGAGGGAAGCACACCATGGATTTCATGCATCCCGTGCAGCTGCTCTTTAGCCTTACCCTGCTTTTAAAATGTAGCAGATAATGTCAGATACCATGGCACAGGGGCTGCAGGAGAGGTTCAGGACAGACTTGCCTCTGTTCACTTTGTGCTTTTTTCATCCAAGTTACCTAGAGGAGAAAGACCAAACCATATGCTGAACCTCTTGTGATTTCTCATGATCAGCAGCTACATATGAGAAGTGTTCTTTATGTCCTGGCAGGTATTTTTGTGGTTTCCCCCCGTGCCTCCTGCTGCAAGGGGTGGCTCCAAAGCCCCTGGTGCCCTGCCTGTGAGGGGTTGTGCAGCCCAGCCCAAACGTGCTGGTGATGGTCTCGTTACTCCATCTCTTGGCAGGAAGGTGTCGGACAATGCAATGCTGCAGTGGAGGCCGTTCCTGTACTGGACCTTTCTGGGCGCCTTTGAAGGACTGGTGTTTTTCTTTGGGGTTTATTTTCTTTTCCAGAACTCATCGTTGGAGGATAACGGGAAGGTAAGGCCGCCAAAAGAGGGAAGATGAGTGTTTGTGTTTGCTGTGCGCTGCCTCTGGTGCGCCTGGCAGGGAATAGCTGCGTGCTTGGTCTGTGCAGTGTGTCTCCAGTCCTGTCCAACAGTGTAGCCTTGCTTATGGTGTGATCCTGCAGCAAATGCTTGAAGTAAAACACTTTCCAGATCGCCATGGAAACAGGCAGAGCTGGTTACACTCACTAGGTAAAATGGCTAGTCTTACACACAGCTCTGTTCCAACCGAGCTTTGCACAGTGCTCGTCCCCTCCTCTGTGTGATCCCAGGGCAGGAGCAGTGTCTGTCCTTCCCACCAGAGACAGCCTGCCATTCAGCATGTGCTGGGCTGGTTGTGAGCAGCTGAATTAGCTGAATTAGCCCTCCTGGATGAGCTGGTGCTCGTTAGTGCAGACACGGAGCAGGGCTGCTTGTGTGCTGTGCCTGCCTGGGGTGTTATTTCAGCCTCTGGTCTGCCTGAGCCCGGGGGGAGGCTGGGGCTGGCCTTTGGCTCCTCTTTAGGAGCCAGCAGAAGTCCCCAGCTGCTGGAGGCAGCAGGATGTTGTTTGTCCCTGCTGCCTGCTTGCTCGTGCCTCTGCTGTGGGGATGAGCTCTTGCATCGCTGTGTGGGAGCTGCTGGGGTTAACTTGCACAGAAGGAGGAGAAAAAAAGATGGAGATTTTTCTTATTTTTCCTTTTTTCCTATTTTTTTATTTTGCTGGTTATCTGAGTGCAGAGCAAAGCATTAGTGCAGGGTGGCTGCCATGCCTGGTGGCCTGAGCTGTGGCAGGGCCCTTTCCCCAAGGGAATGTGCAGTGTGTTATTAGGTCTTGGCTGATGGGAAACTTTTTTACACCGTCACTTGTGACCCTTGAAAATACCAGAACTTTTCTTAGCGGCTGACACTTGGAGAAAAGCTGATGAAATTTATGTGTATATTCATACACTGCATCAATGCCAGCATTTATGGCCCCAGCTACACGTAGTCAAGCCCCTGTATTGTCAAACCAGTGCTCTTCTGTATCTGTAGCCATTCTGGTTGGATTTGAATGAAACATGAAGCACTGGTGTGTTCTGAGAATGCCTTCAGAGGCCAAGTCTACGTGGCACTACAATAAGATCTGTGGTTATGTCCTGTTCTGTAAACACTAATGCCTGTAAGAACTGCTACCAGCAATTGTTCACAATATCCATGTATGTTTGATTGACTCGCTTTTCACTCCTATTGACTTTAATTTTTTTGCATTTTTTGAAGACTTTTACATTTCACTTTCTGTTTCAATGTATGCATTCAGAACTTGACAGCCTTTGGTAAGCATCTCTCCCATTCATTGCCATCATTGGATTTCTATTCAGTACCTGCTGTTCTCTGTGTGCGTAGTCACTAGTGCCCACAGACCGAGCCAGGTGGAACGTACCCACCGCTGCGTTCTGCAGAGGGGGCTGCAGAGAGGTGATGATGATGATGAGTGTGGCGAGGAAGCAGGAACTGAGTAAATTGCCCAGAAATCCCGAAATGCAGGTGGTGCAGTGCCCTGTGTCCTCGATGGCCATTGCTGTTAGTAGGAGGCTGTCCCTGTCACTGTCCCAGCGCTGGTCACCCGTCTGTCTGTGTGGCACTGCATGGCTCAGGGTGGCGTGGCGTGTCCCGCGGCGGTGGCTCTGTGCCAGCCCTCCCCCTGCTCCCTGCCTGCCCCCAGCCCCGTCCCCGTTCCTGCCTCCCCAGGGAGGGCTGGGACGCCCGTGGCAGTGCCGTGTGTTTTGCAGGTGTTTGGGAACTGGACCTTTGGGACGATTGTTTTCACCGTGCTGGTGTTCACCGTCACTCTCAAGGTCAGCATCTCCTTTCCTTTTTCGGTCACTCCTTGCAGGCCTCCTCCAAGGCTCGTGTGTGAATGCATGTGGTGAATGTGATAAAGATAAAGCATCTGTGAATATTTTCCACCACACCTAAATCTTCTCCCATAGAGGCAGAGCCTGCTTACTTTCCTTTGTGTAGCCTGTGATCTTCTAGTGTTTGTTTTGGTTAAATTATTTTCTGTTTTTTCTCCCTCTTTTGAGGACTCCAATTGGTTATGGTTGACTTTTCCCCATGCTTTCACCTCTTGATGTTCAGTTCCAGCAAGAGGAGAGGAGCAATAGAGAATTTGGGTTTGTCCACCTTGTTTCAGACAAGGCTGAGTGCCAAAGTGATCACAAAAGCACATGTGTCAAATAACAATAGCAAATCTATTTTGTTTCATGGAGCTTTCCAGAGCAAACTGTTTGCATAAGACCTTACAAAAGGTCTTTTGTGTTTGGTTCAGGACAGCAGGTGGTGACAAGAGGCAATTACAGTGCTTGTAACCTTTAAATGTTTCTTTCCTGTAGCATCGGGGGTTGCATCAAATTTATTCCATTTAAAAGTGTCAGTTACAATTAGAATGTCACTGTTTGCCTGCTAACATTGTGCCACACTGTGGACATTGAAAATGTTTTTCCTGGTGCCCATTATGCACAGAGGTAGCTGTTTGGAGAACCTTCAGCCTTAATGTGGAACCAGTCTGAAATTTCATATACAATCCCATACACTCTGCATCTAAAGCCTGTTTTGTCTCTTTTTGTTCCCACAGCTAGCGTTAGACACCCGATTCTGGACGTGGATGAACCACTTTGTGATTTGGGGCTCCCTTGCTTTCTATGTGTTTTTCTCATTCTTTTGGGGAGGAGTCATTTGGCAAGTATCTTTTTTTATCTGCTGTGCTTTCCTAGGGGAATGCCCAGTGCTGGCTGTGGCAGTGCAGCATCCCCTCCTCGGGGCTATCCTGAGATTTGCAGGAGGCAAGGTGTGAACAACCCTGCTCCTTTCTCTGCTGGGTGAGGGGGGGAGCCTCCATCCAACACCCAGTGCTGGAAGAGAGAGGGCTGTGCACAATGAGCTGTTTGAGGGGTCTCAGCCCACCAGAGGGAAGAGCCTGAGAGAGAGAGAGAGCACCCTGGGCATCATCCAGGTGCTCAGCTTCGGCAGGGGGTGCTTGCTTTTCTGCCCACGGGGTCGCTTCTGCTGCTGAGGCCCTTGTCTTTATTGGGAGGTTCTCGAGTAAACCTTTTAGGGTCTGTGTGTGCATGTGGGTGAGAGAGACAATTTGTGGTGGAAAGAACCCCAGTGAAAGAGAAGGAACAGGTGAGGCAGATGCAGAGCAAGAGGACCTGGCCCTCTGGGACAGAGGGAAAAAGAAACAGGAAAAGCCAGGTCCTGGTGTTGGGATCGTGGATCTGAGTAGGAGAAATTCTCATTGGTTTGAGTGCACCCAGGGTTTTGTTTAATGTGTTGCAGGAGCAGGCAAGCATTAGTACATTACAGACATGACCAGTTTTGTGTTTCCTGTGCTGCAGTAAGTGTTCAGCTGACATTCACAGCAGACAGCAATCTCTGTTTTACACCTGTGCTGTGCCATGGGCTGTTGGCTGGATCCCTGATCCAGCAGCCTGCTAATAAGGATGGGGAACAGATTTAAGTATTTTGTATGGGGGTCACAAGCTCTAGCTCTTCAGTTAACTTTTACTGACCAACAGATCCAGATCTGCAGTCTAGCCACGTCTCTATGCTAAATGTGTGAGTTTTCTACTGAAAACTCCTTCTACTGTTTAACTTGCATAGCTCAATGATTTTGGTCTAACAGTAAGCAAAAACTGCTTTGGGATCCTTGTCACCAGTTATTGATGAGGAGCTTTTCACAAGCAGCTGTTGGTTGCTCTCCCTCATCAAGGGAAGGAGGAAGGGGCAAATAACCTGTTGTGACTGAGAGACTCTGGATTTCCACTGTCAAAACCAAACCAGAAGCTATAGCAAAGCCTGAAGTTGAAATACAATGACTTGGTTTTTGATGAGGTGAATAATCTGTCTTTCAGTGATGGTGGCTGAACTCAAACCCCTTCCCACCCTGAAAAGAAACTGATGTGGAAGATACAAAATGGATCATGACAATTTTCCAGAAATAGTGCAGCTGGAGGCAGGAGATGGGTTAGGAGAAGGATGGACAGTGTTTTGGGCTGTATCCATCTCTGTCTGAAAGGGAGGCATAGCTGCTAATAGCTGGACCTGAAGCCTCCTTTGATTCTGATCTTCTTGGAAAACCCATGTTAACCAGAATTTATTTGTATCCTTTCTTTTTCAGGCCTTTCTTGAAGCAGCAAAGAATGTATTTTGTATTTGCTCATATGCTGACTTCTGTTTCCACATGGCTGGCAATAATTCTCCTGATCTTTATCAGCCTTTTCCCAGAAATTCTTCTAATAGTTTTAAAAAATATAAAAGAGAAAAATCATCAGGTAAGGATCAAGATGATGTATCACACTGTATTTTTAGGAAGACTGTTCTTACCCTTAGGCACCAGATGAACCTCTAACAATACCACGTACCACTCACATCTCAGGGAAGGCTTTCTAGAGTCTTGTCTTACTCTTTCACATGCCAAAAATGTCAAGAAGTTATTCTAAAAGTACTGCCTAGATCTGTAGCAGGGAGAGTCAACCTGGGCCTTTCCTTAGTTGCCTTCCCAGGGTGGGAATGTGGTGTCTCCTGGAGAAGTGCATAAGCCTTGCCCAGCCTGCACTGATCACCAAGCACACCTTACCTTGTCCTGAAAGAGCTGCTTGTGTTTATGTCAGAAAACACAGGCAGGGTGCTCCCCTGGGTGTGGAGCAGTGGGAGCAGGGTCAGGTCTTGTCACGTTTGCCCATCCTGTGTAAATAACTGAAGGCTCAGACCGTGGTGCTCACCCTCCCTGAAGCTGTCTGGTTTCTTAACAGCTTTCCTTCACTGCTGGGCAGGAGGGCTCCCTTTAGGAGTGGAAACTTCTTCAAAAGCCCCCTGCCCTTTGTCTCTGCTTGCCCTGGGGGGGCTGGGGGTCCCTGGGGGCAGCCCCTGCTCCCCCTGGCTGTGCTCTTCCCCTGCAGCATCAGCAGGTCCTGCCCTGGCCAGCACGTGGGAGTTGCCAGCCAGCCCTGGCCTCTAGCCCTGGGGTCTGCATGTGCCAGGGCTGCCGTGGGGCACAGCTGGAGGGACATGGGCTGGGGCACGTGCAGTCAGGTAACCCCCACGCCCTGGGCACTGCAGGAATCACAGAAAGGTTTGGGTTGGAAGGCTGGCTCCTTAAGGATCACCCAGTTCCAGCCCTGTGCCAGGGCAGGGATGCCATCCCCTCGATCAGGCTGCTCAGGGCCCTGTCCTGCCTGGCCCTGAACACTTCCAGGGATGGGGCATCGTGAAAGTTGGGAGCAGCAGAGATGGTAAGAGAGCTGTGGCTGTGTTTTGTGAGGACCCATGTAACTCCTTCCACTTGGGTATGATCTAAGAGTTCCTAGCTGGACACCCTGTTGAGGAGGCTGGGAGTGAGTTCCTCTCAGCTGCAGGCACGGGATAGTTTGGGGACAGTGCCCTGCAAGGGTGCCCTGGGGATTTCTGAGCCCCAGCTCAGCTCATCTGGGAGGTGACCAATTTTTGCCTTCAGCTGCTGACTCAAGATCCCCTCTTGCAATACTTGCTTTCAAGGGTGCTTTTTATTCATTTAACAAAGGCTCTTGTGAAATCACTTAGCAAAGCAAAGTGAGTTTCAACTAGAAAAGTCTCTTCAGATGTGCATCCCAAACTAAACACAGGCTGAGCCATATTTAAATGTACTTTTTGAGTAAGAGCTTTCTTATAAGTGCCTGAAGGAGATAGCAGCTCTGGATATCTGTGTCAGCCATCAGACACCAAAGTCAGCTGCCTGATTTGTAAAGGCATCTAAGATCAGGTAGATGATTTTCAAATTAAAACCCTTATTGAGAATCCTGACCTTAATATTGAAATAAAATAAAGATCAGTGTCCTAAGGCAAGCATTAAGTGAAAAACAAAATGAGGGACATTCTGTGAGGGCCTGAACCACAGCTTGGTGGCCAAGGGTCCCTTCTGGAAGGGGAGGATGGGCTTAGGCCAGGTTGTTGGGCATTTGCCCTTGGCCCCAGTGGGACAGGGTTTCACCCCCAGTTTCCTGTAACACAGCGCATCAGCTCTGCTCAGCCTCTCCTAAATTTTCTGTGTGGACATGTGGTGGTTGTTTTTATTTTGTTTTGGTTCTGTTTGTTTTTTTTAACTGCAAGGCGCATTTGTGTTTTCCTTGGTTTCTGCCTTTCTCTTTCTTGTACTGCAATTTTCTGTCTTTTGTGCTGTTGTGAACTAGGTAACGAAGCGCCTTCCTTCCTCAGGAACATCCACTATCTTCATGCTTTCTCAAACTTCCAGCAATCACAGCTTTTCTTGGAGTGAATAAGGTGATTTCCTTTCTGAGTCGCAATGCGTTGCTTGCTCAACTGCTTTTTTTCTTCCTTCTAATGCCTAACTCCTGAAAACCCACGTTTAGGCTTGCTCACCCAGCAGAACCTTGCTTTTCCCCACTTTCTGCCTTAATTTAAATCTTTTGCTTAAATATTTTGTCTGTCTTTTCCCCTTGGGTCTCTTGCTGCACCTCAGGTGGGTGAGCTGGTCGTGCTCAGGATGTCCAAGTGAGGAGGACACAGACAAAGCTGGTCACGCTCCTTCCTTGCTGTAGTTTTGTGTTAGCAGACCAGATAGCAGTGGGACAAGGTGGAAGTGATGTTGATTGTCCTCTGGATGACTTGTCAAATGGCTCAGCCTTGTCTGGCCTAGGAGCAGCTTGCCCAGTGCCCACCTTGCCCAGTCCCTGCCCCTTGTCAGTGGTGCTGTTGTTCTTTGTGTGAGTGTTTAGCCCACAACCCTCAGATCAAGGGGTAGTCTTGGGCTTGCTGACCATGGGGCTGGTGGGGTCACCCACAGCAGGGCACCTTGGTTACATTCCCTAGAGAATCCAAACAAATCCGTGTTTGGATTCTCTGCAGATCTCCACTGTTACTTGCTGTTACTTACCAGTTGTGCGGAGATCAGGGATGTCTTCCTCCTCCCTCAAAAGCACCTGCAGCATAAATCTCCAGACATTTTGAGAAGAAGGGCCAGATTCTGAATACTCCCGTGCCTCGTACGGTGCAAAGCCCAGTGTGTTAGTCACCTTGATGAGCTGACTGAGCTGTAGCAGGGGGTGTGTGTGTGACCTGTGGGCCCCAGGCAGGCTGGGGCACGTGTGCTGAGTCTCTTTGCCTCGCTGTTGCAGAGCAGCAGGAAGGCACCTGATTCATTGTCGGCCAGACCTTCTGTCAGACCACTTCTTTTAAGAACGTTCTCAGATGAGTCTAATGTGTTGTAACAGGTACCCTGTCTGGAGGAGTTGGGATGGTGTTAAAGGCATTGATTAACCAAATGTAACCCCCTCCAAATCAATTAAACCATGGTTCTTGTAATCCTCTTGGCTCTCGGTGTGGGGCACCTGTCCTTGTGGAATGGAGATGCAATGCTCGGGATGCGTTTTAATTTGGGGATGTTGTGCTGTCCAGCTTCTTCAGAATCCTGTGTCTGGACAGAGCCTTTCAAATATTTGGCAATATGTAAACAATCTTTCAATCTAACTGCTACTTCAGTCTAATATTAGCACAAAATTTAATTTGGGCGTGCAGTCTGAATTGGGCTAACACTGGTTATAAAAGCAAATGCTGATACATTTACAGTGAAGGATGGAAGTCTCAGTTGTTAAAATGATTCCAGTATTGCATCTGAATTGTACCCCAATCCTTTTCTCTAGGGTGCATGCTGTTCTGTCAGATAGCAATAAGTATGTTTTAATTCATCTGCATAGATGGAAACTAAGCACATGTACTTACCTGTGTGTGCCAGCACACGGGACAGAGGCATGGCTCGGTGTCCGTGTGTCTGCACACACCCCCAGAGCATCCTCATTCCAGTTGATTTGAAACTTTGTAGTGAGCCAATAGCAGAACAAAAAAAGTAAAAGTGCCTAATTGAATTCACAATTCTGCATTTAGGGGAGATGTTGTGTGTGGTGTCTGCTGCAAACATAAACCTGCAGAGTATCTACGAACCTCTCACACCTTTGTGCCCACACCTGCTGCTAAAGAAATCAGATTTATGGCATGGCAGGGCCAGCAGCCAGGCTGGCCAGGCCTCCAGTGCAGCTGGCACCCAGCCTGCGCAGCCTGTCCTTCCCCACTGACGTTAGGTGGTGCTCTCCACCACCACATACTGGTGCAGACTGGTGTGGGAGGCGGCTGGACCAGCACAGAGCAGGAGCTGCAGCAGACAGTGGGGCAGATGTCACTTTCAGACTTCATGCAGCATTTTGCAAATTGTGAAAATTGATTTATCATCATTGATTATTGGTTGTGAATGATATTTGGCACTTTTATCATGGCCTAATCATTCTTCTCCTATATAATTTTTTTTAATAACCCAGGGAAAGGTTTATGAGTTTGGGAATGTAGCAGTTGCAATACACGTTTGTTTTCCTTCTGATTTTTGCAGGCTGGCCCCTTTGATCTGCCTGTGTTAGTGTCATACAAACGTATAGAGAATGGTTATGTGAAGGCTGAAGACGCTGTTACTAATTTGGCAGAAAGATATCCTCTCAGGATACCTTGAAGTGCTCCACACAAACACTGCATATTGTCATGCTGTAGGAAACCCTGGCAGTGACCTTTGGTAGTACCAAGGACTGTTTGCAGCCAGGGCCCTGGCCCCACGGTACCCATCAGCCTTTGGTCTTGTGGCTTCCTGCCCTCCCAGAAAAACCAATTCTGCCAAATCCTACATCACTAGAGGCTGAGAAAGCATCTTGAGGAGTTGGCCCAAAACAGCATGGATTGGAGTGCAAGAGTGCAGTGCCAGCCCCATTTCACCCGGGGGCTTCCTCTGCCCGCTGCAGATCTGTCTGAGAGCAGCAGAGCTGCTCAAAGCTCTTGCTCTGCCTGACCAAAGAAGGAGCACAGACTTCAACCCAGTAACATTCCCTCCAGCCCCCTGAAGGCACTGGGAGAGCCTGCTCCCCTCACACGGAAGGTGGATGCAGCCCTGGAGCCCCTCTCCTGGTGCTGGGGCTGTGCTGCCCCCTCCCAGCCGTGGGCTCCCAGATCACACGGCAGGATCAGCTGAAAATTCGGGAGAAATCTTTGCTGCTCCCTCCTCCAGGTGGAGCTGGAAACCGTCTGTGGTCTGTCCACAGCAGTGGTGGCCGTGTGAAGAGCTGCAATGCTGGCAAGTGCCAGAGCATCCTCCCACATCCAGTTTGCTGATGGGTTTGTTCCTGCTGGAGAGTGAAGAAAAGGTTCTTTTGTGGCTGTTTGTGATGGAAGGAAGCTTTCCTGGGGAGAAAGGAATCCCAGAAGTTGGGCTGTGGCAGACTGCGAGCCCTGGTGCCCAGGCTCCTGTGGCTGTGCTTACATTGCTGCACTGTGCAGTTGCTCCAACACTTTAAAGCCTGAGGGACAGTGTAGTCCTTGGCTGAGCCCAGGGACATGGGCGGTGCCTGTCAACCTGCAGGTGTATAAAACTGCATCTTGAGTTATTTGCACTAAGAAAAAAGAAGACAGTTTAAAATTGAACACATGAACCTGATTTCATTTTACATTTTATTTGTTTTTTAAATTGGCATGTTCTTTTTGAATCTACCTGTACCATGGTTGTAGGAACTTTCCTTTTTAGATTCTGCACAGCAAAGGTGAGATGCCTGACTCTCAATATTTTTTTTCTTCTCTGATACTTCATATGTGGAAAGAGCAGCTTTTTTTTGTTGTGTAAAGTCATAAGCAGTGACAGAGCAGCCTGTGTTGGTGCTGGTTGGTGTGGCAGTCCCTCCCTCGTGCTGCTGTCCCCCAGAGGAACTCCTGTGAGCAGCTTTGGGCTCATTTCAGCAGCAGCCAGCTCTGTGCTGCCGCTGGGTTTGGTTCCCGCTCGCTCAGGCTTTGTGTCACATACAACAAAACAGTTTGGGACTAGACAGAACATTCCCCTCACCAGCTTTGTTGAGGCACAGACTATTACTTTTTGGAAGAGTCAAGTCTTGCTCTCTGGCTGCCATCCCTGCGATTCGTCTTCAGCTGCTGCGGATCAGCTGCCGGCACATTCCCTGGTGCATCGTGAGGACTTTGCTGAGTGGGAGAGGGGAGTGCACGGGCCCTGGGGCTGCTCTGCCACCACCCAGCGTGGGAGGGGACGGATGGGCAGGACCACTGTATTATACACTCTGCACTGGCCTCCACACAACTGGTGTCTGCACACGGGGCTCAGCTCCTTGCTGCATGCAAGTCAGGAGCTGCACTGCCAGCATGTGTCCCATGGGCAAAGCTTTCATTTTCTTTTTTTTTTTTTTTTTTTTTTTTTTTTTTTTTGTTTTCCTATTCTCCTAGATCATTTCAGACCTAGAATTCGACTTGCAGACCTTGTCCCATGCTCAAGTTTCCTTGCAGAAATGTGGTGCCTACAGATCGAGCATACGATGAATCCAACGAAGATAAGCTCTATATGCCAAATCTAACCATTCTCCTTAAATACACGGTTGCTGACTTGTGTTTACATAACCTTTGAAAAATGGGCGCTAAAATGCCTGATTCCTGTGATTCAAAACCATTCCAAGCCCGAATGGTCCCAAGCATGACACCTTGCTTCTCAGTTTTGTGTCATGCTCTACTCCAAGGGTCAAAGGCTGTTCCCCTGGAATTCCATTGGGGATGTCAGTGGGAGCAGTGGAACTTGACGTGTGTGTGAACTGTTCAAATAGTCACATAACAGGATAATTTCTGCTGCCTGTCTCAAGACAGAGCCTTCAGAGAACCAAATCTTTCTCTTGGCATTTCCAAGTGTCCTGTCTCCAGCTGGAACAAGCCATTGCGGTAGCTGTGTGTTCAAACCCAAGGTTTGTGTGCTGACAGGTGGGGTGGAATTCATGTGGAATGCCTCGAATAGCAGCTCTTTTGGGCAAAATGCAGTTTTTCTTGGGCTTGGAACTTCAGATAGTGCACTGGTGTGGTGCTGGGTGCCAGGACATCCAGGCTGCCCTGGTCCTGCAGGAGGGCTGATCCTCGTCACTCAGCCATGGCAAAACCGAAATTCCGGTTGCTGGGGGTGACTTGTGAAATCAGGGGAAACAGGAGACCCCTTCTGAGGTTAGAGAGGGGGGAGAAGTGCTGGTAGGGCTGTAAGGTGTGAGGTAGCAGGACTGGAGTGGCAGCAGTGATGCTGTGGTGGGTGCTCGTGTTCCTGATGCCACCACGCTCACGGTGCTCGTCAGGTACAGCAAAAGGTCAGTACAGGCTTTTGGTGGAGAAACTTGAAGGAAAAAAGGCTGGGCTTTTCTCATAATAATTTGCTGAAGTTTTATCACTGACTAGTGACACTGAAAGATAAGGAAAGCAATTAAGGTTCCCTCTAAAACTCTTCTGTGATAACAGTGGAGCTTGGTGTAGTCATAGCGACTTCTCAAAAACTAATCCTAATCGTTACAAGAAAATTATAAATGACTTGGAATTGCATAAAAGCTTAAAATTGAATTTGTATACACACAGTTGAAAAACTTTCCTAATACTGCACCATTTATCCAATTTCCCAGCTATGAATTTTTTTAAAAAACCATATAGTGTATAGAAAATGTAAATTATATACAGGCAATGAGCAGATACATTTTCAGCTTCTTGCAAAGAAAAAGGACTGCAACCTTACATTTTTTTCACTTAAATGCAATTTTATACATTTATGTTGCTTTATATCAAGGAAATTGAATGTGAATGTTACCTTTTATGAATGCAACTTGCTCTTTTTTCATTACGGAGACTTTTGTTTGAAGTAATCAATAAACTTTGGTATGTTGTTCTGATTAATATATATTTGTCTGTCTCATCTCCTTGGATACTCCTGGTGGGGGCAGTTGATTGTGTGGGCTTTTCCAGGGCAGTTCTAGGGGGACAATCAGCATTTTCACAGGGGATTAGGTGCCAGCAAGGCCATGCTTGGTTGTCTGATGTGGAGCAGCGTTTGTCTAAGGAAATACTGCTTGCTTCTCACGCATTTTTATTTTTCCAGCAGTGTGTTAGCAATTGTTGGTATCAGCTGCTGCACATAGCTGGCCTGTGTGCTCTCAACTCATTTCCCTCAAGATGAATGTTTATTAAGAAAGTGAATAAATTGATTTAACTTTCTAGAATAGGTAAACCCAGGGCTTCAGCTGACATTTAGGAATTGGCTGAGAAAAAGGTAGGTCCCTGTGCCTGATTTCCATTCACAAAGGGTTTTCCTTACTGCTCTGTTTTGGTTCTTGGTTCTGTGTCGTGGCTGCCTGTAACAAATAAGTAATTTTTAGTTCAAAGCCTCGAAGTACACAAATGAGGTTTGCAAAGTGCCGGGTGCTGGTGACGTTCAGGCCCAATATTTGCATTGATGAAATTCCAGCAACACGAGGAAACTGCTAAAGCACGACTCGCAGTGTTTGTATAATGCACAAGAAAAATATATAGGCTTAGCTTTCTTTTTAAGGACACGCGTCTGTTCCAAGCTGAAATGTTTGTAATGAGGAACTGACAGTTTGAAAAATTCTGTTTTGGCTGCTCCGGTCCCTGCAGCTCCCATCAGGCACCGCAGGACAGATGGCTGAGCTATTTAAAACAAACTAACCTTTCCCCAGCAGCTCGTACTATTGGAAACCAGATACACGCATTGAGAATCTTAATAGCGCCACTGAGTGATAGTGAAGGTGGGCTGAGGAGCTGCGGAGGGTTTCACTCTGAGCTGGCTGCCCCAGCTGACAGGACTGCAAATGCAAGCGATGGGAGATGACCCCAGGTCACCGAGTACTTCAGAAAGCACTAAAATTAGCATTTAAAACACCCATGTAGCCCTTCTTGTTAGAAAGGAGAAGCAGTGTCATGTTGTAAGGTGATTTTTAACATGGACAGCAATTTTTTGAAGGTCAGGCTGTTGGCATGTGAGGGCTCTTGGCACGTGGAGGGGTCGCGGTGTCCCTGTCCCTCGCTGTCCCCCTGCAGCTGTTGCAGGACATGCGTCCACAGCGTTCTCACTGCTGGCCTTCGGCTCTGCTGCTGAAGTTTTCACACGTCTGGGGATAACCTGCTAAGCTGGAAAACACACAGTGGCCTGGAGAAAGGGTGTGTGTGTGCGCACCTGTGAGTGTTCCTTTCCAAAACCAGGGGCTGGAACAAGAAAAAAGGCAGGTCTGGAGAGTGAGAGTGGGAGAAGAGAGTGCAGCCCTTTTCTCCACATTCAAGTAGGAGACATAAAATGCTCCTCCTGGTTAACTCTGTGCGGGTGGGGCCAGGATTTCTGCCAGGCTGTGGAGGGTCTGCTCCTATGGACCAGCCTGGAAAGACCCACTCTGGGCAGTACCCCTGGAGTGAGGGTGATGCTGCTGTCTGCACAGGAAATCCTCCTAAAATCCCTGCTCATGGAGACCAGCCTGAGGTTAATTACTCCTCTGCACGGCTAGTTTGCTGTGGCTGTGCTTCCTCCAGAGGTGAGCAATTCCCTTGGACATCACTTTGACTCTAACCTGTGTTTAGCCAGCTCTGTTTTTCCAGTTCTCAGCACTTGACTGAACAGGTATTTTTGAAGGGTGATTTCTCAAATCCAAATAATGGCTCCAGTCTCAACCCACCCTTCTAGCCTTAATCTTGGAAAGAGAAAAAATTGTTTTTTTTTTTTTTTTCAAATTCAAGAGGTTTTGAATTTTGTTTGAGTGGGTTTTTCCAACCCCTGATCTGGAATTAATGAAATTAGTTGGAATTCTTCCTACACCTTCTCCCTAAGATTAGATTTAAGGATGAGGCGTTGCACCCACATGAAATAAATCTCTGCTAACAGGTGCTGTCAAGATTTTCCACAGCTTTAAAGGGCTCTTGCCCCTCACACACAGGTTTGCATGTGCCCCCCTCAGAGTGCTGAACATTGCTATGGGGCCAGGACAGGAAATCCCTGGAAAAGACCCAGCCATGTTTCTGGCTGTCATTGTTTCCTTTTTAATCTGTCTCCTTGCTGCTTCTCTCTCAGTTGATCATCTCCTGGGCAGGCAGAGATAGGGCTGGCTCTGGAGGAGCCCAGGAGCTGCTGGCAGTGTGAAACGGGGCAGCCGGACAGTGCAGAATGCCTTGCTGGTGTGCAATGGGGCAGCTGGAAGGTGCAGAATGCCTTGCTGGTGTGAAATGGGGCAGCTGGACGGTGCAGAATGCCTTGCTGGTGTAAATGTGGGCAGCTGGACGGTGCAGAATGCCTTGCTGGTGTGAATGTGGGCAGCTGGACGGTGCAGAATGCCTTGCTGGTGTGAAATGGGGCAGCTGGACGGTGCAGAATGCCTTGCTGGTGTGAATTGTGTGCTGCTGGACAGTGCAGAATGCCTTGCTGGCATAGCTGGGCATTTGTGAAATGCCCCAAAGAGGGGCTGGAGCAGCCAGGGTCCCAAACCGTGAATCTCAGTGGCCTTGAGGAAGAGCCATGAGCAGTTTCCCTCCTGTCTGAGTGCACACAGCTTCCCAGGCTGGGAGCTGGCTGGGGCTGCCCTGTGCCAGCTGAGCTGCTGCAGGAGTGCAGCTCTGGGGTGTGCAGGGTTCCTGCCAGCTTTCGGGGCCAGCACAGCCCAGCCCAGCTGGGCCTCTGCCTTGGCTGCAGAGACCTGATCCAGATCCTGTCTCAATGACTTTGCCTGCTGTTCAGAGAGCAAGAAATGGATTGGTTGTGAAGCCTTGGGGGTGGCAGCTGCATCTTCTCCCGGGTAGCTTCGTTTTCCCAAAATCCTGCGCCAGAGGTGGGTGTGTGGCACACTGCGGATGAGTCCCAGCTGCAGCAGAGCATCCCCTGCACAGGGGTGGAGCAAAACAGAGACTTTCAGCGCTTGGATGGGTCCCGTTTCTCCAGGAGCCGTGGCAGTTTAGGACAAGCAGCATTCCTGTGAGAAGAACACAGCAGGAAGGCAGCAAGGCTCTTCCTCGACTTGTAGCCTTGCATATCAGACTGATTTTTTCATGAGTAACTGCATGTGAACTCTCCCTGTCACACAAGAAATGCTCTATGACCAGACAGAAAATCTTCTATCCAAACTGTTTGGCAGTGGGATCCTGCTGTGTCACAAACAAGGAGCACTGACTGAATGGGTTGTTTTTCCTTCAAAAATTCTGTATCAGCGTAAGAAGGGCCTACCAAAAGATGCTGGCTTTTACATTACCACTGTTGAACCGTGGCTCTTTAATTAATAGCCCTGACTGCTGAAGTGTTGGAAAAAGGCTGCTATTATAGCAAAGAGCATAATTAAAAGGTTGTTTGGGAAAAACAGGAACATCTGCTTCTCCATGCTGCCTTCCTGGGCAGCTCAGGCTCCTGTTGAGAATGAGCTGGCATCGTTTGAACCTGAGCATCAGGAAAACTGAGAGTGATGGGCCAGCCCAGCGCTGTGCTTGGAGCTCTGGCCAGCACTGGCTGTAGTGCGGTTTATTGTAGTTCTCTTAAATCGTTCAAGGAATTTGCTAGAATGCTGCTTGCAGAGGATGGAAAGGCTTTTTTTTTTTTTTTTCCCTACAGAAGTGCTGTAGGCACTAAGGCAGGGAGTAAGCCCAGCTGCAGGGTGGTTTGCTGGGGGTATAGTGGTAAATTAAAGAAAAAAAAAAGGAGTAAAAGGGGAAGGAAAGGAAAGAAGGGGGGGAAAGGGGAGGAAGGAAAAAGAGGGGGAAGGAGGAAAAAAGCAAAAGAGGGAATATAAAGAAATAATGGAAAAAAGACTAAAAAAAGGGGGCAAAAGAAGGAAAATAGGGGAAAAGAAAAAAGGGAGAAAGGGGAAAAAGAAAAAGGGAATAAAGAGAGGGAAAAAGGGGGGGAATAATCATGTGGGAAGAGGGGGAAAGAGGCGGAAAAAAGGAAACAAACAAGCAAGCAGGCAAGTAAACAAACAAACCACGAAGGAAAAGGCGGGGGAAGGGGCTAAAAAAAAGGGAAAGCAATGCCCGCGGGCGGGGGCGGCGGTGCCGGGGCGGTGCCGGTGCCGGAGTCAGTGCGGTGCCGGTGTGCCGGTGGCGGTGCCAGTACCAGTGCCGGTGCCGGGGCGGTGCTGGTGTGCCGGTGGCGGTGCCGGTGTACCGGTGGC
>WEZZ01015887.1:55570-75554 GCA_013400585.1 Chloropsis cyanopogon | reverse complement strand
CAAGGGTCGGAGCTGCTGCTCTGTTGTGTGTTCAGTGCACGGCACCGTGCGTGCGGAGCGGCCCCGGCTCTCGGGAGGAGCCGTGTCCCCCGCGCTGCTGGCGGTCCCCGAGGTGTCACCGGCACGCGTGGCCGGAGTGCGCGGTGAGGACAGCAGGCGCTGCCGGTGACAGCAGGCTGGGTGTTCGCCGGTGACAGCAGGATGGGTGACAGCAGGATGGGTGTTCGCCGGGGGCAGGAGGGCGGGGGTGCGCCGGTGGCANGGATGGGTGTTCGCCGGTGACAGCAGGATGGGTGTTCGCCGGTGACAGCAGGATGGGTGACAGCAGGATGGGTGACAGCAGGATGGGTGTTCGCCGCTAGGAGCCCCTGCGCGGGCCGCCGTGGCCAGAGCTCAGGAGCTCTTCCCTGGGAAGTTGTACCTCAGCCCGCCGGCCGTCACTGCCCGCTCCGGGGTGGCGAGCAGAGGACCGGGAGATGTGTGCAGGGTGTGCATCTCTGTTAGACACCTCGTCATCCCTCCCGTGTCCCGTGTCCCGTGTCCCGTGTGCCGTGTCCTCAGACACCTCCGAACGCCAGGCTGTGCCGGGAATGTGGCATTGTACTGAAGCGGCTGTGCTTCTGTGCCCGCACACCCCGAACGGGAGAAGCAAATGCAATCTGATCCCTTGTCTCAGGCCCTAGCGATGTTTCCTTTGATGGACAGCGATCTGCTCACAAGTTGTGTGGAGCCCTCACTTTTTCATTATTTTCCTGTTTTCCCGTTTTCCTGTGGGGAGTTACAGGTCTTTTTGCAGTGAGGTTGTTCCTAAACCGGGAAGGGAGGTGGCCCCTTGGGTGACTCCCGGCTCACTAGAGGATGCACACCTTGTTGAGAGCAGCCAAAGGCCTCACTGCTCGTCTGTTTGCAGCTGGTGGAGTGCTTGGAGCCGTGCCAGGCACAAAGAAGTCACACAGGCCCAAAGAAAGCTTCCTGCCTAATGCCAGCTCTCTTGGCATCTTTGCAAGGCACAGCTGGGGGTGCAGGGAGGATTTGCCAGGGGGTGGGTCACAGGTGAGGGAGGACTCTACCAACGTGTCACCTGCTTCCCAGGAGCTGCCTGTGACCGTGCCCTTCTGAGGTGGTGCCAACAGCACCTGCTGCTCTGGCTGTCCTGCCCACCTGAGCCTGCTGGTTTCCCTGCACCCTAAAATGGAGTAGATAAACATAGGCAGGGGGGGTCATGGTCAGTGAGCAAAGGATGCTGCTTGGATGGATGTGATTAGATGCTTCTTGTGCTGCTGGAGCAGGAGCTGGTGACACCGGGATGGGGACACGGATGGCGCACGTTTGCCATGAGCTGTGTGATGGAAACCAGGTGGAAACAGGCAGTGGGTTCCTTCTGAGCGTGAGCCCTCTCTCCTAAGCAGCTTTTGGCAGATGACCTTTGTGTAATGGTCATTCAGAGCCAAAATATCCCCACAAAGGCACGCTTGTGCAGTTATAGCTGCAGGATCCGGACCCATGATTTGGCATCTACACAGGTTCTTAAAATAAAATGTTGAGAAAGAGACAAGGTTGAGTAAGGTTCTCCAGATCATGAGATGAAAAATGAATCAGAAGCCTTTTTCCCTCATTGCTGATTTCTGAGCATTCAGCCTGATCTGGCACCATGTTTTAGCCATTTCTCTACATGCAGTAATACTGGAAACTTCTTGGCTGTTTCTAGTAGAAGGTGATCCACCCATACCTGAGATGGACTGAGATAAAAGCCTGTAAAGATCCCAAGGCTTTTATGGCCATTCTCATCTCTGAAATGGCCTGGGCTGCCTCAGAGCATGGCAGAACCTCAGCAGCCCCCACGAGCTCTGTGCCTGCCCCAGCCCAGGCCCCCGGGCACGGAGCAGTAGTATTCTGCGAGCAGTCAGTAGTATGTGGGATGTGCTTCCTCTCCCCGCATCACATTTGCTACAACCAGTTTAATGCCTCATCATTCATGTACCAGGACAAAAGTGAAGTGACAGCAGGGCTGTGTGGGAGGGAGCAACTGAGGTGTAAAACATGGTGAGGGAAAGAAAGAGTTTTCCAAGGCGCTCTCTTCGCCACTGATCGAGAGGATGCTTGGAGACACAGAGTGCCTGGAGATGGGGTTTAGGGCTGGGACATTGCCCCTGGCTGTGCTGCCGTGGGAGCCTTTGTTAGCGTTGGTTTTGGCAGGTAGGACTTGCAGGGGAGTCCTGGAGCCACAAAGCAGCCGGTGTCCTCTGTGGACAGCCCCGTGTGGCTGTGGCAGTGGCTGTCTGGGGATGTGCTGAGCACAGAGCAGGTCCCTGCTCAGCCTGCTCTGCTGCCCCAGCCTCGCCCAGCTCATCTGCCAGCCTCCCTAACGCGGGGAGATGTAAGGCCACTGGAAAATCCGTGGGCAGAGGAGCTGGAGTGTGAGGAGCGCTGCTGGAAGTGGCTGGGTGGGGCTGCCTTGTTTTTGCATCCCTTTCTCCTCCCAGGCCATTCTGGACCTGGTTTTAGAGCGGAGATGAGCCAGGGTGTCCTGGGGCAGAGCTGTTCCCTGGAGCCAGCCCAGCACAGCCGCCCTGCTGCTCTGGGGTGTTTGTGCAGGGCTGGCTGGTGAGGCAGCCAGCAGCACCAGCAGTGCCCTCCCATCTCCCTTGCCACTGCACGGGCCTGCTCCTGCTGCAGGAACACCACTGCTGGAGCTGGAAATGTGCTTTGCTCTGTGGGGGAATGCCAGAATCAGGCATTTCCACTTTCGGTTCGGGAAAAGTTGTGTTTGTTTTCCTTTGCTTTGCAGTAGAGTTTCCAGGTGATGCCTGGCTGCATAGTTTACTTTCCTGGCTGTGAAAGAAATTGTTCCAGTGTCCTCAGTGAACCTCATTCCAGGTTCCCCAGGCAGCTAGTGGGGCTGAATTTCCCTGGATTTACTGCTGAAATATCTCCCAGGAGTTACTTTGTGCTGGAATTTCTCTTTGAAAAATCAGTGCTTGCATGGTACTGAATGATGATGGGAAAGTTACTGATGTCTGTGTATTTTTATTGGGTTTTGGAAGTGTTGAATGGGCTCTGGTTTGGGGGCTGATGGTTTGGACTGGGAAGGTGTGCACTGGTGGCAGGTGCTACATGCGCCTTTGCCTGCACAGCTGGCACGTGTGCCCTTGTGCTGGTGTGCAAACACATGTCCTGCTCTCTTTGGTAAGGGAAGAGTGACTGAAACTGGAAATAGGAGAAAACTAAAAGTACATTGAAGCTCCTATATGTTAGAAATGCAAGAAACTAGATTTCTCAACTCCCACATTGTGGTTGAATCCGAAAGAGTGGGTGTTGAGAATCTTTTAGTACATTTCTTGCAGTTGACGTGAATTCATGTATGGTGGAGCTGGCTTTTACCTTTCCCAATCTTTGCTTAGTTTGGTGTGATATGAGAATGGAGTTTTTCTGATTGGACACGAAAACATCACGGCATAACAGGAGGTAACAACTAAGCCTTGTTGCTGCTTAACTTGCTTTTGCTTCACCTTTTCTTAGCAAAGCTTCCCCAGTTTCTCAGCTGCTAAATATAAACTGGAAGAGCTTCCCCCCCTCCCCCAGGCCCAAAACTCCATGGTCTCCAGCAGAGGGGATCTTTTAACCTCCTCTGAACATCCTCCTCCTCCTCCTCTTTGCTGGCAGTGTGGCTCAGCCACGGCTCCTGCAGCCCCCCCTGCTCACTGCAGCTCCCAGAATGTCTCGAAGGATGACATTTCCACGACTGTGGCATCTTCATCTGGCTGCACCTTGTCTGGATCCTTGGCTGGCTGCCCCTTGTCCTGCTGGCAGCCCGTGGTCAGCAGGCACGGGGCTGTGCTGGTTCTGTGTGCCAGCCGTGGCTGTGCCACGCCGTGCCCTGGCTGCTGCTGCTGTCACAGCTGCTGGAGGGGTGCCTGGCAGGGACACCTGCTGCCCCAGGCTTGCAGCCTGGCTGTGGAGCCAGAGCAGGGGGCTCTGTGCACGCCTGGCTGTGGGGTCCCAGCCCTCTCTGGGCTCAGCTCCTCTGGAGGGTGGGGATTGGGCTGGTCCCGTGGGGACAGCCCTCCTTGGGTCACTCGTGCTGCCTGGATGACTGTCCTCAAACCTGAATTGCACCGAGGCAACATTTTCTATTTCTTGTCTTCTTTTCCTTTCACACCACCTTTTTTTTTTTTTGCCTTTTTCCTCTTATCCTCAGCGTGTCTAAATCTAAGCCTTTGGAAAAGGTCATTCTAGTTTTTCAGAAGCTTCCCTTTTTTTGCTGTGTGGTTTCTTAGCTGAGCACACCCCCGGGTTTGGGTGGTGGGGCTGTGTCTGCACTGAAGCACTGGCTGCACATAAGCCCCGAAAGGCCTCGGAGGAGAAGCACAGCCCCTGGGTCAGGAGAGAGAACCATCTGGTGCTGCTTCCTACGCTGTGTTGGAGCAGGTTTTTGGGAGAAGTAAGAGAAGGAGCTTGAAAATAGAGTGAGCCTTTCCTTAGAAATCTCCCCCAGTCTGAGAAAAGATAATTTGAGTCCTTGAACCTGGTGAGGTGACCAAGCCATCACTCCTAGGGATGGACTAATCCTGGTGGGACTTCCATGCTATGTGCAGGACATGCAGGCTTCACAGGGGCCATCTTCCTCAGGATCAATACATCATATCTTCCAGAAAAACAGGCATTTGTAAACCTAACTGCTAAGCTTTCCCTCGAGATACAGGCTGGTTTTGACTGGCTGTAGGTAGGCAGCAGGTGCCTGCAGGCTGAGCCAGGGCTCAGGGTGTGCAGGTGCTCCCGTGAGCCCCTGGCCACAGAGAGGTGTGGGCTGTCCCCGTGGGCTCTGGGGACAGAGGGACTTGCAGCAGTCCCAGGTGTTGGAGCTTTCTGCCATAAATATTTTAATATATTTGTTTGAGTCTTTTGTGTCACTCACTTGGCATGGGGGATGGCTGCACCCCCTGGAATTGCACAGAATGACATGGCTTACCCAGCTGTCCAGGCTAGTCCAGCGCCCTGCAGCAGCTGCTTCAGCAGGGCTTTTGGCACTCACCCTTCGTGCCAGCTCTCCTGCAGCCATGGACTCCTTCTCCTGCTGGCTGGGGCCGCAGGGGTCTTTGCTGCCCTCGGCACCAAACCTGCTCGTGGCCCTTGGCTGACACCAGATCCTGCTGGCGCTGGTGCCTGCTCTGTTCCCAGGGGGGGACCTGAAGCCGCCGGGGACACGATTTCCTCTTGGCTACCAAAGAGTTTACTCTGACACCGAGGAAGCAGCCTCAGGACCTTGGCTGTCTGTCCTCTGCTCAGAGCAGGTCCTGTAAGTCACCTTCTGGTGAACAGAGCAGGCCTTGTTGAGGAGCACAGTGTGTGCCACACCTTCTGCACGTGCCGTGGCTATCTCCATCAGCCTCGTGTCTGCCTGCCAGCCCCTCCTGGCTCTGCATCCTGCAAGTGCTGAGTACACACCTGCTCTGCCTGTGCCGGGTGTGTGTCCTGTTCTGGGCAGGACAGACTGACAGCGGGTGGCTCTGGGCACGTGGATGTCAGCATCCTGCTCCAGGTGTGAGCCTGGGGAAGCACACAGGTGGGGCAGACCCCCAGAAGGTGCTGCCTGACGCAGGGTGTGGGCAGTGAGGGCAGCTGCCTGGGTGCCTCCATCCTCCTGCCCCGTTCCTGCAGCCAGGAACTGGCACTTTGTCACCTGGCACAGGCTGTGTGCAGAGGGGGCAGGTGTGCTGCTCCCAGCAGGGCAGTCTGCAGACAGTGTAAAGTATTTTTTCCCCCATTAGCTCCCTCTGTCCTTTCTGGACAGGGTGTATGGAGAGGCAGGGAGGGGCTGCAGGGTCGCTCCTTTGGGGTGTGTGCAGTGGCTGTGCCAGTCGGGGCTGGGCTGGGGACAGACTGCAGGGCTGTGTTGGTCTTGCTCCTCAGACACAGGGCTGTATTTCTGTTCTTTGCCCCAATGACTATTTAATTTTGCGGGGTGAAGCAGCTTCAGCAGAAGCAGCTGGGAGGGCCACTCTCCCCACTGTGCTGGGTTCGTGGCTGGGGCACTGTGCTCCGAGGGGGTTTGGTTCCCATTCCTGCACAAAGCAAAGATGGAAGTGCCTAAATCCTTGCACAGCCCCAGTTTGTGCTCTGTCTGGGGAGGCTTGCAGCAGCACTGCCCTCAGGTAGGGGTGCCTGTGGCAGCTGGACAAGCCCAGCTCACTGGAAGTCCCCGAGCACCAGAGCGTCCTGCAAACACTGCTGTGTGTGTAGGGTGGGTTCCAGGTGCTGTCAGCCTCAGCTGGGGCAGGTGGGCCTTGCTGTGGTGGGACAGCCCGAGACAGATGCTGGCTGGTTACCCCAGCTAGCCCAGAAAGTCACAGGAGGCATGGAAATGGTTACAAGTGTGCTGATTTGAAGGTTCCCTCAGTGCCAAATAAATGCTGCTTTGCTGGGTGTCCAGAGGGACGAGCAGCTGAGAGCAGGCAGATCATGGAGAAGCTCAATGTGATCTTTGACACTTTTCATTTGATTTAATTCAGTTTTGCTTCCTCAACTCCAGCAGCAGCCCCCAGATGAAAAGCTGCTGTTCTTCATTCACAAAAGAGCTGTCTCCAAGTGGATTTCACAGCAGCAGACAGTGTTTGGTCAGTGGTGAGTGTGAGGCAGCTTGGCACTTGTGTTACACAGCTGCTGCCTGCACATGCTGGCAGTCTGAAGTTTGGAAAAGGAGAGAAAACAAGAGTTGCTTAGAGCAAAGCACTTCAGGGTTTAATTGAGTGTTACAAGAGGGGTTTGGGCTGGGGCAGGAGCTGTCCCCTGTCTGGGTGTCACTGCACACCTCCACCCTGTGTGACAGTCCCTCCTTGCCTGTATCTGCTGGAAGGGGTGATCACTGGCAGTGAGCATCATCCTCAAAAGGGGCAGTGAGCATCATCCCCACACCTGTGCAGTGATCTCGAGGTGCATCCCTCTGGAGGGGCCTGAGGAATGTCCTGGGCTGTGCAAACCAAGAGATGGGGACAGGACAGGTTCAGCAGGGCTCCTCGCTGGGCCACACTGGCTTTCCTCAGCGGGGTGGAGAGCTCTGAATTCCCCCTTTGTCTTCTCCCTGCCTGGCTTCATGCAGCCTCCAAGACTGTATCATGGCAACAATCTCCCCCTGCAGAGGAGTCTCTGAGTGTAAGAACTGCAGCAGCATTTCATGAATGCCCATTTTAGGACCTATATAAAAGTGACACTACACCGTTGTGACAATTTACCATCCAGATGCTGCTGGTTTTCAGTGAGACCCTACAACTTGAGGTCACACCAGCTGTGGGGACAGCAGTTTGTAAAGTGCTCTGAGATGCTGTAGCACGGGGAGTTCAGGCTTGGTTTTGTGACAGCTGATGATCACAAAGCCTCTTTTTGGCTTGGGAAGAAATGAGTGGGCTTTCCTGAAAGCCTGAGTTCCTGCAGCCTGTGCCAGGCGAGCTGCAGGCTGGCTCTGCTGTTCATGGCCAGCACGGGGCACTACCCTGGGGTCTTTCTGTACTGTCCCAAGAGTGGCCTGAAATAAAAATCCCCAGTTTGCCCAAGAGCATCAGCTGAAGCCTCGTTTGAAAGGCTGATGTCTTTGGTGCCTCACTGCCTTTCACTGCTCTTTCTCCAGAGATTAATATTTGAGGACAAAGGTCATGCTTCTGTTCAGGATTTATTGCAGCATCCAACTGATGTGCCTCCGGCACAGCCACAGCTCGTGGGTTCGATGCCAGCACTTGATTTTCCCCAGTATTTGCCCAGGAGGTTGGGCTCAGTGGCCAGCACAGAGCGAGTGCCAGGGGTGAGCTGGCCGAGGAGCAGCTCTGATCACACCACAATCGGGCTGTTGTTGTGCCCTGACCTTGCCGAGGGGCAGCATCCTGCTCCTCTGTCCTGCTGGATTATCCCAGAGGGTGGGTACAAGCTCCCCCTCCCTCCCTGCACGTGGTTAGGTGGTTCTCAGAGAGAAAATGTCTCGTATAACTTTTAAATGAAGGGATTTGTTTTTGACCATGGAAAGGTTAATTTCCTTTCTCCTGCCTGTTTCCTGCTCAGCCTCAATTAACTGGCACATCCCTCTCTTATCAGTGCAGAGCCCAACCAAAACCCACATTTGCTGTCATTCTGGAGCTGTGTTGCTGCTGAGCCCTGGAGTTACGGGGCTGTCACAGCACGTGTGCCTGGCCTGGCTGCTGCTGCATTTTGGGGAAAGCCAGGGCTGGGCAGGCTGGGCTTTGGGGACAGGCTGCACCCTGCCTGTGGGCACAGCAGCCCCTGCTGATTTGTGCCAAATACCTGTGCACAGCATGGGCTTTTGTCTCATAGTTTCAATGACACACGTTTGGTATCATCTAGTTCATGTGTTGGAGCTCATTGAGTTATTAAATGTGAATTTTATCAGTATGAGACCATTGACTTGGTGAAAAAAAAATCAACAAATAGACAAGAAATCTCTTGCTGCTGCTTGTCCTCAAGTTGGGTGAAGCAGTTGAATGAGAGACAAATGTTTGAAATATCTTTGCAAGGCAAACTTCTTTCTCACCAAGACCAATTCTAGGGCCTGTTAAAATCAAGAATGGTTCTGTAGATGCCAGTGGGACTGAGGCTCAGTCGCCAACAAACAAAAATCAGATTTTTATCTACAGGAGGGAGCACCAGCAGTGTGTGCATGGAAGGGCAGGGAGCAGCCCCTGGCTGGGGGGCTGTGGGGGACCCCCCCACACATCTGGGCTGCTGTGCTGCAGCACCCACAGCCAGCACAGGCCTGAAAAATCTTCAGATGAAGTAGAAGTGACCAGAAATCTTCTGAGAAAAAGGGAAATAGAATAAATATTGATTATGCTGGAGTGTGCTGAAGTATGCAGCCTGTCTGATTTAAAACAGCCAGAAGATTATTCCCTAGGGCCAACTCTGAGAAATAATCAGTGTTTAAAATTTGATTATCAGAAAGCCCAAGGACTTTAATCTGTATAGATGTGCTTCAAAACATTTATTTGCAGGAACAAGGATGTTTGATTTTTAGCTGTCATTCCATTTATAGATAATCCAGAAAAATGTCTACCAGCTGCAAGCTCCTCTTGTGTTTAGTCAGTCTGGCCTTTGCTTCCCTGTCCCAGGGAAAGGTGAGGTTGTGTGTGTTGCTCTGATGCGCTTCATTGCCACTGAAATGATCGTGGTGCCAAATGTGGTATTGAAGCAGCCTCTCCCGTTATTTAATTAGGAAGAAATCTAATAACTGAACATAAGAACAGCCTCTCCAATGCCTATGGCCCCATGCCAGGTGAGAACACGATTTCAGAAGCTTATTTGTTCAAAATTAAAGAGTGTAACAGTCTGAAAGCCCAGCCTTGGACGCTGCAGTTCCCAGAGAAGCCTCAGCCCATTGCACTGCCAGGGCTGGGGAGCACTGGGAGGCTTTGTAAAACAGGGAATAGAATTACTAACTCCAAAATACAGAAATTTACCTCGGGTAGGGCGCCTTGAGGGGAGGGCACCCAATCTAAGGGGCAGTGCTCCCTTGGTGCATTCAGTGGAATACATTTGTTGCTGAGCTGTGGCTTTCACCCTGTTGGAGTCATTAGAAATAACATCTCTAAGATCCATATATCCTTTATCACACAATTTCATGTAGAGTTTAGGGAGGCTGTGCTTGGTTCAAGTTCCACCTTTGGATTAACACATTGATAAATGTGTTTGCTTTGGATTTGTGCTCTATTTTGATTGCTGCTTTTCCCTTTCTCCAGAAACTGCAATACCCATCTGTGCAAAGGACATCAGTGATGATCTGATGAAAGAGTTTGCTTTTCTGTCTGGTGAGTACAGGAACATCTTCAGGGTCTCTCCCTCTCCCTGTGGTAATCTAATACTCCAGACAAACTTCTTTGCTGTTTGTCAGAGTGATGCTTCACGCAGGCTGTTACCCATCAGGTGGTACCCAGTGCCACCAGAAACGTTGTTAATAAAACATGGAGGCAGTTTGAAAGGGCAGATTGGGTTTCTGTCTCGTGCCAGTCTGTGAGGTATTCTGACCTCCCAGCACTCAGGGCATTAACAAGCACTTTGCTGTGAATTGTATTTCTGTAGGCTCCAGACCAGTGTTTGTTTGCCCTTGTCTTCCTGATTTCTTTGCTGTCCTGTGTAAAGCACACTCAGTAAATAAGGGAAATGCCTGGTACTTAACAGATTTGTTTCTAGCACCCCACTTGTGTGTTGTGCTTGGGCTCAGCGGCAGATTTGGCTTTGGTTTGCTCCTCTGGTGGTGTGAAAACCCCTCTGGCAGTGGCAGTGCGTGTTCTGAGCTGAGTGGTGCACCTGGCTGTGCTGCTGGCCCTCAGGAGCACGGCCAGGAAAGCATCCTGGTCGTGTTTGCAGGTGGGAGAGGGAAGGACAAGGCTTGGATCATCACCCTGCCCGACAACGCCGGCTTCAACGAGGTGCCTGAGGAGAGCGTGGCTAAAGTGCTGACATACCTGACATCAGTCCCGAGGTAGGAGGCTCCCTGTCAGTCCTGTCTGCGGTGGGCAGAGGTGTGGGATCCCTGGGCTGGGCAGGGATCTGCAGGGTACAGCCACGTGTGGGGCTGAGGGGCTCCTTCAGCTCTCAGACAGAGGGATGCCAGCCCTCCCAGTGCCCGGGTGAGGTGTTTTGTGTGCAGGACCTGCAGAGTGAGAAGTGGACATCATCCCTGTGACCTGTCAGCTGGAATGTGTCACATGTTTAGTTGATTGGGTTTCTAATTAACAACAAGCTTTCCTCGAGCTTTGGCGTGTGTCACCACTTAAATATGCCATGCCACTGCAAAATAATATTTTGACGTGTACAAATAGAGAGTCATTACTGTGGGAAAAGAGAAATGGAACCAGAGGAAGAGACTAATGACAGGACAAAGCATTTGGGGTCCCTGTGACAGGTGATGGCTCAGCAGAGAGCAGCAGCTCCCATTACCTGCCTGTGTGTCAGGGTGAAGCTGCTGACACTGCCTGTGCCTCATACAGGGCTGTACACTTAGATTAATGGCCCTCCTAATTCCTGCTGCTGAGCCTGGTGACTCAGTTACCCAGAATGTTTAATTTTCTTGAATAATGCCTGTTTTGGCAAATTTTTTCCTGCAGGGAGAGCAGGCTGACAGCAGCTAGATGGGAGCTCTCCATTAGCAGCTGCTTTGGAACAAGTGTGGAGTGTTTAGGCACCTCTGTTCAAAAAAAAAGGAGTCTCTGGTCCCTCTGTCCTCTTTTTGATGGACTCTGAGGTTTCAGGGGCTCCTGGCCCACAGAGCACTGGCCCAGCAGGATCAGGACCTGCCAAGTGCTGTTCATCCTGTGCAGGCAGCCCTGCTCTGTGCATCTGCACTTCCCAGCTCTGTCTGGCTTCTCCAAGGCTTCTTGTTCCACCTGGCTGTAAACACGCTGGCATTAGCATGATGAGCAGTGCTGCTGGCCCTGTAATAGGTCAAACTCAATCAAGAAGCTAATGAGAGCTGTGAGCTCGCTGGTGATTCAAACACGCTCGGCGTGTTTTTAGTAAAACCACTTTAATCATCCTGCTCTGCTCCTCCTACCACCCCAACAGCCTGCCCCAATGCCTGACCACCTCAAAAATGTGTGCTCCCTACCACTTTGGAGCTGACAGGCTCGGGTGACCAGGAAAGCATCGCCTAGGTGAGGGTGGCAGGTCTGTGCCAGCTCTGGTGGGGATGGTACACATCCCTCAGCAGCATCACATTGTGGGATTAGAGCTCAGACTTTGGCCCAGAAAGTCCCTAAAAGAGGTAGATTTTTACCTGCCAGAGGTATTTTATTCCCTCCAATGTCAGGGTTAAGTGTGGGTGCACCAACACCTCTTACCTGGGGGTGTGCAGGGGCAGATCAAAGCCACACACCCCGTGCCTTTCCCCTGCAAAGGAACTGCAGAGTGTCCTGCCTGCACCAGTCTGAGAAAACCTCATGGGTGTCAGCTTTGTAGTGTTCGGGGAAGTTGAATGGTTTGTAGTATTTGGGGAAGCTGAATTTGGTGAGGCATTTTTGTCCTGGAGATAATTGCTAGATAAAGGAGATGGATGCTGAAAGCTGCTCTGGAGCCCTCAAGGCTTGTGCAGTAACAGCAGAGCCAGGAGGAAGGCGAGTCCTGTAGGCAGGTTAATTTTTAGTATTCCTGGGAACTGCTGCAGGCAGGAGGCAGCTGCAGGAAGCACTTGTGTGGATGAGCTGGAAGGGAAAACAAGAAATAGGTGCCCACTTTCTATTCTGTGCACACCCAAGTGCAGATGCTGCCTGCCTGCCCCGGGCTGGCAGTGCTGGGCAGCACCTGCAGTGTGTGCTGGAAGCAGGGGCTCAGGAAGTGGGACTGATCCTGGTATTTGCAGAAAAGAGACCCAAGGAGTGAGAAAGCAGCACTTTATCCAGGCTTGGATTGAGGGCTGTGACAGGGTGGGCTTTACAGCAAATACAAATCTTTTCTCTAGCCTGAAAGGATTTATCTCTTCCAATTTAAGCCAGAGTTCCAGTAGAAGCATAAAAAAAAAATCAATTGAAGTCAGTTATTATGTCTGTAAGATTGTTATTACAAAAAAACTGACTTAATTACTATGAAAGTAAAATTTGGAAACTGAAAAGGTCCCTCTGTGTGTAGCAGTGGTGTGGTGTTACCTTCAGTGCTGTGTGCAGCTCTGGGTGCCACGTTTAAAAAGGGTGTGAAGGTCCTTGCATGTGACCAGAGGGAGCGAGCCTGGTGAGAGGGCTTGGAGGGATTGCTGTGAGGGGCAGCTGAGCCTCTGGGCTTCTCTGGGTGGGGAGAAGGAGCCTGAGGGGATCCCTCTGCTCTCTGCACCCTCCTGAGGATGGCACGGGCAGAGCAAGGTGCTGAGCTCTCCTCCCTGGGCTCCAGGCACAGGGCGTGTGGGAATGGTTCAAAGCTGTGCCAGCTTTAGAACAGACATTAATTTGCTGAGGGGGTGTCAAACACCAGAGCAGTTTCCCTAGAGATGCCATTGATTCTGCAGGCTGTCAGTGTTCAGGGGGCATTTGGACAATGCCCTTGACAACATCTTCTAACTTTTGGTCAGCCTGAAGTGGTCAGAGGTTTGGACAGGTTGTCACTGTGGGTCCCTTCCTGCGGAAATATCACATCCTGTTCTGTCCTGCTCCATTCTATTCTTTGACTCCCCAGCTTTTTGGGATTTAGACAAGCTTTGCCTGACTCATTTGGGATGGGAGGTGAGGTCCAGAGGGGTTCAGAGCTGTGCCTCGTACCACAGAGCAGTGGCACAGTGGAGGGTGCTGGTGGCTATAAATATCTCTGAATTTCAGGGCTGGGCAGGTCGTGACGGCGTGCTCTGATCCCACCAGCAGCAAGGAGTCTCAGTCCTGTGCTAAATCTCACAACTGCACACTCCAGGGTCCAATTTCAAGTCCTGCAAAGTAGCCCAGGTCTTTATTTTTAGTCTGGTGCATCAAAAAGTGACAAGAAACACCCAGAGAGAAATAATCCTTGCCTTGGTTATCTGCCTTCATCTTTCTGCTGCTGGATGCAAACAAAGCGCCCTCAGAGCCTTGGTAGAAAGCATTGATTTATTTTTATTGTCAGTCTAAAAGATGCATCACGGGCCTGGAAATCTGATAAACTGGCAAGGCCTGGGTTGCAAACAGTCAGAGACTTTCTGCACTGGCCTAGAATAAATGACAGATTCCCCACAGTAGGTGTCAAGGCTGTCAGACTGCTGGAACTTCCCTCTTTGCTTCTGTAAGGGAACTGATAGAAGTCAATTAGCATGCTCAGAGGCTGCTCTCTGAGCATAGCCTAGTCCTGGGTTAGTGGCTTACTTCAGCTTTTCTTAACTGGCACTGCACTACAGTCTGGCTGCCTTTTCTAAATGCCTTGAACTCTGAGGGTTTTCTTCAGGCTTTATTATGATTACAGCAGTTCTGTGTAAACACGGCTTGTTTTTTTCAATTGCAGACTCTTGGGAAACACCAGGGGAGTTGGGAATTGTTTCTTATAGCTCAGAGACATACTTTTTAAAATTTCAGAGTGTGCTGGAAAACCAAAGGGTTTTATTTTTGCCTCAAACCAAAGGATCCTTTGGCCTGCTCCCACCCACCGGGGTCACTTAGCTCGTGGTGGGGGTGAGCAGAGCTAACCTAAACCTGGATTGTGTCACGTTGCCTAAACTATTCTAAGCTATTAAAGGTTTTGGCTGCAAAGTCATGCTCCCCATGCTCACAGCCTCAGACTTTATTTCATGTGTTCTGTGTATGACCCATATGTAAAATTTAATACTAATTTTTTCTGCTCTCTTCTTCTACGCTTCAAAGCCACTGAATAAATTCAAATGCAACCTTTGCACTTTGGGTGTGCAGTCCCAGATGCATAAGCTCTGTCACAGGATAGCTTGGGAGCTGGTGCCTCTACCTATCTTCAGTCAGCTATTGTTATGAGGCAGAGGGAGTTTTAGTTTTTATCCCTCTGAGCACCACTGCTAATTCCTCTTAAATACATTGGTCAGAGTTGTGGCTGCCACAGACCAGAGCAGCAGGATGTGCACTGAATGAAAGCTCCTGCACTGGCTTCAAGTGTCTTTTTTTTTTTCCTTTTCTGTCCTGAGTGCCAAGTATTGTCTGCTGTGATACTTGTGAGTAACCCACCCTGTGTTTGCCTTGCCAAACGCAGGAGCTAGCAGAGACGGTGCTGGCACCAGGCTGCTTGCACAGGGCTGTGCCCAGGGCAGACACCTGACCCCCCTGGGCAGCCAGCACGTGTCCTGGGAGCCCCCCCAGCAGCGGGCAGGGTGCTGTGGGACATGGCTATCCTGTTTCAGCACCCACGGAATAAATACTGCAGATATTACCGGGGTGTCCTGTAAATACACTGGCGGTGCAGGGCTTGGTTACAGCTGCTGTGCCCGTGGCTGTGGGCAAACACCAGAGCAGCTGTGGCTCAGCTGCCTGCAGCCTGTGCTGTCCCAGCTGGAGCCGGGCTGGGCTGCTCCCCGCCGGCCTGGGGAGGGATATTTGAATTACAGGCAGGGCAGCCGGGCCTCGGGGCTCCTGCCAGGCCGGGCAGCCCCGGTACAGCTGGCTGGCTTGGTCACGCTGGGCATTTCAAAGCAGCTCAGAGGATTTGGGTGTCAAAAGGGATGTCAGGAGCCTGTGCTGTCCAAGTCACCTGGGGTGTGCTGGAAAACGCCTTGGAGCTATCGCTGCCTCCCCAGCAGGATGGGCTGGGGGAGCCCCCACAGCTCCCCCTCCCCTGTGCCAGACTGGCCCCGCCCTGCCCTGCCCTGCCCTGCCCTGCCCCACCCTGCCCTGGGGTTGGAAGGGAGCTGTGGGGATCCCAGAGAATTCCTTGGGTTGGAAGGGAGCTGTGTGGGGATCACAGAGAATTCCTTGGGTTGGAAGGAGCGGTGGGGATCACAGAGAATGGCTTGGGTTGGAAGGGACCTTAAAGCTCATCCAGTCCAACCGCGCAGCCAGAGCAGCTTCACCTGGAGCAGGTTGTGCTGGAATATCTGGAGATATGAAAAGCCCCAGGTGGGTTTTTAAAATATCCAGAGGAGGAGATTGCACAGTTTCTCTTTGCAGCTGTTCCAGTGTGCTGTCACCCTCAGGAGAAAGACGTTTTTCCTCACATTCAGATGGAATTCCCTGTGGTTCAGTTTGTGCCTGTTGCCCTTGTCCTGTTGCTAAGCACCATTGGAAAGAGTTTGGGTGTTCAGGAAAATTTTTCCAAAGGGAATTTCAGGAACTATAGAAATACCAAAATGTGGTTTGCATTCAGAGTTCTTGGATTTGGGGTTTTTTTGGGAACAGAGTCACTTTTCTTGGAACATTATCTGGTTATTGCTACTTTCTTATCTTGCAGTCAGCATGAGTCTGACACTAAATTTATCCTAATCCTGGATAGAAGACTGGACACATGGACATCAGTCAAAACAACTCTCCAAAAAATAGCAGTAAGTCCTCTTTAATGTCAATTGCTTTGGTGTGCTAAGTCCCCATGCCTGTGTGTATCTCCTTCAGAAAGCACTGGGAGCCAGGAGCAATGATGCTTCCTCTCCAGGCAGTAGTTTGCTTTATGGCCCTGTAATTAAATTGAGTGCATAAATGAGCTGTTACTGTATTAATTTGCTTGTTTGATCCATTTGCTGGGGTTTACACTCTTGTGCAGTGGTTCAAATGTGTTTTGTGCCATGTTATATGCTTTTGATGGGTGGAAAATTTTGCTCCATATGTGTTATTTCTTGACACTGGTTATTAGTTTATTTTACCTAATTGTTGGTGACTGAAAGTTTAAAGTTCTTTAAACTGGCTTCACAAGCATTTGTATGTGGGCATGGGTGGAAAAATCTATTTTAGAAGTGTGTGGATGCATTCATGTGTTTTAAGTGATCTAGTACACACATGCATTACAGCATTAGCAGAAATCTGGTCTGAACATAGCTCACAAGTGGGGTTTTGCAATTCTGCAAATTGCATTGTGTCGTGGAATCAGAGCTTGCATTCACAGCAGAGCGTGCAGCTGTAGAAATGTCTTTTTTATGGGTGCATGGGGAGGTAGGAGCTAACAGAGAAATCCTTTCCAGCCACGCCATGCCGTGTGGGTAGGTCGATGGAAGTATTCTGGGTGTGTTATTGTTGGGTTTGTCCTGCTCACAGTCATTGCATGGGTAAAGACATTGGTACGTTTGAGAAAGGAAGAAGGAAAGGGCGTGTACTGAGACAGAAAATGCTTACCTGGTTCTGATAAAGTTAGATTTACAGTATTTTAAATTGTTAATACTGCCACAGCTGAACTTGGTGTTAAAAATACCTGGCTTTGCTGGCATTTTGCTGGTCAGCATCCCATAGGAGGCAGAGAGGGTTCCCTTTCTGCAGTGTGAATGAGGTACCACTAAGAGTATTTTTGGTTCTGATTTTTCTGAATGTTAGAAACTGAACTTGCAAGTATGGTTACCATACCACTAGAGAAGGAGCAGCATTTAGAAAGAAGCTCTTTAAAGTGATCCTCAAAATTCAGTGCTGCTGCCAGCGTGTGAACAGGTGCTAATACCAAGAGCATCCTTTTAGGATGATCTACTTCCTTTGCATAGTCTGGAGGTTTCAAATGGGAAAAAATCCTGCCTTAATTTGTAGCTTCGACAAAAGTGTCATTTATTTTGTGTCTAAAAAAAGCTAATGGTTTGAGCATGCAGGCTGTGTGTGCCATGTGTCCATGTGGAGAGGTGACTTTGCCTGCAGTATCAGGGCTGTCCACGCAAGGAATGGGAGGTGCTCTCTGCAAAGAGGGATGCAGGAAACCTGTGTCCACTAAATCTTAAGACTTGGGAATTTTGTCTTAAAAACAGAGTCAGGTCCTAAATGGCTTCTCTATCCAGAAGGTATAAGGACAAAAATTTAAATCTTGATTTTTTTCCAAGCCCACACCATAAACCCTGATGCTATTAAAAAAAAAAAAAAATCTTTTTCAGATCTTTGTACAGTTTTGCAGTAAAGGAGTGCCATGAAGCTGAATTTAAAGCACAGACCGTGTCCTATTTTTTCCCAGCATATGTATATGCAATTGCAGCTCTGCGGTTGTGCATCTGATCTTGAAAATTCTTCTATCACACTGTACAGATTTTTGTTTTAACTCTTTATGTGTGTCTCTAATTGCCTGGGCAAACCAGGCTAGCGCTGGCCGTGGGCAGCAATGCCGGGGCAAGCCTCGGCTTTTGGCCGGAGCATCCTTCCTTAGAGCGCCCCAGAACCCTGCACAGCCGGGAAAGGCACCTTGGAATAACGGCGAGGGGAAAGGGAAGGGTGAACGCTCTGAGCTGAGAGCCCAATCCTCGCAGGGAAGAGCGTCTGCAGCATGATTTTTGGCATTCCACCTTAAAGGCAAAGCCGGCGCTGGGGAGGCGAGCGGGGCTGCCAGCCGGGAGCCGGGTGCCGGCAGGNCAGCGGTGCGGGGGGATTTCAGCGGCATCCTCCGTGCGGGAGCGGCCGGGTACCGCTGGGTACCGCTGGGTATTGCCGGTACCGCTGGGTACCGCTGGTACCGCTGGGTACTGCTGGGTACCGCCGGTACCGCTGGGTACCGCTGGTACTGCTGGGTGCCACTGGGTATTGCCGGGTGCCGCCGGTGCTGCCGGTGCCGCTGGTATTGCCGGTACCGCCGGTACCGCTGGGTATTGCCGGGTACCGCTGGTGCCGCCGGTATTGCCGGTACCGCCGGTATTGCCGGTACCGCCGGTATTGCCGGGTACCGCCGGTGCCGCCGGCCCGCAGCGCTGCTCCCGGCGCCCTCCGCCGCAGAACGGCTCTGTCATTGCTGCTGCGGGGAAGGAAAGCCGCGGCAGGAGCGGGCCCTGGGCAGACCTGCGCCCCGGTGCTGCTGACAGCATCCCTGGGGGTTCATGGTGCTGCCGCCGGCCGGAGTGAAGGGAGCAGAGCGCTTGGGAGCGTCATGCCGGCGCTGGGGGAAGTGAAAGGCTCAAATTAGCAGTACCTGGCATTTTGTTGCATGACTTTTCCTTTAAGGGGCAGCAGAAAGTCCTTAAGTTCAGCACCTGTATAAGGACTCCTGGCCTCAGTCTGCAGCGCTCGGAAAGAAACTTACTGGCAGAATCTACTTTTGTTTTTTAAGTTTATTGATTACCAAGCTCATGGATGCCCCAGTGAACTGCAGGGGAGAACAGTGTCTGAAAACGGAGTTCCTAAAACTGGTGGAAATGTTAAAATACCACTAAACGTGTCAGAATGAGATATTCAGTAATGAGGCAGTAGCTGTGCTGCTTTCAGTGCATGTCCTTTATTGTGCTTTATTAGCCCAGTTCGTTGGTATTGATTAAATGAGGGCTGTCCGTGTAGTTATAGTTAAATGTGCGTTTAAAAAGTTGCTGAACTGGCCTTAAGGTATCCATGTCTGTGTCCTCGGAAGGGGAGGGTGTTGTGAGCTGTGGTCAGTCACACAGCTAGCAGTACTGAAGTGTTGCCAGCTGCCTGATCTAGTGGAACTGTGCCGGTAGTTTTCTGCCTTTCCTGGTGTGCTGCAGAGGGCAGAGGCTTTAGAAGGTTCTTTAGGTGTTCTGTTACATAAGCCCAGGTTTATCAACTGCACAGGATTCTTTTTAGTCTTACAAATGATAAGATAAAGCATAAGGCAAGATTAAGGGTCCTTTTGTCTTTGCTTTCTTTAATGTATTGTGGGAAAGGGTTTTTTGCTGCAGTACCTTCAGTATCATTAGAGTTCAGTTTTCAGGAAACTTATCTACACTTCAGCCCTGAGAAAACTAAAATTGTTACAATGATTGAAAAAGATACAATCCCTACAGCAATGTTATGTTCAGTTATTACTGGTCTATGTAGGGTTTTTTTCTAACATTTTATCTTTTCCCTTAAGTCCCTAAGAGGGCACAGGACATGGCTTGTTGGAGTCTGTCTTTCTACAAGCTTCTTGTTCATTTTTTCCCATGCTTGGAATGCATTAGGTGTCATTTGCAAAGCCGTGTTTCTTGTTTTGTAGCTTCTCCTTAGAGCTGACCTTGATCCTGTATGTGTAAGATCAGCTGAAAAACCCCCAAATGCTTTCTAAACCGAGTGGAAATCAAATCCCCTGCCCTGGAAACTCAGCTGTGTTGAGGTGAAACACCCAGGAGCAGCAGGGATGCAATGGGGTGTGTGTGGCCGTGGGGCTGTCCCTGTGGTGGGAGGATGCAGGGGAGTGCTGTGCTCCCTGGGTGTGTGCTGCGGGGAACACGTTGGGATCAGCAGCCAGAGGAGTCCAGGGCACCCCTGCTCTCAGCCAGGCGTCTCCCACTCACCCCCTGTGCAGTGGGGTTTGGGCAGGCAGCCCCGCTTGTCCCCTGCCTGCTGCTCCCTCTTCCCGGAGCTTTCCTGCCCGAGGGCTCCCAGGGACAGACATTCCAGGCCTGCAGCTTTTCCCGTGGGGAATTGGGTTTGGGCGCCCAGACTCTTCCTCCAGGGAGATTGCTCTGCACCCAGAGGGTGCCTGCTAAAAA
>WEZZ01015887.1:20389-55244 GCA_013400585.1 Chloropsis cyanopogon | reverse complement strand
CGGGTATTGCCGGTATTGCCGGGTGCCGCGGGTATTGCCGGGTACCGCCGGTACCGCCGGTATTGCCGGGTACCGCCGGTACCGCTGGTATTGCCGGTATTGCCGGTACCGCCGGTATTGCCGGGTACCGCCGGTGCCGCCGGCCCGCAGCGCTGCTCCCGGCGCCCTCCGCCGCAGAACGGCTCTGTCATTGCTGCTGCGGGGAAGGAAAGCCGCGGCAGGAGCGGGCCCTGGGCGGACCTGCGCCCCGGTGCTGCTGACAGCATCCCTGGGGGTTCATGGTGCTGCCGCCGGCCGGAGTGAAGGGAGCAGAGCGCTTGGGAGCGTCATGCCGGCGCTGGGGGAAGTGAAAGGCTCAAATTAGCAGTACCTGGCATTTTGTTGCATGACTTTTCCTTTAAGGGGCAGCAGAAAGTCCTTAAGTTCAGCACCTGTATAAGGACTCCTGGCCTCAGTCTGCAGCGCTCGGAAAGAAACTTACTGGCAGAATCTACTTTTGTTTTTTAAGTTTATTGATTACCAAGCTCATGGATGCCCCAGTGAACTGCAGGGGAGAACAGTGTCTGAAAACGGAGTTCCTAAAACTGGTGGAAATGTTAAAATACCACTAAACGTGTCAGAATGAGATATTCAGTAATGAGGCAGTAGCTGTGCTGCTTTCAGTGCATGTCCTTTATTGTGCTTTATTAGCCCAGTTCGTTGGTATTGATTAAATGAGGGCTGTCCGTGTGGTTATAGTTAAATGTGCGTTTAAAAAGTTGCTGAACTGGCCTTAAGGTATCCCTGTCTGTGTCCTCGGAAGGGGAGGGTGTTGTGAGCTGTGGTCAGTCACACAGCTAGCAGTACTGAAGTGTTGCCAGCTGCCTGATCTAGTGGAACTGTGCCGGTAGTTTTCTGCCTTTCCTGGTGTGCTGCAGAGGGCAGAGGCTTTAGAAGGTTCTTTAGGTGTTCTGTTACATAAGCCCAGGTTTATCAAGTGCACAGGATTCTTTTTAGTCTTACAAATGATAAGATAAAGCATAAGGCAAGATTAAGGGTCCTTTTGTCTTTGCTTTCTTTAATGTATTGTGGGAAAGGGTTTTTTGCTGCAGTACCTTCAGTATCATTAGAGTTCAGTTTTCAGGAAACTTATCTACACTTCAGCCCTGAGAAAACTAAAATTGTTACAATGATTGAAAAAGATACAATCCCTACAGCAATGTTATGTTCAGTTATTACTGGTCTATGTAGGTTTTTTTCTAACATTTCATCTTTTCCCTTAAGTCCCTAAGAGGGCACAGGACATGGCTTGTTGGAGTCTGTCTTTCTACAAGCTTCTTGTTCATTTTTTCCCATGCTTGGAATGCATTAGGTGTCATTTGCAAAGCCGTGTTTCTTGTTTTGTAGCTTCTCCTTAGTGCTGACCTTGATCCTGTATGTGTAAGATCAGCTGAAAAACCCCCAAATGCTTTCTAAACCGAGTGGAAATCAAATCACCTGCCCTGGAAACTCAGCTGTGTTGAGGTGAAACACCCAGGAGCAGCAGGGATGCAATGGGGTGTGTGTGGCCGTGGGGCTGTCCCTGTGGTGGGAGGATGCAGGGGAGTGCTGTGCTCCCTGGGTGTGTTGTGAGCACATTGGCATCCTGCAGCCAGAGGAGCCCAGGGCACCCCTGCTCTCAGCCAGGCACCTCCCTGGGATGCAGTGGGGTGTGTGTGGGGCTGTCTCTGCGGTGGGAGGATGCAGGGGAGTGCTGTGCTCCCTGGGTGTGTTGTGAGCACATTGGCATCCTGCAGCCAGAGGAGCCCAGGGCACCCCTGCTCTCAGCCAGGCGTCTCCCACTCACCCCCTGTGCAGTGGGGTTTGGGCAGGCAGCCCCGCTTGTCCCCTGCCTGCTGCTCCCTCTTCCCGGAGCTTTCCTGCCCGAGGGCTCCCAGGGACAGACATGCCAGGCCTGCAGCTTTTCCCGTGGGGAATTGGGTTTGGGCGCCCAGACTCTTCCTCCAGGGAGATTGCTCTGCACCCAGAGGGTGCCTGCTAAAAAGGACTTGGAGGAGTAGGAGAGGCCAAAGCCCCAAGTGCCAAACAGGGCTAAAGGGGGCAGGGGATGGAGGGGAAGAATGCTGTCAGACCGAGGGAGGATGAATCTCTGGCTGGTTGTTCTCAGAGTTATTCCTGCTGCATTTTTCAGGAGAGGGTCAAGGTAGGAGCCTGAAGTTCCCAGAGGAGGAACAGTGTGCTGCCCAGGTGCTGGAGCAGGAGCACCGCACCCCGGGGCTGGGTCCAATGGCTCTGTTATTTAATGGTTTGCTGCTGTTTCCAGTGCCAAGTCTTTGTCCCTGGCACCACTCTTGTTGACTTCCAAAGGGTATGAGTTTGTCATTTCATTCACAATCTTTTTTTTTTTTTCCTGCTTGTACTTAAAATAAGAGCAGATCAATGTATTGGATTTATGTGGCTTATATGATCCTAAAAGTCCCTGTCCATTTCTGAGGGAAGCTGTGGGCAGTGGAAGCCACAACCCGCCCCCTCCCCCAGGAAAGCAGAGCAGATGAGTGACAGTGCAGTTCATGGATGCCAGAGCCCAAGTGTAAACCAGGCCAGTTTTAAACAACACTAATGCATGTTTGTGGGAGTGATCTTAGTTTTGAGGGCACGGATGAAGTGCCCTGCAGTGCAAACTACCTACACACGTTCATTATTCTCACCCTTGGTGTAGAGGTTGTTATCATGGTTTCATGGAGGAGGATAATATAAGGAGGAGAGAAATGTAACCTGGCCTGGCAGGATCTCAGAGCAAATCATGTCTTAATTAACTCAAGTCTTTGCATCATGCGCTTATCCGTAATTTAATGATGCAACTTCTACTTTCTTAAAAATTCTTTTTCATTCTCAAGAACCCTTTTCAGAGATCTATTAAAAAATGCACCTGCTAACCATATGCTTGAAAAAAGGCTCCAGCAGTGTAGACAGGAAATTCCAAATTCTTGCCACAAATTAAATGTTGCCTGGTAATTACCAAGGACACGATGAGTGTGCTTCATGCAGTTATGGGATGATTAGCAAGTTTGGCAATAAATTTTGCTTCCTCAATCTGTCATTCCTCTCAATGTTCCAGCCCTCTGTTCCCTGCTAAGTTGCAATTTCACTCCCCAAGGTTTAATGATGAAGAGTATCTATATTATTAAAGTTTATGAGAAGTGTGCCTCCAAGGAGCCCGGCTGACCTCCTGCCTGCTCCAGAGGGCAGTGGGGCTGGACAGCCCTGCTGCAGGTCTGTCCCATATCCCTAAACCATGCCAGCATCTCCCTCCTGTTTTGAAAATGAGAAAAGGCTGTCAGGAGCAACGAGACAAAACCCCTAAAAGTGAACGATCCCCCTCTGTTCAGGGCAGTGAAGCTGTTGTTGGACCTGCCCTGCCCGGGTGATGTCCCCTGTGCTCCCTTGCAGGCCTCCTTCCCGGGCAATCTGCACCTGGTGATGGTTCTGCGTCCCACGGGCTTCTTCCAGCGCACCTTCACCGACATCGGGTTCCGCTTCAGCCAGGAGGATTTCCTGCTCAAGTTACCGGTGCGGAGCTGCGTGCACGGCTGCTGGCTCACACTGCCCGCTCTGCCCCTGTCCCCAGGAGCAGGAGGACGTGGATCCATGCAGCACGTCCAGGGCAGGCTGAGGGGGCTCGGCCCCTCTGCTCAGAGAGAGCTGGGGCTGCTCACCTGGGGAGGAGCAGCTCAGGGGGAGCTCAGAGCCCTGCCAGGGCCTGAAGGGATCCAGGAGAGCTGGGGAGGGACTGGGGACAAGGGATGGAGGGACTGGGGACAAGGGATGGAGGGACTGGGGACAAGGGGTAGAGGGACTGGGGACAAGGGATGGAGGGACAGGACAGGGGGGAATGGTTTCCCACTGAAATGGGTAGATACAGATTAGATATCAGGAACAAATTCTTCCTTGGGAGGGTGGGCAGGCCCTGGCACAGGTGCCCAGAGCAGCGTGGCTGCCCCATCCCTGGGGTGTCCCAGGCCAGGTTGGACAGGGCTTGGAGCACCCTGGGACACTGGAAGGTGTCCCTGCCCATGGGAGCAGGGCTGGAAGCTTCATCGTCCTTCCAACCCAATCCATTCCATCTGAAGAGTAGCCAGGAATTGGTTTAATGTCTGAAGGGTCAAAAGACATGTCCAGGGGGGCTTTTGCTATGAATTTCACCCATCTTCATCTAAGTGTAGGCTCCATCCCAACACCATGCTGGTATTTGTTCCTAAAATAGCAACTGGAATGAGTTTATATTCTCAGCTCAAAATTTCCAGACTTTTAAACCACCTTGATTATAGGACATAATGAGAATAACTAAAAGAAGAAAAGTACATTTATAGAATCTAAGATTGATGCTGTTACAAACACAGAGAACAAATTAATGCTTTCCTTTAGGAGATAGCATGATTTTCACAAACTTTACATTTTTCACTGTAAAATGGCTGTTCTTTGCACAATTTTGGACATTCCTGACATATCCCACGGCAGATCAAGACACACAAAAAAATAATGAGTACATATTTATGTACTTTGCATTTAGGAAAGAAAGCACCTGGAGATGAGGGGTGGCTTACAGCAATGGTCAGATTAACAAAAGCTGTGTTAATAAAATAACAACCAAATAAAATAATAACCACATAAAAGCTGTGTTAAGCCATAAGTGTAAGGAGGAAGCCCTGCTCCAGAACAAGAGCAGAACAAACCTGAGTTTGAGGGGTCAGTGTAGGGGTTTGAGGGGTCAGTGTGGGGGTTTGGGAGGTCAGTGTGGGGGTTAGGGAGGTCAGTGTGGGGTTTGGGAGGTCAGTGTGGGGTTTCAGGGGTCAGTGTGGGGTTTCAGGGGTCAGTGTGGGCAGGAGTGCGGTCCCAGCTGCCAGCAGGGCCCTGTGTGTGTGTGTGTGTGCAGGTGGTGATGCTGAGCTCGGTGAGTGACCTGCTGACCTACATCGACGAGCAGCAGCTGACCCCGGAGCTCGGGGGCACCCTGGAGTACTGCCACAGCGAGTGGGTCATCTTCAGGACGGTGAGTGCAGGCTGGCCGCGGGCTCTCGGCCAGCTGGGGCTGCTGGGGAGGGTGTTCAGGCCCTGGGGGGCTGAAAGTGACCCCCAAAGGCCCTGCACCTCCTGGATCAGACGTGCAGGGGAGCCAGGGGGTGTCAGGCTTTGATGGGCTTGCAGGGGAGGATTGACTCCCTCAGGCTCCTATTGAAACTGCTCCCAAAAGATCTGTCTTTTAAAATCTTTGTTAAAATTCCCTCAATGGGAGATACCAAATAGGCTTTTTTGTTAATAATGGTCGCTTAATGTGATTAATATCGGAACTGTGATTGGGAATGGGGTAATGAGACTGCCTGCTGCACACTGACCGAATGCAGAGAATTCAGAACATTTCCAGTTAGGTTTGTTTCTTTCCCTTTGCAAGAACTTTCCTCTCATATTGCCAGGAGTTGTGCCTTGCTGTATGTTTTTGTGCCTCCTGCCCTCTCTCAGTTTTCCCCGGGGTGCTGTCTCCCAGGTGGATGGCAGGTTGGGTTCCAGAGGGATGTTCTCTCCGTCTGCCTGGACATCCCACCAGCTGTCTCAGAGCTGTTGGGCTGCCCCGGCACAGCTCAGCCCCGGGGAGCTGCGGGGCTGAACGCCCAGCTGATGGCAGTCGCTGTGTCCCGGCAGGCCATCGAGAGTTTTGCGCTGACGGTGAAGGAGATCGCCCAGATGTTGCAGTGCTTTGGCACGGAGCTGGCCGAGGCGGAGCTGCCCGAGGACATGCACTCCATCGAGCGCATCCTGGCGCTGCGCACCGAGAGGTACTGCCAGCTCAAGGTACGCTCGGCACAGCCTGCTGCCAGCTGGGCTCTGTGTGCCCCGCTGCGGGGCGTGCAGCCCTGCTCCCTGCTCTGTGTGTGTGTGTGCTGCCCTGCTCCCTCCTGTGTGTGTGTGTGCAGCCCTGCGCCCTGCTCTGTGTGTGTGTGTGTGTGCAGCCCCGCTCCCTCCTGTGTGTGTGTGTGCAGCCCTGCGCCCTGCTCTGTGTGTGTGTGTGTGTGCAGCCCCGCTCCCTCCTGTGTGTGTGTGTGCAGCCCTGCGCCCTGCTCTGTGTGTGTGTGTGTGTGCAGCCCCGCTCCCTCCTGTGTGTGTGTGTGCAGCCCTGCGCCCTGCTCTGTGTGTGTGTGTGTGTGCAGCCCCGCTCCCTCCTGTGTGTGTGTGTGCAGCCCTGCGCCCTGCTCTGTGTGTGTGTGTGTGTGCAGCCCCGCTCCCTCCTGTGTGTGTGTGTGCAGCCCTGCGCCCTGCTCTGTGTGTGTGTGTGTGTGCAGCCCCGCTCCCTCCTGTGTGTGTGCTGCCAGACCGGGCAGAGTGCAGCGTGGCTGCCCCTGTGTCCNCACCCAATGGTGGTAGAGAGGCGTCATGTCATTTAACCAATCAAGGAGCTGTTAGTGAAAGACTCTATAAAAAGAGTAGATTGTTTTAATAAAGACAGCCTTCTGAATTTTCTACCGGAATTTCTCGGAGTCTCATCTCCTCGTTCTGTGCACAGCAGCGACAGTGCAGCGAGCAGATCCCCCTGGCAGCAGCCAGCAGGCTGTCTGAGCTGGCAGTTCCCTCCAGCCCTGCCTGCAGCCTGCTCCTCCCCTGGGACTGCACCTCTGGCTGCCAGGGGGGCCGTGGCAGGCTCTGTCACCTGCGGGTTCGTGTCCCCGGCTGGGCTCCCCTCTGCCTCCCGCCCTGGCTGCAGAAAGCTGCACGCAGGGCCACCAGCAGGTCTGCAGGGGTGGTTTGTCCCCGGCTCCCTCTGCCTGCTGGATCTTCCATGAGAGCACTTAAGGGAACTGTGCTGGAGAGCATCCAAGGTGAAGATTTCTGTGTGAGCACACGGTGCAGAGCATCCACCATGTGATCCCTGTCTTCTTGAGAGCCTCCAGGCTTTGTCTTGAACAACATTTGTTTCTTCAATATTTTCCTTTTTATTTTCAACTCTTTGTGATTGTGATTACTATTATTATAGGAGTCAATGGAAGGTTTAGTGCAGCCAGCTGCTGCTTTATCAGCCTGTTGTCTTCAGTGCTCCTGCACCTTTCAGGGAGCAGCACAGGCCTGGCCCCAAACCCTTCCTTCAGAAGCAGTCAGTGTGTTAATAGTTGTTCTGTGTGGCTGAAGAATGAGCTCCTTTGCTTTGTGACAGGTTTCATTTACCTAAGTCAAAGAGTTGTATCTATTTTAATTTATAATAATTTGTCATTCATGTGACAGCGAGTTCCCAGAAAGCTGCCTCGAAGAAATACTGAAAATGTCATCCAAGTTGTGCTGTGTGTAGGCATAAATCCTGTGTGCATGTTTAGAAAGTATCATTATAGATACTGTCAATGGGCCTCCATCTCTTCTTTGAAAATGGAGAGAGTGATATAAAATAGCAGCTACATCTATTGCAGCATGACTCAGTGACTCCAGCTTTGTGCTCAGGACTGTGGCCTCGGTGTGGGGGGCAAATCTCAGCTCCACAGTGAGGGTCAGCAGTGTACAAACCAGTCAGCAGTGCCCACTTTGCTCTGTGGAGGAATAAAACACATCACGTGTTTTCATTTGCGTAGAAAGCACAGCAGCACTCAGTGCAAGCCATCTGTTGCTTTTAATTCCTCATCTATTAATTTCAAATATCAAAACCACTCGTTGGCTTTTTGTCTGAAATGAGGTCTGTTGGCTTTTTTTCTTTTGTTCCTTCTGAGACCATGGAACACAAAAGCAGATGAGAAACTGTGCACAGATTGTGGTGACAGCAAGACATGGGATCCTTGTCTCTCTCATGACAGCCCCAAGACTGGTACAGTTGATTCCTGAATTCACATAGTTAGTAAAGCAGAATGGTTTATGTAGCTGTGATGCTGAGCAGAAACTGGCATCAAGCACAATGAAAAAATGACAGAAATTACTTAGAGTAACTAAGAAATTAACCCCGTTGATCTACTGAACAGGAAAAGTCAAGTTCCCACCTGTCTGACAGTGGGGACACTTTGCTTTGTGGATAATGACTGGCTCTGAATCAAGAGAGGAACATCTCTCTGGAGGGTGAGGTGTAAGAGGATGAAACATCAGCCCCTGCAGTCTAACACATGCTGCATCATCCTCCTCTCCTCTGAGCCTCCTGCCGGGGGCAGTGTCAGAAGGAGATGGGGTTTTGCCTTGTGGTCATCTCCGGGCTGTTTTGGTGACAGACAGGGCTGCAGGCTGGCAGTGGCACTGTGGTGGGACAGGGGGGCTCCTGCAGCTGTGTGCTGCTCAGGGCTGCTGCCCTGGAGCTGATGTTGCGTTTAGGTTGCTGTGAGCTGTCTGGGCAGGCAGACATTGGAGCAAGTCTGGGATTTCTGAATCTTCTCCCTGAAGAGATTCTGCCATTGCTTCTCTTGCAATAGAAAGCTGGCCATGTCCTAGGATGGGCTCTCACTCCTCCAGTACCTGCTCTCCAGTGGAACCATGCACAGGTCACTCTTTCAGGGCCTCTTCCACCTCAGTTCATCAGCTACATGTGTTTTCTCCCTCCTCGTTTCTGTGTTTGGCCTTTTTCCTGAAAATAGCTGACTCAATGCACATGTTTGCTGTGGGGCTGAGCCCAGCCAGCACAAAGCACCTCAGCTGGTGCTGATGATGACCCCAAGGGTTTAAATTTTCCCTAAGAGAGGTTGTATTGGGGGTGTTCACCTCACTGCAGAGGTTGTAGTGAGTGGTGCCGTGTGGGCTCAGTCCTGGCTTTGTTTCCCTGGGGGATGCTCCTCTTACAACCTCCTCTGCTGACCTGGATGGAGAAGCACAGCCTTCAAGCTGTGGAAAATCCTCCTTGGAGACATGAACTTGTGGACAGATGTCTCACACCACCACCACCACCTGCTCTTCAGGAGGGAGCTGGGGCAGTGCTGGCCTCCTGAATCGTTTTGTGGCCTGATGTGTTCATGTGTGGCAGTTTCCACCCTGCCTGGAGAGCAGTCCATGGCTCAGCCTCGTGCAGCTCCAGGGGTTAATTCCATGTTAAGAGGACTAAAACATCTGCTGGGAGTCCTTTGGTCTGTTGGGTATTGCTGCTTCATTTCACACAGGAAACTAAGGCAGGAGAAACACAAAATGACTTACCCTTACCTCACAGTGAGTAGCCTGAATGAGAAATGTTTTGTTTTACACAGGAAGATATTACAGCAGTCACAAAAGAGGGGAAGTTGCTTTTGAGCAGTTTTGAAGAGCCAGACTCAGGGGAATGCAGTCAGGACCAGCAGCAGGAGAGGCCTGGGGACTGGGAGACAGTGAATCGGTGAGTGTTCCTAATTCCCCTGATTTTTCAGTGGAAACACTCAAATTATTTAGGTGTGGATGTGTTGTTTAGGTCACCTATCAAAAACAAAGATACCAGAATATTGCTCCAGTCCATCAAGTTGCTGGGTGACTTCTCTCATGGTTTTGACTTGCTCTGATCTTTATCCCCACTGTTATGATGAGGCTGTGGAGCAGAGCAGGGTTCTCCCATGCCAGGCTCCCAGGTTTTACTCAGATAAATGGAGACAGCAACAGCTGCTTCACACAGATGCTGTTCTCTGTGCTCAGTGCTGATTTCATTAAAGCTCTCTGAGATCAAATCAAGTCACATGTACGTGTCTGTTGGCTTCTTCTGAGACCTTGGGTCCAGAAGACCTGTGTGAGTGATCTCTAGGTCTTGTCCATGTCTGCTTCTCCTCTGTTTGCAAATTGTTCCAATCTTGTCCTTTTTCTGTGCCCAAGGTTGCTTGGTCAGCTGCGCGAGATGGAGACTGCTTTTGATGGCTTCTGGGAAAAACACCAGTTAAAAATGGAACAATATTTACAACTCTGGAAGTTTGAGCAAAGTTTTCAAGAGGTAGGATCAGATGTGCTTCCATTGGCAGAAAGGAGAGTTGGAGATCCGATGGAGTGAAGTTTTTATGCTTTTTCTTTTGAGAGTGTTTAATTTATGCTGCTGTTCCTTGACTGTGGCAGGGCCAGCTAGCCTGGGGAGATGGCTGTGCTTCCTCACTGAGAGCTAATTTAGGTATCACTGCCCTGCAGTCGCGTGGATTTTGCTGATGGAAGCATCTTTGAATTCAGAAATTAGTTCTTGGACGCTCGTTGTATTATTGGATTTAGCAGTCTTAGCTCAGATGTGATTAATTTTGGGCTCAGGATGATTTCCTGCCTGTGCTTTGTGTCCTTTTGCAGCAGTGTTATTCTTTGTGCCTAGGTCAAGAATGCCATTGAGTTTTTAATGGGGCAGCAGGCGGAGCTGCCCGACACTGGCGACAGCGTGCCCCAGGTGAAGCAGAGGCTCAAGGACTTGGACCATTTCGATGGCATGGCTCAGGTGAGGAAATCCTGCACAGGGGAAGCACTCACGGAACACAGGAGCCACACTCTGTATCTGTGGTAGGAGGAGTTTGCTGAAATTACCTGGCTCTGGTCTGATTTGTTGGTGGGTGCTGCACGAAAGGATTGATTTCATGTCTCTGCTCTGAGCAGCAGTGCTATGAGCACTCTGAAAGCCAGAAACAGGGTATTTAATTATCAGAGTTAAAATAAATTGCTGAGCCACCGTGAAAATCTGGAACAGATAAATGTCTGAACGTGGGGGAGGCGTGGGATTTAATGAGCTGGAAGAAGAATTATTTATATTTTAAGTGCTTTAGCTATGCTAATGGGCAGAAACTTGTTACCAGGCACGTGGAGTTGCAAAAAAAGTTGTATCCTGACGTGTCTGTGACTTGAACATAACATATGGGTGAAGACTAAGAGATGTAGGGGAAAGAAGAGTGAAGAGAAATGATTCACAGGAGCCCAGCTAAGGATGTGACCTTTGCAGAGGGATGTGCTGGGCACCTGGGCCAGGAGAGAAATCCTGAGGGATCTGCACACAGAAGAGTTCTAGAGAAAGGTCTGAGGCTTGCTGGCCATTTGGAGGAAATGTTTATGGAGAGAGGGAGGAGGATCAAAAAGCCAGGTAGGCAGGCTGCAGCAGGAAAGCCAGCCCTGGAGAAACCAGACCCATGGCACTGACTAAGGTGTGCAGAATAGATCCTGTGTTCTTGGCACCAGGATAAACCTTGTCTACTCCAATTCCCTTTGGTTCTTGGGAGCATAGTGGACATCAGCTGCAGCTAGTTCAGGGTGCAGTTCCTGAGGGGCAGTGGTGCACTGCCAGCAGGCACTCGCAGCGTTGCTGGTTTGGTGAAACACTGCTTTCTTCCTCATGCTCTTTATGGCTGGAAAGGTTTCTGTTCCCAGGTTTCTGCCATTTCAGCAGGGCACACTGTGCACAGTGCCCCTGGGTGTGTGTGGGCACTTCGCTTCCTGTGGGTGTGCAGCACGGGCTCTCCCTTCCCCTGCAGGACCTGATAGGGAAGGCTCAGGTGGTGATTCTGCATGGGCACCAGCTGGCAGCCAACCACCACTACGCCCTGAACCTGATCTGCCAGCAGTGCAACGAGCTGCGCCACCACTCCGACCTCCTGGCCGAGGACATCAAGAGGAAGCAGCTGCGCCTGCAGAAGACCTTGGACCTTCACACCCGCCTTCAGCAGGTAGAGCTCAGAGACACAGAGCTCTGAGGAGGTAGCTGGTTGGCTTCTCTGTGGGGTTATTCTCTCTTCTTAGCTGGGAGCATCTGAAATTTGCAGCTTTTAATGGCAGGGAGGTCTTCCCCAGAGGCTGGAGGAGTGCCGCACCCCTCCCTTAGCTGGGAAGTCAGCACACAGGAATCTGCTGGTGCTGTGAGGCAGCAGAAAGAGGTGGGCATCTCCCCAGAACCAGATCAGCTGCTGCTCTTGGTCGTGCTTTCATGCTGCATCCACGTATTAATTGACTCTGGAGTTTTTCATGCCCAGTGCGACAGAGGTGATGCTTTCACATAAACTCCAGCCCTTCCTTCTGAGTGATTCGTTAAGAATGAACCTAGCTGAGTGTAAAATGAGGTGACAGATTGGTAGATAGGCACAGCTGCTGTGTGCTAGCATGGAAGTGGAGTCATGTGGCTCCAACGCTCTTTGATATCTTAATCAGCATCAAATATTCATTTAGGGAAATTCACGCTAATTAGGCCAGAAGGCACACGGCTGTAATGTGCTTGAGGCAAATTAAGAGGAACAGTGAATTTTGACCCTGTTCCATTTCCCTGTTTCGGGGAACTGGGGAGCTCATTTTTCCTCTCTGTGTGCTCCACTTCAGCATTGTGCTGATCTGCGGGGACAGACAGCTCCTTGGCAGCCTCTCAGCTGCAGGACAGGGGTCTCTCCTGGGCTCCTTGCAGGCCTGGTTGGTGCCCAGGGTCTAGCTTGGGGCTGCGCTGGAGCACAGCATGGTCCTGCTCTCCATGTCTCCCATCCTGTTCGCAGCACTGGAGATTCTCTGTTGTTCTTGGCAGGAGCATCTTCTCAGCCCTGTGCACACCACAGTGTGTGAGTGCCAGTTCAGGTCTGCTCTGAGCCTCAAGAAACCTGCCAGCCTCCCTGTAAGCTCCCAAGGGCCCACTCCAGCTTTCCCAGTTGGAGAAATAAACATCTGCTCATCACTGGGGTCAACTGTGCCCTGTGCATCCATGTCAGGTACCCCACTGAGGTGCCAGGTACAAGTAGGGGCAGCTTGGCTGGGTCTGCTGAGGGCTGCAGTCACCTTACAGAAAAAACCTGGCCTTTGTGCTTTCTAGTGAAACCACAGTTCGTGCTGAGGTCTGTGGGAGTGCTGTTTGGCTGCATCCAGATCCAGCAGCGATGCTCCTCACCAGAACCTCGTGGCAGTGCAGGTACCTGGGGGTCTCACTCCCTGTGCTGTCCCCAGGCTCTGCAGTGCTGTGATGAGGGTGCCTACCTGCTCGCCAACCAGCAGATGGACAAGTGCCAGTCTAAAGAAGGCGCTCAGAAAGCACTCCAGGACATAGAAAGGTTTCTTGAAAGCTCTTCGTCCTACTTAAACCATGATCCCCAAGCCCTACACTACGACTTTGAGTCAATCCTAACATCTGAGCTGAAGGTAAGCAAGGCCTCCATTCCCTGGTTACCCAGGTGAAAAGCTGGGTTGGGTGGTGTGGCAGCGCTGTCCCCTGTGCAGTGCCCTGCTCTGGGTCGGGGTGCAGGGCAGGGGTGATGGTGTGGGTGTTCTGTGTCCCTGCAGTGCCCTGCTCCGGGTCAGGGTGCAGGGCAGTGGTGATGCTGTGGGTGTTGCTGTGGGTGTTCAGGGTGCAGGGAATGGTGATGCTCTGGTGTCCCTGTGTCCCTGCAGTGCCAGGTGCAGGCGGTGCAGGCCAAGCTGGAGAGTGTCCGTGGCATGTTCCAGAGCCGGCAGTCCTGCTTCAGGAGGCTGCTGGACAAACACGTCCGGCCCGTCCAGCTGGTGGCTCCCCGGCCAGAAACCCCTCCCAGATCCAAGTCACCCTTGTTCTCTCCTAAACACGGTAAAATACTCTGGAATTGTGGTGTTTTCTGCTGATAATTTTGCTTTAGGGCAGGAGGAGTAAGGCTTGGGATGGTTTTGAGAAGCTAACTAACCCTTGCTGGCAGACAGAGAGTTGTTGGCTAGTGTTAAATGCGTATCAGGTGATCTATTAACTTTCCAGTGTCTGTGTCAGTGTTCCCATACCTGTGTGAAGGATGAAGTTGCTTTGTTATTTATTTCCACTTCCTACCCAGTGAAAAAAGAGCTGTAAGTAGTACACACCTCCAGTTCTGCTTTACTGGCATCCTGCAGGGCTGGAAACTGGTGAATGAATACTACAGGGAAAAAAGGGCAAGGTTTATAAATTCATTAGCTTGCCTATTCTCTGGGGCTGTCTTGAGCTGGAACTGACATAAAGTTAGACTGATGTTTGCAAAGGAGCTTGGAGAAATGAGGAGCTCAAGTCTCAGGAACAGAAATGAACTGGATGCTTAACTCCTTTTGATTCCTTCAGGGTGTCTTCCCTAAATCCCAGTTGTGGAATAATTAATGCCCATCAAGTTACAAATTCTCATTGAACTGAGGTCACTGAATGTTCAGCCTTACCCCTTTGGTAATGGGATGTGGCACCGTGTTAGCTTTAAATGATAACATTAAAACTTTCATCCTTGGCAGCCCTGAGTGCATCAGGCAGAATTAAAAGAGATTCCAAAGGAGCATCCATGTATTTTCAACCAGGGACTTGCTAAATTATGTCAGAGTATTAAATTCAGTGATCTGACTACGTAAAAGCAATTAAACATTTGTGTTCTAACAGAAGGTTTTTATGATGAATTAACAAATATTGGTTATGGTGAGTTGTAGCAGGTGTCATGCAGCAGCAAAAGCAGCTTCAGCTCAGGGAATGAGGAATGTAAATAGCCAGGTGGAGGGGTGGGAATGAAGCTGGATGCAATGAGGGAAATTAAGCTCCTCAAGATGCAGGCCAGTGCAGCAAATGAATCCCAGATTTCCCCTTCCCAGGCTGATGCCACCCTCTCTGGAGCATGTTACCTTCTGAAGCCTTTTCCTCAATCAGTAAAAGCTCTGAGTCTTCAAACTAGAGCATTGCCCATTTTACCTAGCACAGCTTTCTAGAAAGAGGAAAGGGTTACAGACAAATTATTGACCTAAAGAGTAGGGTGAATGGGTGGCACCTCTGTGGGACGTTGTGAGATCACCATCCCTCAGCTGGATTTATTTCATGCCTTTATGGGACACGAGTTTTTCTAGCAGAGGCACTCGGTCACCTGCAAAGCACAGGTGTGCTCCATTAATCCTCCTCCTGAAAGCAGTGATCAAGGGTGGGAAAGACAAAAGGCTCCTCTTTGGATAGAACATGACAAGGGAGCCTTTTAATAAAGTCTGTTTGATACCAAACATCAAACTGCTGCAGGCCTGCTGGCGGGATGGGCAGTGTCAAAGGCACATGCTGAGCTCTGCTGGGAGTGCTTTGAGATGGATGGGTTTTGTGGTGTGGCTTGAAACCAAACCAACTCTGAGCACATCGCTTTCGTCCTCTATTCCTTTACTTCTTCTTTTTCTGTGCCCCTTTCCCCCCGTTCTATCTCTGGCTGAGGACGGATGCTTCCTCTTTTATCTTTGCCCTGGATTTGAAGCCTGTCTGAGAAATGTGTTTCTAATGTTTAAACCATTTTCTGGGGGGTGGGGAGGGGAGAAGAGTAAATCTGTCCCACCCTGGGCCTCAGGTGCAGTGGGATGTGCAGGAGTGGCACTGCAGGCTGTGGCAGAGCCCAGGTGCTGCAGCAGAGTCCCTCTGGCAAGAGAAGCAGGTGCCCATGTCCCAGCCCCAGCTCCCTTGCTCCAGGGCAGCCTGTGAGCAGGACACTGGCAAATCTCACCTCTCCTGGGTCTCCCCAGGTGTGCTGGGCCCAGGCACAGCTCTGCTCTGTCTGCAGCATCCAGAGCTCTCTGGCTGGGATGGCCTGTGGGTCTCGCAGTGCCCCCGCTGAGGGTGGGCTCCCCACACCAGTTTGCCCTCAGAGCATCTCTGTGGCCTCCCCTGGGCTCTCTCCAGCATGGCCACATTCTTTTATGAAGTATTTGAATGATCTCATGCAACTCACTGGAGAGACTGATGCTTTATTTTTAAGCTTCCAGTTTACCTCTGTAGCTCAATTGCAACTTGTAATTATTTACTGACGATATCAATAGATCTGTGCAAGATGGAGAAACAGTTTATTGCAGCTGAGCATCTTGCCCTCTGTTCATTAAAGGACTTTAAAACACTGTCCTAGCAGGGGATGTTCTTTTCTGTAGTTTATTTGCTTTTATTGTTTTTGCTGTTGTCATATGCTCAGGCTTCAGAGACTTTGTTAGGTTTTGGTTACTGTGTTCCCTTAGTGGGCATTTTGTTTTTTCTAAATATTTGTACTTTATGGCCTTTGTGACCTTGTGACATGCTATGTGGAATCAGTATTGTTTGGGATAAATACCCTTTATTTTGTCAGTTTTCTATTAGTGCTAGCTAACTAATTATTTATTCTTAAAGTGTACCCCATTTTTCTTCCTGACTTATTAGTTTTGGTCTGAAGAATCCCCTTCACTGTAGATGTACATTATGTAATTCTGCTTTTTTCTATCCAAGGTGTAGATTTTAATTCCAGTTTGAAATTTTCATTTGATCTCTCTCTCCCTGGGAAGAAAACTTCAAGAAAAACTCCAAGTTCTCGCAAGGTAAAAATTATTCATGAAATCTGAGTTAGTTTTATACATGGCAAGAGTGAAAGTGCTCTAAAGATTGAGTGTTCTTTGGATTTGGAGATGCTTTCTTGATTTTCTTTTTTCCTTTTCCTTTTAAAAAAATCAGGCAAACCCAAACCCTCTTATATGCATGTGGTTTAGTTGGATTATCCAACACCTGAGCTCTGTCTTGATTGATTTTACAATATCTGGATACCTGTTTCCTGTGTGTTGTTCCCTGAGCTTATTTCTTAGAGAACAGAGGTGTGTATTAGGAAATACCTTCCTCCACAGGTGTTTCCTCTGTGCAAACTGCTCTCTGCCCCCTTCACTAATGACTCATGTTACCAGAATGTTCAGATTTTACGTAGCAGAGTAATTTCTGGGAACATTTGGCTGCCCGTTACGTGCTATTCCCTTTTAAGGTTTACTGCCCGAGGGTTCTTACGAGGGAGCACATTTCATCCCTCCCCAGGGTTTCCTGGCTGCACCTGGGCTCCTCCTGCCCTGCAGGGCCCTCCTGCAGCTCTTCCCAGTGCATCCCATTTCTCTTCCAGATCGAGGTCATGCACGACTACCAGGAGAAGCGGAATTCCCTGCAGTACTTCATTTCAGACAGTGATGACAGCTTGGATATCCTGAAGGGGTAAGCACTCGCCCCATTTGCATCCCCTGGAAGCATGTTTGTTTCTGGCCAGTCCTTGCCCCATCCCTGTGTTCCCCCAGCCTGACCAGGTGTCATCTCCTGTGCTCTTACCTCTTGGTTATTAATGGGATCACACAGTGTTTTGGGCTCCTTGAACTGCACTGATCCCCTCTGGGGCTTTGTATAGGCATGAAAATAATACGCCTCTATTTTTTTTTTTCATTTTAGCCATGTCATAAATGAGCTCATAGAAACAGAGAGGGTGTACGTGGAGGAACTCTTCACTGTTTTGACGGTGAGTGACTTCTCCAGGTTGCTCGTTACTGTTCCCTGGTGAGTTGTACAAAAGGGCAGCTGCCACTCTGTCAGACTGAGCACAGATGTGACAGGGCAGGCTTCCACCAGCCTGTCAGAGCCCAATCTAGTCGTAAATGCTCAAGTTTGCTCCTTAGGTTGTCTTTGTTGGAGGCATCTGCAGGAACAGTTGGTGTCAGGATGAGCTTTTCTACAATGAAGGAGAATCCTTCTGTTTGTACACAAGAGCACTGGTGATCAGCCTTAGCAGTGCCTGTAAAATATACAAAAAGCTGTTTCTTTTTACTGTTCCCTAATTTCCTTTACCTTTAGGAGACAAAAGGAAGCAGCTTGTGTTTTATCCTCGGGAGAATTCTGTCTCAGTTCTGTGAAGTTCATCACTGTGTATTGAGCACATTACTTTAGAAAGAGATAATGATTTCTCATATTGTCATTTTAGACATTACTACTTTATTCCAAAATAACTCTTGCTGATGGCCAACAAGTTGGCTGTTAGATAGCTCCCCCCTTGACATTTCTCTCAGCCAGGAGCAGATATAAATCTGTTGGACTGCAGGTAGTTACACGTCCTTTCCCTGCACTGATTGGGTTTTTGTTACACCACACTCTGTGATGAAGCAGTTGGCAGGTACACAGATTTATTGCTGGGCACACCGAGTCTAGAAGAGAAAAATGGACAGATAGACTTCAGTTTTCTGAAAACAGTATTTCCTTTAAAGAGGGAAGCCTGCTTGCTGGCCTTAAATAAAAATGACTAATTTTCCAGACACTTATCATCTCTTGCAGCCTTAATCAACTACAGAATACCTGCTTAGTATAAGGAATATTGATTCCAAGCACAGTGAGTGTGAGAGATTAGCTTGGGAAGCCAAGGAGATGTGCTGTACATACTGAACACATTTTTGCTGGCTGTGTTTAGAGGGCCCCAGTTCTGTGCAGTCCTTGGTGAGCAGCAGGGCCAGCCTGAGCTGTGGCTAGTGGCATTCCTGGGGCCTCTTTGCACTGGTGGTGCTGAGCTCTGGCTGGGCCTTCTCCCTGCACTGCAGTTAGGAAATTTGCCATATCTGCTGCAGTGATGGGCTGTTACTTTGGGGAGAAATACATTATTTCCTAGTTCCACCCAACAATTTGGATTTCAGTGCTGTCCCTTCCTGCTCCTCCCCAGTTTGGGAGCCTGTGATTTCAAGGGGCAAGTGGAGCCCCAGAGGCCAGAACTGCTGAAGCACTGAGGAGAGCAGGACCCTAGTGCTCAGCACCTCTTGCACAAGAGCAAGAAGCCCCCTGATCTTTGCTCTGATCTCAGGCTGTCTCTGGTGTGCAGCTCTCCCCCTGCAGGGTGAGGCTGTGTGGGGCTGCATCCCTGCACACCCCCAGTGCCCCTCCTGTGCCCCTCCTTGAACTGCACTGATGTTCTCCCCACACAAGAGGTGTTCTGTGGCTCCTCTCCTGCAGCCAGGCTGATTTGCCTCTGGAGAAAGGGGAGCACCTCTGCACTGCTGCCAGCCCCACGGGAGCTGTCCCCCCTCATTCCCTTCGGGACCACAACCCATGTGCCCAGGGACTGAAAGACAGGGATTTAGAGACCAGAAAACAGGGAATAACAGGGATATTGCACTTGGAAACCAAGAGATCCTGTTGGAAGTCTGTCTATGTCCCCTTTTCTGCCTCTGAGGAGGTGGCAGCTGAGTGTGAGCCCTTTTTCACCTGGCAGGGCTACAGAGCTGAGATGGACAACCCTGCCATGCTCATCCTCCTGCCCCCCGTGCTGAGGAACAGGAAGGACATCCTCTTCGGAAACATGCCCGAGATCTACGACTTCCACCACAAGTACGGCGCTGCTGCTCCCCTTCCCCAGGCTGCAGCGTCCCTCGGGGTGCTGGGGCGCCCAGAGCTCACCTTGCTCACCGCTGCCTTTCTGTCCCTTCTCCTGTCTCTTGCAGAATTTTCCTGCACAGTTTGGAAAACTGCCTGGGAGCACCCGAGAGAGTGGGCTGTTGTTTCCTGGACAGGGTGGGTGAATCATTTTCACGTATGGAGCGGACTCAAAGGCCAGGGTTTCTCCTGTGTGTCTGCAGCACCTCAGTTGTGTTGGTGGAGAGGCTCCTGACCCTCAGGCCCAGCAGCCAGGCCAGCAGTGGCCGTGTGTGGCCGGCAGGGATGGCAGAGCAGCTGTTGTGACCACAGCTGTGCTTTTTCCGCCCAAGCTGTCACTTGTAGACATTAGAGCTGGCAGCAGAGACAAAAGCAGCCACAGCCTGGGTGCTGGCCCGTTGGCTGCCCAGCAGGAGGGGGTCCCCGAGGGTGACTTTCTCTGGGCTTGCCTTGCAGCGGGAGGATTTCCAGATGTATGAGAAGTACTGCCAGAACAAGCCCCGCTCCGAGTCCCTGTGGAGGCAGTGCTCCGAGAGCTCCTTCTTCCAGGTGAGCTGCTGCTCCCACCCCGGCAGGCAGGCAGGCACCACCTGGGACACTGCCCTGCCCCAAACACTCTCCCCAGCAGCCCACAGTTCTGCATTTTGTTTAGTGTTCTGTGCAAATGCACACAAAATGCTCACAGGAAGGGATGTTGGGGTTTCTTGTACCCCAGGAGTACCAGGCAGATCCACTCACTGTGTTAATTTGCATGTTTTTATAATATTTCTCCATTGTGGGTGCCATTCAACACTTTGACATGAAACCTTCGAAGCCATCACACCCCACAGTCATGCTGTTGGAATAACTCCTTACAGATGGTGCAAAACTTACTCTGAATTCTGTGTTCCAGGAATGCCAAAGAAAATTAGAACACAAGCTGGGGCTGGACTCCTATCTGCTCAAACCAGTGCAGCGCCTGACAAAGTACCAGTTACTTCTGAAGGTATTTCGTGTTCTGCTCTCAGAGGGCATCAGCAGATAGGATAGATTTGGTTTATTTTTCAATTAAAGGTTACCTGTAAATCAGCCCCAAGCTTTGGATGACATATTGCTTATCTTGGCCTCTCTGAAGTGACTTCCAGTGAAGATGGATGCTCACATACCTGAAAAAGGAACAAGGGCTCTCAACAGGCCATTTTTTAAGGAGAGAAAGACTGAATCTGTTCAGAGATGCAAAATTACAGAAGCACTTGTAAGAAAACAGAGCCAGAGATGATTATGAGAATGAAAAATATTGTTGCATCTCTTCTTCTCCTGGGGTGTTGATAGCACCTGTAATCTTTAATGCATTTATTCTTGTGTGCCCCATCTGAGGCAGGGCAGTGCAGTTATTCTCACTTTGTGAGGCAGGAGTAGCACTTGGGCAGTAGCTTCTGAGCCACCTTCTAGGATGAGTACACGTGCAGCTGTAGGTGGGCACAGGAGGTTTGACATTATCTCAGTGGTAAAATTCTGTCTTCCATGTACTGACCGAAAGGCTCTGGATTTTATGAATTCTGTCCTTTGTGCCTGCCAGTCTGAAGACAGTAATCTGCTGCTAGCTCGTTTGAAGGCAGCTGATGAAAAGCCCCAGCCTTGTTTGCCATATCTTACCAAGCAGGAAAACACAAGACAAAGGAATCAGAAAATGTGATGCTGCTCTACACTGACACCAGCCTTAAGGAAACATCAAAAATAGGCCATCCCTCACTGCCCTCTTCCACACCTCATAGTGCCTGTGCTTTAGAGGGAGCCTTGCTTCCAGTGACACGAAAAATAAACTCAGTGTAGGTCACTTCTGGGCACTGGAAACTTCAGGCAAGGTGGAAAAATCTGCTTTGTTCAAGTGCAAACACGTGCTGTCCTGTTTCTATTTTCAGGAGCTGCTAAAGTACAGCACAAGCTGTGATGGAGTTCAGGAACTTCAAGAAGCTCTGGTTGCAATGCTGGATTTGCTGAAGTCAGTCAACGACTCCATGCATCAGATTTCAATCACAGGATACGATGTGAGGAGCTGTGAGGAGCTGTGAGCAGGGAGAGCCCTTGCCCGGGCTGGGGGATGCACTGCATGGGTGGGGGGCTCCAGAATGTGTGAGCTGAGAGCCAGCCCGGGACAGAGCAGCTGCCAGGGGGTGGGATCAGGGAGCCCCCACAGGTGGCAATCTCCATCCGATTTCAGGGGTCTGGGAATATCCTGAATATCCTGGGCTGCACGGTGCCCACACTTGCCACCTTGTGGTTTTCTGGAGTATTTTTTCCAGTGTGCCCCTCCGTGTTCTCATGGCTGACCTGATAACTCTGCTGGGGTGTTTTTGTGGCATTTCCCATTCAGCATTTAACAAATTAATACTTTACTACTTTAATACTTTAATACTTTACTACTACAAATTAATATTACAACAAATTAATAATTTAATACTCTCTGAGGCTGATTCTGAGCCTTTCCCATTGCAGGGGTTGTCTTTCCCAGGGTCTCAGGGAAGCTGCTGATCCCAGGCCTGGCCTCCTGGAGAATTGCATCTTCTGATACCTCAGCTCAGGCTCAAATCTCACTTCCCTAAAGTAGCCAGAGCCCTTGACAAGCCCTTCCATAGGAGCTGGATGGTTTTCTTCTCTTTTTAGTTCTTCCAGTTCTTGACTTTCTAGACTAGCTGCAGTCCTGCATGAGACCTTGCTCCCCCCTGGCACCTGGTCACCACTCCCCAAAGATCCTCTGATCCTTCCAGGAAGACCTGTTCTTAGAGGGACGTGCCTTGGAGCAGAGCTGGCCCTGTCCCAGCATTGTTTGGAAAGGCCTCTCACATTTTAATTGATGTCTCTTTCTTTCTTTTTTTATTTCTCGTGCTCTCCCCAGGGTGACCTGAGCGAACTGGGGAAAGTATTGATGCAGGGATCTTTCAGTGTTTGGACAGGACACCGAAAGGGGCCAACAAAAATGAAGGATCTGGCCAGGTTCAAGCCCATGCAGAGGCACCTGTTTCTGTATGAGAAAGCCTTGGTCTTCTGCAAGAAGCGAGAGGAGCACGGGGATGGATATGACAAAACCTCATCCTACAGCTTTAAGCACTTTCTGAAAGTGAGGAGTTTCTATTTTTGTTTGTGAAAGTTGGGCTGTTTTCCATTGCAGAGCAGTAATCCTGCAGAGCCAGAGGGTTTTTTCTCTGACATGGGGGCTTTTTTTCTGCTGCTGAGGGCTGTGGTGCCTCACAGGGACGTGCCATATCCATGGAAGGCTGTTGGCTGGATGAACTCTGAGGACCCCAGAGCTGAGGCAGCACTGGGAGAGCCCCTGGGCTCGGAGGCAGGGCTGTGACTGCCAGGGGAGTGGAGCTGTGCCAGTGCCAGGGGTGCAGTCGTGCCTGGCCCCCTGCTCCAGTCCGTGTTCCAGGAGTGGTGAGGCCATGGGGAGGGCGTTTTGTGTCTTCCCCAGCCCAGCTGGCAGAGAGGGGGGCTCCTCCTGCCCCGGGGAGGCCCCTGGGCAGGCTCTGCCTGGCTGCTCCTGAGCCCTGTTCACACTCCTCAGGAGGATGCAGGGTTAACTCCTCTTCCTCCCCATTCCCTTCTCCTTTTTCAGCTCCAACTGCAGCTGAAAGGACAATTATCAGATGACAAGGGTAGCCTAGGCAAAGCATGAGGGGTGTAAACAGCTCTCCCAGCCCTATAAATGCTAACTATTACCAGTAAAATTCCCAAAGTGCTGCTCTAAAGGAGACCCTGTGGCATGCTGTGCGTGATGAGCAGTTCTAATGTCAGCATTTTGTTCTCAGTGCTCTGCCTTGGTTTTCCTGAAAAATGAAAGCCCATAGTATTAGATTAGAGAAAACTGAGAACCTGGGGGCAGAGCAGGTCCCCGCTGCAGGTTCCCAGTCCCAGTGGGGCCTGGGGAGGGATTTGCCAGGAGGAGTCAGGAAAAGGTGGCAGCAGAGGAGTCTGCTCAGCTCTGGTGCCCGTTACAAAGGATGTGATAGCAGCCAGTCTCAGGCCATGTGTGCTCTCCCCACACAGTCTCATCTTCTTCCTGGAGAGCTTGTTTCCCTGCAGTGCTTGCTTTACCATGCATGCTTTTGAAAGGGCTGGAGAGGTGGCATGCAGAATGCAGCTCAGAGGAGACAATCCTGCACTCAGGAGCCCAGGCAAGGTGCCCACAGCTTTCCTCTGCTCCAGAGGACTTGTTCTCCACTTGTTTGCATTGGCAGGCAGAGGTTGGAGTTAGAGAATCCATGGATGTGACAGGGTTACATCTGCACACACGTTTGAGAATTGCTGTACTGAGGGCGAAATCCTGTGTCTGGAGCTTGGCATTTATTTGATTTGTAATCACATTGATACTGGAAAAGATCTCTGAGGTCATCGAGTCCAACGGTTAAAGCAGCACTGCCAAATCCACCACTGAACCTGTCCCTAAGTGTCAGGAAATGATTTATTTTTCTTTGCAGCAGTATTTTTTGAGGATTCAGGATTGAAGTGAGCAGTTGGGTAGATGCTGTGTAACAGATCATCCATAAAACAAACCAAAACCCCCTCAGGATAACATTCTGCATCCTGTGTGAAATGAGCAGTGGTAAATACCTCTCCAGCTGAGGGTCAGGAGCCCAGAGGATGCAGGTTGCTGCAATGCCAGGTGAATCTGCCTGGTGCCACGTGGAAGCTGATGCAGATGAGCACCAGCCCAGAGCTCTGCACTAACCCAGCTTGGGCTGCACTGCAGTGATCCAACAGCTGACAGTAAATCCTGGGCAGGGGGAGCAAATGGAATTTTAAAATCCACTAACCTCAGTGAACAGACCTTAAATCTGTCTCTTCCTGGCACTTGTTCTCTGCTATCATCATAGTAGATCATCTAAAATTTCTAATATCTTGATGGCTGGGCAGTTTTGTAGGAGCCCCTATAAATTGCCAAGGTAAACAAGCTGCACAGAACTGGGAGTTGCAGTGCCTGGATGAGGTGCTCTCCAGGCTGCCCTTCCAACACCTTTCATAAATTTTAAGTTTTTATAAAATCAAAATGGAGCCTCATCCAGCTTTTTAAAGGGGAAATGGCCTCACGTTGTGCCAGGGGGGTTCAGCTTGGATATGAGGAGTGGGCAGGCACTGGCACAGCTGCCCAGGGCACTGGGGGTCCCCATCCCTGGAGGGATTTAAAGCCACGTGGATGTGGCACCTGGGGACAGGGGTCAGTGCTGGCCTTGGCAGTGTTGGGGGGGTGGTTGGACTCGATGGCCTCAGGGGTCTTTTCCAGCCTAAATGTTTCTGTGATGTCTTGGTTCCTGCTCCCTGGGGCTGTTTATGGCACTGAGAAGGGGCACCAGCATGTGAAACAGTTGGAACAGAGCATTTCTCCGTGGCACCTATTCTGTAAATCATCCAAGGCTTTCTGACCAAAAGCTCTGGGCACACACACATTGTCAAGGAGGAGCAGCAGTGTTGAACAGATGTTATTTCTAAGGTTTTGTTTGTGTTTATGGTGGATTTGTCTAATCCAGTCTGCGTGAATAATTTATGATAGATGATACCTTTATTATTCCATCTGTTCCAAAACATGCAAGTGGGATACTTGAGCTATTTTTGACCATCCTTTAATCAGTGAATAATTGCCAGCAAGCCCTGCTTTAGGGGAGAGGATGGTTGGTGTGCTATCAGGTACTACAGCAGTTTTCAGCTCCATGGCCTGCTCAGGAGGGGGGCAGAGGTCTCCTGTGGCTGAAGAGTTTCCCGTCTCTAATCATGGTTTCAGCTTGGTTCAGGGGGGTCACATTGAGCAGATCCTGAAGGATTTGGGCCTTTGGTGTTTTCATCCAAACTGTCAGACATGGCTGGGGATAATGAGTAAAGAATTTAGTGTGTGAATAAAGAGGAATATGGCAGAAATAACGTATGTGGATAAGTAACATGCCACGTGTTTATAAATCTTCCTGTGCCAAACCTGAGAAGTTCTATGCTGAAAGAGGCAGCTGAGATGATGCTTCACTCGGTTCCACTGATTCCCAAATGAAAGTTCCCAAAGCTCCATTGATTTGTTTTGGAAAGCTTATCCAAAATGCAGCCGGTAGAAAGTCAGGAGGAATGAGACAGATAATGACTTTCAGTTGCTACTTAAATTGAAATTGATGAAACATGTTAAATTCAGTGCAAACAGGTTTAACTTGCTGTCAAAAGTCTGGATTCCTAGGGAAGGGGGAGCTTTGTATTATGTTTAATTTTTTGTTGGTTTGGATTTGCAGATGAATGCAGTTGGAATAACTGAGAATGTGAAAGGAGATCATCGGAAATTTGAGATCTGGTACAGTGGGCGAGAAGAGGTGTATGTGGTGCAGGTTTGTAGCTTCACAAATCTGGGAATTTGCACTTCCCCGGAGCTGTGAGAAGAAAATGTGTCTCATTGATCTTCGTGGTTCTAGTGGCAGCTCTACAATTTCCACTGTGCCTTGCCTGGATGTAATGGGAATCATCAATTTTAAAAGATCAAGACTGTTTAAAATTTAGAAGTAGCTTTGGGAAAGAAAGGGGATTTCAGATAATTACAGCATAGAAAAGTAAGATTTTATTCCTACATTATAATGGATGACTCTTAATTCAAAATTCAGACAATTTTCTCTTCTTCCAGGCCCAAACAGTAGATCTGAAGATGGCATGGTTAAATGAAATAAGAAAAATTTTGTTCAAGCAGCAAGAGCTTATAAAAGGTACATTTGATCTATTTCTCTGTGGCTTTCACTCTGCAGCAGAAACTTTCCTTGTGTCACATTGCTGATCTTCAAGTCCACTAATTCTCACTGGAGAATTAATTTTTAGAAGCCTGGTAGCAAAATGCTGGGGTGAGGCCTTCCACTGCAGGGAAATAATGTAACTTGGAGCAGTAAAAACTGGGTGCTCATGTGGAAATGAACGACAGAAGTACATTACTTTGGTTGTCATTACCTTGAGGATTATTTCACATTTGTTATCATGGGTTTAATTCAACAAGATGCCTAATTTGAAGCATATCATGGTCCTCAGGAGCATGCTCAGTGTTGGATTTGTGCTAATTTGTGAGACTTAATCATAATTAAGTCTGTGCTTTCCAAGAGTCCATAAGTCTGTTTTTCTCTGAACAGAAACCAATAGAGTTCTACAAAAGGTCTAATTTTTAAGGTAATGCTTCAAGTGTGACAGCTGCTAATATAAAGCTGGATTTTAAGCTGTGTTTGCCCTCCAGCAGTGGAGAAGCAGCAGCCTGGCTCGTGCTCGGAGCAGCTCCCGCTCTCCTCCCAGCTGGGGGACAGGTGAGTGCCAGGCTGGGCTCCCGGGGTGCCCCCATCCCTGGGCACCCAGTGCCTGCTGCCTGGCTCTGCTGGCCCAGTGCTGGCTCTGCTGGCCTGTTCCTGTCACCGGGGAGGGGACAGCAGGGCTGTGCTGCCGCTCACCCTTGGGTGGCAGTGGCCTGGGGACAGGGTCTGCAGGGATGCCCTTGAGCCTGGCAGCTCTCCGGAGCTGCAGCTCCTCTGCAGATGGAGCAGAGCAAAGACAGGGCTCTAATTCAGGGCAGAGACACTGCAGCAACTTCCTTTCCCCTCCCAAAAAATTGAGAACGGGGCACTAAGTCCCTAATCCTTACAGAAACACGCACTAAGAGGTGCCAGTATTGTTTCCGACCCTGTTTAACAAAACCTCGTGGAGTTGGCGTTCATTGGTGAAGCAAAGCTAAGGTGGATTTTGTTTTTTGAACCCTTCAGGAAGCAGCAGAGAGCCTCCATCAGCTCCGAAGAGAACGACTCGGAGCGCACCAGCCCGGTGATGCTGGACAGCGGGCTCGTGTCCCCCCAGAAGCAGCCCCACAGAAGTATGGCCCTTCCCCTCCCTTTGGGGCCTCTCTGTGGCTCTGGGCCCCAGCCTGAGCCCCACGCTGTCTTGCAGGCTGGCCAGGAATGTCCCAGTCCCTGGAGATCTGCGAGGGGCTGGAGGAGTGGTCGGGTCAGCAGTACCTGTCCAACTGCTCGGACACCGAGGAGGAGGAGGGGAACCAGCTGGTAGGTGGGGAGGGAAAGCTAAGGTGGAGGGGATGCTCACTCAGCCTGCCTGGTTTTCCTCACTGGATAAGGGATGTGTCTTGTCCACATCTCAGAATTTCTGTGTCTCAGTTTGGGGAATGAGAAGATGTCTCAGCCACAGTTTCCTGAAATAATTTTAATTCAGGTGGCTGATAGGGCTCTGCCTCGTTCCCTGCAGCAGTCAGAAATCACAGCTGCATGGTACGAAATACAGCTAAATAAGATAAGTTTTTCTCTCCACCACAGTCTCCAGGAAAATACAAAGCCCTTGCAGACTGCAAGAGGAGAGGATCAGAGGACCTGCTGGTGAAAAACGGGGATGAAATTCAGCTCCTGCACGAAGATGGTGAGGGACAGTGGTAGGTATTTTGGGATTACTTTGCCTTATCTCTAAGAGCCTGCAGGGCAGTCCTCTGAAATGTCACTTGCCTGGTGATACACTCCTTGCAGCTCCTGGCTGAGCTTCAGACCATTCCAGAAAGCTGCAGAATTCATTCTCTTGCCAAGACTAGATGCCTGGGGAAGTAAGTCAGGACTTCCCTTGCTGTGTGTCTCTGCATGGGCTGGGTTTTACCAACACCTTCACAGCCCCTCTTGCCATGCTCTAAATTTAGGTGGGAAGAATATTTTAAATGCACAGCCAGGTCCTGTTAAAATGCTTCCCTGGTTTGAACAAATTGTCGTTTGCACCCCCAGCTGTGTAGAGTGTGCCCTCACCAAACTGCTGCTGGGTTGGTTGGCTTCTGTTCCTAATGCTGTTGTCATTCAAAGGTTGGTGAAAAACCTAAACAGAAGAAAAGAAGGCTGGATTCCTGTCCACAGTCTGCAGATTGTAGTCGGTGACTGCAGGTTTCGGAATGCCAAAGTTGCAGGTATTTGATAGCACGCCTAGCAGAAATATTTCATATCTCAAATCAGGTCTTTAAAGCCATTTGCTTTACACTTGATGTACTAAATCTGGCTGCATATGCCTCTGCTGGAAAAATAGGAAAGCAAGCAGCTATTCCAAAAAGCCTGCAAAAATAGTAATTAAAGCTTTTTTGTTTGTTTGTTTAAGACGTTAAGATGTTTCTGAGACTTTAGGCACTAGTAAATTAAAACCAAGCATTTAAAAACGTAGATTTCATTGCAAGAGCACTGGGTAGAAGACCGGGGAGAAGAGATGGAGTCTGACCAGGGATTCCTGTGACTGTTTTGCCTCCTCACTGCTGTAGCTCAAACCCCGTGAGAACAGGAGGTACCTAAGCAAAATCTCCTCCTGCTGCAAAAGACATCGTGGCCTGACCCCAGCACTCTAAAGGCAATACTTCCTCCCTGCTGCCTCACTCCTGCCCTCACTGCTGCCTGCTGGTCAACCCATCCTTAGATACAGTTTATTATAAACAGGTTACCAGGTTTCAGCCAAAGGCTCGGAGTCTCCAAACCCAGAGTTCTCATTTTCTAGCTGTAACTGTACATAGAAATAGGTAGGGAAGCATAAGAGATGACACAAGAAAATGCCTTAAGAGCAGCCTGTTGCCCTTGCTGTGTCTGCAGTGTCACTGCTCCATGTGTTGCCTCATCACCATGCTGTCCTCTGCAAATGGGAGACCAGGGCTGGAGGTGGAACAGCTCAGGAAGCCCACACAGACTTACTCCATTAAAAAAAAAAATTACTAGCTATGACTGTCTGAAGCAAATTTTGCAAGGAGATTTCGCTTTAAATATTTCTTTCTGTCAGAATTTATTATTTCGATGAACATTAAGGGAGCCATTTGAAAGGCTTAGAATTCCAGTCAGCTCTTGATGTTTTTTTGGCATATTTCAGTGAAATCCCTCCTATACAGGAAGGTATTTTTTGTCCCCTTTGTTGCAGGGCAGTCAAATCTCACAGGTTGAAGGTTTGCTGATTTTTCTGTAAGGGGCAGTTTGCTTAGCAATGTTCAGAGTTTACTGGCACCCTGTTTTCAAGATGCAGTTACGGCTCCCTTGATCTTCTCTCCATGTACAGCTACCCCATCTCACCAGGTCCTATGCAGAAGGGTTTTCCAGCTGTGAATGCATCTCAGAAAAGGTGCTGGCAATCTTTGAACCCTGCTTTGCATTGCCAGTGGTCATACCCCACAAACCTAGAGACTGCCAGCTCTAGGCTGGTTTATGAAGTTGCTGAGTGTAAACTAAGGGGAATTGCACGGGGTGGAACCACAGAGCATGCCTCCTGTGGGTCCCACCCCACTGCCCAGGTACTGCAGGGCTGAGTCCCAGGGTCTGAGAGCACTCAGGCTCTGGTTTCCCTGCCAAGGTAACTGTTCTCTTTTGCTGTTTCTGATTCTAATCCTGCACACACTCCAGGAAATATTGGGGATGATGTAGGATGTTCTCTTGCTATTTCCTAGAGCTTTGCAGCAGTGTGTCCTTACAGCCATAAGCAACTCGCACTCTGAAAATTGATTTTCATGCAGTACTTCTGCACTCAGCAATTCCCTTTGGTCTGGGGGCTGGTCACTTCACCCTGCAGGTGACACTGTACCGCTGACTCCCTGGGAATGGGCTGGGCTGGGCTCTTTGCTGCTTCTTCAGAAGATGGAGCTCTTGCTCCAGGATAGCAGAGGGAGAATTAGGCAGCCAAGCTCGTGAAGCACGGGCAGGAGGGAGCGTCAGGTCCCTCACGGATCACGAGCTGCTTGTGCTGAAATGCTGGTTTGCACGTTAGCAATGTTAACTTGATGCACATGTTGTGGGGTTCCCAAGAGCTCAGAGAGTGTTGGAGCCACTTTAGTGCTGGGGAGAGGCAGTTCTGGCATTTTGTGGGGGCATTTTGTGGGGGACTGCTCAGCTCCAGGTTCCCCTAATTAAAACTCCATGTCCAGTCCCAGAATTTCATAGCAGAATTCATACAAATCTGGGCTTTGGGATTTTTTTCAGGGTAAAGCCTTTAGCTGAATAGAATAAATGGTTCCCTTACCTTCACATGTGTCCTTAGATTGATTCTGTGGCCCACCACAGGATGGCTGATCCCTGCATGCCTACAAGCTGTTCCTCTCCCCTCCTGCTGATTATTCCAGTGTTGAGCCAATACAAACCATAAAGAAGTTACAGGGAACTTCTTGCTGTCCCTTCTAAGTTAGCAGAGGGGTATTTGGTAAATGCTTCACTTCCCAGCCATCCCAGCTTTGCAAATCCACAGTCCTCTTGTAAATCTTGGCCTGGGTATAAGCCATGAGGTTCTCTGGGAGGAAGGTGGCTGGCTTGGAGATCATTTTGAAAATGAATCTTCCTTCTGGTGTGCCTCTAGCTCTAAGTTCTGAGATTAGTCCTTGCTGCCTTCTTCCAAACAGATTTATTCTCTCTGCTCTGCCCCCCAGGACAGGGCACTGGGATTGTCCTGTGTCCCCTGGACATGGCACTGGGGTTGTCCCGTGCCCCTGCTGGACAGGGCACAGGGAATGTCCCCTCTGTGGCTCCCTCCTGCCTGATCAGGGTATTCATGTCTGTCTGGAGCTCTGGCAGGCTGCTGTAGGCATGCTGGCTGAAATGTGCACGCTTTGCCCCCGCTCTGGTCGGGTGCCACCCGCGGTTTGCAGCTGCAGCACAGCTGTTTGCACTGTCCCTCAGCACTTTACTGGCTGCAGCCACAGGCTTTTGTGTCCATGCAGGGTCCCTTAGAGGCCATGCTGATTTCTTTTTGGCCTTTGAAGCATTAAGCAGGGTCTCTCCTGTGACCCGCAGTGCCAGCCAGCTTCACGGAACAGCAATTTAGTGACGCCAGAAAACCATTTCCAGCCTGCCAAAATAAGGAGCCTAGAGCAGATATCAGCTGGCCTTGCTGTGATAATGAAGTGATAGATGATGGAAATGAGTCAAACCCTGTGCTCCTGCCTTAGTCAAGGCTCTCACTGAAGCCAGTGGGAGTTCAGCTTTTAGGGAGAAATGCAGGAGTGCATTTATTTTTTTTCTGTTATACAAATGTTATGTGATTACAGGGAACAATGTATTTCTTGGAATAAGATGCTTTAATATTAACATCATTCTCCATTACTTTATAGATGCTGCCCTGTGTAACACGAGAAAGTTCAGTTCCCCTTGAATTAAGGGTGAACTAGTAGCATCCTATTTTCGATGCTCTTTGGAAGCTTTCAACTAAGTGTTACAGAGAAATAGCACAGTAGTTGGAGTTGTCCTGTACAATTCATCACATTCCCAGACCTCCACAGCTCCATCTGCACTGAGTGGGACCGGGGTCCTAAGCAGCTTCTCATGCTCATAAAGGAAGCCATTCTCTGCTCTTTGGTTTTTTTCGCCTGTGGAAATTATGGTATTTTATTAATTTTTCCTGCTGTTTTTCCATGACATACATCATGTTTCATCAGAGAAGTACACTACAGTTTCCTCACACTTTGTTTAGATGCTTGAAATTTCCTCTACAGGTTGAAGTAGGTTTTGCCTACTTATTAGCTGACAACTGTTGAAGTTGCAAACAAGAGTTGAGTTTTGGTAAACCAAAAAGAAAAAAAAAACCAAACAAAGAAGCTGTATGTCCTGCTTAATTGATTTTATGGGTGGATTTTTCTTAAATATCTGCTTCAGCTATGTGAATGTAATGTTCTGTAAGAGCATCATCTGGCTGACTCACATGTGAGGAAGCAATAACACTAAAGATCCTCTTTTTGCACTTAGGGTCTGACTCCAGCCCGTTGCAGTCAGCCTCCCTGATTTCAGTGGGGTCTGGATCAGGTCAAACTGACACCTCAGGGTTGTCACCAATCACTTAGGGTCCCAAAGCGTCCCAGGGCTGAAACCTGTATCTAGCAAGTGTTGAAGTTTACATTAATGTATGTACTTTCAGAACACGTGCCATAAATCCAAGCTAAATGTCCATGTTTGCACTAAGGATGTTCTTGTGATAAGACTTTTTCAGCATCTTTAACAATAATGTATCTATTGAATTTTTGAGAAGGGAAAAAGAATGTTGAAGACTCATAATTTAATTTTGTGTTTCTTTGTCTAGTTTTGCTTTTGTAGAACATAGGTAGGTACAGGTGGTTTGAGCTTTTAAGCAGATGTGTGCAAAGAGCACCTGAGTGTGTGGAGAGCAGGGTTGATGGTGTGCATGCAGTAGTGAATTTGCTCTGCCCCAGCCAAATGAAATGTTTATACCATGGGCTAAAGGGGGACCTTTGTGATCTGGCTTTTATTTGTCAGTCCTTAGGCACAGCCCCGAGTTTAGTTAAAACACCCTGGGTTTGCTTTGTGCCCGTTTTTGTGTGGAGGAGTCGCTGGGCTGCCCCCTGGCTGGGCTCCCCTGGGCTTCCCCAGCCCCCAGTGGCCCGTTCTCCACTCTGGGCCTCCGGGGGTGACCCTTGGGCACCCTCAGGGCACCCTTGGGGCCAGCTGGGTCTGAGCTGAGCCTCACCCAGACCCAGCACATCCCGGTGCCCTGCAGCCGCTGCAGTCACACTGCAGGGCTGTTAACCCGCTCAAGGTTCTTTTCATCTCCTTTCAAACCAATCACAATGCACTAATTAGGTGGGAAAGTCTTAAGTTACTGTTGGGGCTGTTTATAGTGGTAACAATTCTTGTGGTAACAATACACATTTTGAGGTACAACTGTAAATATTTGTCTGAAACATAGCACACATTGCATATTAAATGATTTTAATCTTTTTGTCTTCCACAGTTTTAAATCTAAGCTTTTATTGATTTATGAGGTTGATAAGCTCTGCAAATCTGAATGTACAGTCTGAGGTTTTTAACATTTGAAACTTTGCACACGACATGGTCTGTTCCCCTGAGTATGCTGTTGAACTAGGCTCTTCATGTATATGTACAAATTACAGTAGAGGATTTTTTCTGACTGCAAGTTTAAATGAACTATATTGTATATGTACCTGTAAAAAATGTGTTAAATCTATATTTAAAGATTAAAAACTTGTTAAATAAATCCATCTGAGAAAATGCAATTCTGTTCAAGGATGCATCTGCTATAAATCTAGAGGGAAAAAAAAGAGCTCACAGTGTTGGATTTATTTCATTTCCTTGGAACAACTTTAAACCTTCTTACATGCATTTTGATTTTAAGGTAAGCAGTGCCAGATGATCCAATTAGTTTCTTGCTGGATGCAGTGGTAATGAAAGTGGGAGAGGCGCCTTAGCACTCATACTGAAGTCTGAACGAGCAGCTGCTGCCACCCTGCCCTGGCTCAGGGTGTCCCCAGTGTCCCCTGCACCCATCCCAGCAGGGTCAGGTGTCCCCAGCCTCCCTGCACCCATCCCAGCAGGGTCAGGGTGTCCCCAGTGTCCCCTGCACCCATCCCAGCAGGGTCAGGGTGTCCCCAGCCTTCCTGCACCCATCCCAGCAGGGTCAGGGTGTCCCCAGTGTCCCCTGCATGTGAACACATCTGTCTGGGAGCACTGTGGGTGCACTGCCGTGCGTGTTCACCTTCCTTGTGAGCTCCTGCTCCTGGGATGCTGCTGAGGCAGCGCTGTCTGCTGGGCTTCCCTTGCCCACGGTGCTGTGTGCCAGCTGTGGGCAGTGCTGGTGGCACACTGGCCTGGGACACCTGTGAGCCATTCCCCTGCTGCTCCACCAACCTCTGCATTTGGGGTTTGGGGACTTCCACCAGCACAGCAGTGCCAGTGCATTCAGAAATGCAGCCACGGGTCGTTAAAAGGGCTTTTTATTTCCTTATTACCACATTTTCATTGCGTTCTCTCAAGTTTTGCCTTCCGAGAGTGGAAGTTACTTCATTTAGAAATGTTTACTGAAATGCAATGATCTCCCAAACCGCGGAGGTGGCCGTGGTCCCTCTCCGTGTCCCCAGTCCATCCTCCAGGGCGGTGCAGCCTCCCCCCGGCACAGTGGGAGAACCTCCCCGGGGCTCAGGGGAGCCTCGTGGTTTGCTTGATCCACTTCACGTACTTGGAGACCCTGGTGTAGATGCCGTACTTGCCCGGCAGGGCACACTCCTCGCCCCAGCTGGTGATGCCCGTGAGGAACCAGGTGCCCTCGATCTCCGTGGTGTAGGGTCCCCCGCTGTCCCCCTCGCAGGTGTCCCTGCCCCCGGACGGGAAGCCGGCACAGAACATGTTGTGCAGGATGGTGGTGGAGGTGCTCTTGAGGCAGGTGGGCCGGTCCACGAAGGGCACCTTGAGCACCTGCAGGGTGGTGGCCTTGCGGCCGCGGAAGAGCACCTTGCCCCAGCCGCTGACCGTGCCCACGCCTTGCTTCAGCAGCGCGTTGGTGAACTCGCGGCTGCCCAGGCACACGGGGGTGACATAGCTGCTGAGGGTCAGCGGCCGCTCCAGCTCCAGGAGGGCGATGTCGTTGTGGTACTCGTTGATGGAGGCGTTGTACGAGGGGTGCGGGACCAGCCGCACCACTTTGCGCTGCTGCTCCGTGTGGTCATCGCTCCTGACGTCGTGTTCACCTGCGGAGAGCAGCGTCACCGGGCCGGCTCCCTCCGCGGCGGCACCGGCACCGGGACCGGCACCGTGCCCTGAGGGTGCCATCCTGGAGCCCTTCCAGCCCAGCCCAGCCCGGCGGCTGCAGAGGGCTGAGCCTCGGGCGGCGCTGGGGCTGCTCTGGCCAGGCTGCTGGCTCCTTGTCAAAGGCAGCTCCGGGCTCGCCACAGGGCCCCCGGCACAGCCCAGCTGTGACACCGGGCACGCACCGTCCGGTCGGGCACCACAGGCGCGGATGCTTTGCCAGAGTTAGCAGCAAAGGGGCAGTTTTGGGGATTTAGCACCCTCAGAGAGAGGGAAGGCCATGTCGCCCTTGCAGCGAAGGGGGCAGAACTCGCTGATGAAAAATCTTGCTTTGAAATAAATAATATATTAGCGAAAA
>WEZZ01015887.1:0-16723 GCA_013400585.1 Chloropsis cyanopogon | reverse complement strand
GAGATGTTTGCTATCGCTGGGGACCGGAAAACGTGATTCAGGGATGAAAGTGGAGGAGCAAAGAAGCGGAGGGGAGGGGAATGCTTCTTCCAGCGGGCTTTAAAGCTGCCTGGATGAGCCTCTGGCTCAGGTGAGCTCACCATGGCCAGGTTGGTCTGCGCTTACACTGCGGTCCAGCAGCTCTGTGGCTCTGGGACCGAGGCAGACCCGGCTCACTGCTCCCAGCAGAGCTGGTGGTACCTGCGGGGGCCGGGCTGATGGAGCATTGCAGCTTCGGCTGGGGGCTCACCAAAAAGAAAAGCTCTTGTCCGGCCCCGCAGAGCTCGTGTCCCGCGGCTGCCCATCGCCGTGGTCAGTGTCCTGTGCCCCGCCCGGTCCGGCCGCCGCAAGCCCTGTGCCTGTCCCTGTCCCCCCCTCCCGCCCAGGGGCTCACCTGCCACGGCAGTGAGGTTGTGGGTGTAGCCCGGCTTCAGGCAGTGCGCTGCTGTCACCACCCACTTCTCATTGATGATGGATGCGCCGCAGAAGCCCAAGCCTTCGCTGTTCACCAGCAGAACCTGTGGGAGCAGGGGGAGATCACACTCGGGTTTGTGTAAGCCTGGACCAGAGGAAAGTGGCCCTGGTCACAGCAGGGGGTTGGAACTAGGTGATCTTCAAGGTCCCTTCCATCCCAAACTGTTGGATGATTCTATGACCTGCTGAAACTGATGGAGCCAAAAAATGAGTTTCATTGCTCCTTGCAAACTCCCTTCCTTCAGCTTACTTTTGGCACATGCATGGACAGCTGGGCACTCTGTTGCTGTAGCCCAACCCTTTGTGCCCCACCAGGTAAAGCTGCTGTGACTCTGGCTGCTGGCTTTCTTTGCCAGAGGAGAGCCCCATGCAGGCAAGTTTTGTTGCTGTGGTATAAAACTGTGTACGGAAAGGAGCTGTGCTCCTGCTAGGCTTGAGACTACGGCCAGTCTAACCTCAGAGACAGGCTTTGGGTGTTTAGAAGCAGGATGATCTGTGCTCAGAGAGTGACTGCTGGGGTTGCAGAAGGCCTGCAGACAGAGCTGTACCTGCCAGGGCACCTCTCCCTTCAGGCTGTCCGAGCCGCCGACCACGCGCGTGCCCATCCTGAGCACAGGTGTGATCCTGGTGGGGGCAGCGGTGCTGGCCTCGGTGGCATTGTCCTGCTCCTCCTCAGGGGCGTCATCAAGGTCCTCACTGGTGATGTTCCAGTGCTCAAAGGTGTTCATGGACCGGGTGAGCTTCCTCTTGGCTTCGGGAGCCGTGATCCTGCCGCAGGGAAATGGCACTGGAGAGGAACAGTCACAGTTGTGGCTGGCTGTGTCACACCGGGTGACAGGGAGCAAGGGCAGGCGGGCAGGGAAACGCTGCCTCACCGCAGCACGGTCTGGGACCAGCACGGGGCTGTGGGCTGACCACGTGTGCCCTGGGCACACCTGCCTGTGCCCTGGAGCCGCAGTGCCAGCGGGATGTGAAAGTAGCAAAAGCAGGGATTGTTTCTGGGCTTGGGGAATGACACCTGAACAGCTTTAAGAGTGGAAAAAGCTTGTGTTGAGCACGTGTGCCTGATGAGCCGGGGCAGCTGTGCCTGCTCTTGGCAGGATGTGTGCTGCATACCTGGGACTCCTGTGCTGGGCATTTCCACAGCAGTGACTCCAGAACAATAAACAGCCAGCTGGGAGAGGGCAGGAAATAGCCTCTGCCAATTGTACAGATAATCCTGCTTGGCACCAAGGTCAGGAAAACATTAATAAATAACTCTTCCTAGAGTTGTATATTTTCTGTTAATGAAGAACTCATCTGTAGGCTTGTTTCAGACGAGCTCTTCCCATTCCCCTCCCACGCAGTGTGTGCTGAATTCCTGCTGGTGGTGGTAGTCAAAATAGTAAATAGCACCAGGCATTGTCTTTCATCTGAAAAGCTCTCAGAAGCACTGAGCAAACAAACATTAGTGTAAAATCAGATGTGAGTGTGGTCTACTGAGACTTCATCCTTTATTTTTAGATAGTTCACTTTAGGAACAGGACTCATATCAGTGTTGAGTGATGGAAAGTGGTACCTGCAAGCTTAGCCTATGAAATGAAGGTTTCAGAGCCAACAAAACGAAGCTTTTGCAGGAAGGGCAATCACCCAACCTGAAAGATGATCTTCTTGCTAACTCTAAACCTTTCTGGTCTGGTGAAAGTGATACAGCATGTTGGGCAACACAGGCCTGAGCTCTGGATGAGATTCTGCGTTAACAGGATTCCCAGCCTAAGGTACTTCCCAAAGGGATTGCTGGCAGCCAGCACATTCAGCAGGTCAGTGCTCCTTGCTGCAGCTGACAGGGCTCCCTGCGCAGGTCCCTGCATGCAAGCTTGGGTGTGCACACCTGCTGCAGTCAGCTGTTAGAAATGTGATAGCATCCACGTTAAACTGACTTTGGATGACAAAATATTTATCTACTCAACCTCTTCTCTGCCAGATGTGCTTCTGAGATGCTCATGCCCAGCTCATTTGCTGTGTTGTGGTGGGGTGCAGGTGTCAGTGAGTTACAGGTATTGTAATGGTCTGGGGGCAGGGCAAAGCTGGGGAGCACAAAGAGAACCAGCTCTGCTTTAGCCCTTGGGGAAGCTGCAGCCTCAAGCAGTGCATTTTCCTTTCAGCCCACCCAACTCAGTAGCTAAGCCAGAGTCCAGCTCTCACTGAGGGTCTCTGCCCTCAGGTACACACTGCTGGGAGAACAGCAGCAGCACAAAGCTTCACTGGTACCCACCCGACTCTGATTATAGGACACAGGGTCATGGCCAGCCATGAAACAGACCATCAGGAGGATTTACAGTAAGCAAAATCTCCTTTTGTTCTGAGAAGTTCAGAGCATCCTCAGGGTAGAATCAGTAACTAGAAGAACACGGGAGTGAGCCCTGGCTGGGTGCTGGTGCAGCTGAACATCACCCTCCTGCCTTCAGACAATTCCTGATCCTTATTCAGAACTGTAAGATGGCTGGAGCCTGTCTGAGAGCCATCTGAAACGAGCATTTGTCTTTGAACGAATTCCTGGACAAGCACCCTCCCTCCCCACTCACCCAGGCTAAAAAAGGGATTTTACATTGACCCCTTCCAGCCAGACCCCACATCTGCCCCGAGGAAAGTGCAGGGTCAGGCTCTGCCTTTGCTAAGCAGGAAAACAAACAACAAGGTTTCCAACAGGATATTGCATCTATGAAATTCATGTAACTAAATCCAAAAACTTTAACCCAAATCCCTTAAAAACAGTGTAAAAGTTAACCTGCAGGCTCGCAGGACTTTCCATCTTCATGCAGTTTATAGCCATCAGCACAGGAGCACACAACCTTCTGCGGGGGCTGATGACTGCAAAAGTGCTTGCAGCCTCCATTCTTTATAGCACAAGTGAAGTCTGAAAGAAATTAAAACGAAACTCTGAGATCTCTTTTGAAACACAGCGGGTCAGAGATTTGTTGAGACTCAGGGGTTTGGGCTCAGTAACCCCCTGGGTTGATCCAGACTGTGGAAAACAGATGATGGTTAACAAGGAGATGGGGGAGAAGGGCAATTCCATCCCTGCTCGCAATGAAGGAGCAGTGGGCACTTTGAGCAGGCAGATTAGGGAGCTCACAGAGCCCCCCAGAGCCCTGGCACAGCCAACAGCTGCCTGCTGGCAGAAATTTGGCAATCTGACCCCACAGGACTCCTGCAAATATTTGGTAACAAGCCACGTGATTTCCCCACTTCTGTGCTTTTGGCAGTGGGGAGAGCAGCCTGTATCAGATTGGCGCAAACCCTGTCCCCAGGCAGGGCCCTGTACTGGGATTATTGCTGGGCTCTGAACTCCAAGACAAGCCTGGTGCTCTTCCTGAGGCACCATCAGCTGTCCCAGCCTGGCTTGGAGGAGCCGTTTCAGCAGGATGGGTGATGGAACAATGCCAGCCTGAGGCAGGCAGAGATTTCTGTGCCTTGCACCTGCCTTTTCCCACCCCAGCCCTCACTGCTCCATGGTGGCAACACCTTGGAGGTGGGGAACCACAAATCTGCAGAGGCCCTTGCAATTCTCAGTGAGTTTTCAAATAACTTCACAGCAGATTAACTCCACTCCTACTTGCTCAAGGACACCTCCCTTCCTGTAGCCATTCTAATGCCATCATTTACTATTTTTACAGAGCTCTTCTTCACGCCTCACTTCCAGCTCTATTTTTGCTCCTCACTTCCCCAAGAAATCTGCAATGAGACTATTTAAATTTGATGCAACTTTGAAATGCTCTTTTTAACGTACGCTCCTCTCTTGCCAGAGCAGAAATACAACTAGAAAGAGAATCTTTTATTAGTGCAGTGAGTCTAGCACATTATGCGAGTTGCACAGGCCCTGATTATATTATAAGAGCTGAATATCCTTCTTGCTTAAATTATCAGCTGTTTGGTTTTCATAAACTCCTCAACCCATCAGGAAAATATTTGCCTTTTATTTGCCTCCAGAATCAAGGTTGCTGCTGATAATTATAATTATGAATTAAGCAGAGTGCCACTGAGAGGCAGTCAGGATAATCCTGCCCTGCCCAGCACCCGCTGCTCAGCCTGGCAGGAGAAAGGGGAGCGGGAGAACGGGGGTTCCAGGGGGGTCTGAGGGAAACTCTGCTCTCAGCAGGCGAGCAGCTGTCCCTGAGTGAGCAGCCCCAGGAAGGCTTGTGCTGGGACACAAAGGAAGGGCTCTGTGTCAACATTTGCCCTGGCAGCCACAGCTGAAGGGAAGACCTTGAGCCTGAGTCTCCATGGGGCCCTCCCTGAGGGCAGGTACTGTCAGAGGTGGAGCTGGGGCTCCACTGGGGGCTGGCAGGAGCAGAGATAGCCCCTGCTGTGTCCCCAGGCATTCCCCCTGCCATCCCCACCTGGCTGCATTAACCCCTTCCTGCAGTGCCCTAAACAGAGCCAGGTGTGTCTCAGCCAGCCCCAGGAGGGGGGCACTGACCCCCTGATCCACGGGGTGGATCCCAGCAGAGCCGCACGTACCTATCTCACAGTTCTTGCCCTCGTACCCAGCTGGGCACCAGCACACGTAGGAGTTGATTTCGTCCTTGCAAACGGCTCCGTTTTTGCACGGATTGGGGTTGCACTGGTCCCCGTCTTGGAGAGAAGAGAGGAGAGTTAGCAAGCACGAGCAGGAGCCAGCACAGCCCCTCCTGGGGCATGGGGAGTGAGCCAGGAGGGCAGCACACCGAGCAGAGCAGCAGGGCTTCACTGGAGCCCAGCTTGTCCCCTCCAGGTCAATTCTGCTCCCTTCAGCAGAGCCCTCTGCAGTCACCCTCCTGCAGGATCTCAGCAGGACCTCATGTCTTGTCCAAATTAGACAAATTTAGAAGGTTTGCTACTTCAAGAATGCTTTAAGTATCCTAATCTGGGTTGTTTTAACACTCAGGCTGCTCTGTGGAAGTTTGGGTCTGCCCACTGGGGTGTGGAGACCTGTCTGTGTGCTAGGATTGAGAACCTTCATGCTGCTCTTTCCTTCTCAGTCCTGTACTACTGTTACCTGGTCTAGATCTTTCCTCATGTGCCAGGGCTTTCATTTTCACAGCTGCCTCTATCTGAGAATTAATGAAAATACTCTCCCTATTGCAAAATTGCTAATCTACAACTTTGGAAAAGTAAGTCAGGGATGTTAAATGATGGGGGATGCCCTTTGAAATGCCAGGGCATGGAGAAAGGGCAAGGCCTTTCTGTGTTTGTGTCCTGCAAAGTGGCAGTGGCTGGGATGCAAAATGCAAACAGGAACGAAATGGTTTGGGTTTGTCTGAGCCTGGTGGGAGGTTTGCAGGGAGGGTGAGGACTGCAGCTGCTGGTGCTGCCCGGGGAGGGCAGCTGGGGCTCGGGTGCTGTGCAAGGGTGAGCTCCTGAGGGCTGCACCTTGGGAACAGCAGCCTGCACTCTGAGCAGCAAACCAGGCACTCTGACAGCAGAGGAATAGATGGCATTCCTTATTTTTGATGAGCTAATTTGTTACAGTGGCAGGGAAACAAATGCAGTGCTGGGTTTCATCAGTTGTTTTTTCAGAGGACAGTCCTACAATGCAAATGTAATGTTTTTATTTTATAGTCTGGACTGAGTAATCTGAATTATTTAAGGCTTTTTAGTGAGATGTTCTGGGCACTTTGCCAATCTACAAAACAGTTCATTTATTGAAATGCCCTTAAAATTAGTTTCAGATGGTGTAGTGGGCATTGAAATCTTTTTGTTAAGGGACCGAGGAGTCACTGGGGGTGGAGGCTGAAAAGGAAGAAGTAGATGTGGAAAGAAAACAGTGAAGCCATGGTGTGAATTGCAAACAGCTGTTTGCTATGATCATGTTGAGTCTCCACTTTAATATGGCATTTCTAGGGATTCACGCTGTGCCTTCACAAGGCTGTGCCTTATCTGGAGATCTCTGCTTGAGAACAGAGCAGTTGCTGTTTGCTGAAGGGGTGTTAATTATTGCTGTGGTATTTTACTCTGTGGCACAGCTGAAACTGAAGCCCAGAGCATGACCTGGGCTCAATGAGATCCAGTAGTCTGTCTGAACTGATTTTGTTCTGTGAGGTTTTTGAAATTTGTTGAGGAAAACCCTGCTTGAACAAATAAAATGCTAAGACATCTTTTTTTTTTGGCTTGCCATTTCTATACCAATGGGACAGACCCAGGCTGGGTGCTGCAGGATTTGGAGTGCAAGGCTCTGACTGGCTCTGGCCTTACAGTTCTGGATGCTGAAATGCATTTGTTACAATAACATCAGGTCTTTATGCACCGAGAGAGGAACATTAAGCATTAGAACGTGAAGAAACAGCTCTTACCAATGTATGTTTGCCAAAACTGCATCTGCAAAGGGAAAAAAGAAAAAGTTTCCTTTGTTTTCTAATTTCTGGGTGTTGTCTGACTGAAGTAGAGCCTGGATGGCTCCAAAGCTGAGGGAAAACACTTGCAGGGACACCACCACCTCCATAATCCCAGGGGTGACTGACAAAGCTTTTCAAGCAGTTCCCAGCCCAGCTGATGGAGCACAAATGAGGATCAGCCATGGCAGATGCTGCCCCTGGCCCTGTGAGCTTTCTCCTTGCTGTTCCCTCCTGCCCCTCTGTCCCACCCGAGGGGTTGGCAGAGCTGGGGGCTGCAGGGAACGAGGTGCTGCCACTGGGCAGCAGCATCCATGCTCACCGTCTTCTCTTCGTTTTCAAACACTTCTCGGGCTTCTTCATAGCTGCATTTTTCCTCTATGCATTCCCTCTCCAGGTTCCCAGGGATGACCTCTTCCAGCCTGTTGGAGTTGGCTCGCCTCTGCCTCTGCAGAACCGAGCTCGCCTCCTGGTTCTCAATGAACACTGGAATGGGGACAGGGACGGGGCTGGGCTGGGCTGGCAGGGCTCTGCTCTCCCAGAAAACCAGCCCTTTCCAGGTGTGCACCCCCTTGCCCCATGGCCAGAGACATTTCAGGACTGTTGCTGTGGACCTGAGCTTGCTTTATTGCCCAACCTCAGCACAATCCAAAGGACCAAATCTGCAGAGCCAAACTGAGCAGAAACGACTGAGGGCATGAGGGGGATTGGGGTGCTGCGGTTTGATGCCTGAAGTACCCTAGAGCAGATGGTGTGAGAATCTCCCATCACTGAGGCACAGACTGCAATGAGCTGTCTGAGAGGGGAAATAACAGGCCTTTCCACGCTGCTGCTTGGTGAGCTCCTGCTTGGACACGGAAACTGTCCTGCCCTGTCTGCCCGTGCTGGCTGTGAGAGGCCATTTGCCCCTGCAGCAGCTTGGAACTGGCCCTTGGAGGCCAGGGGCCTTTTCCTCCTCTCCCTACTCCTCACCCTTGCCCACGGCCCTGGGTGCCAGCATCTCCTGCAGGCAGGAGGGGTGACACGAGCCTTCCTCGGCCCCGGGCCACCTCCTGGCAGTGGGCTGTTTGTGTGCACCCTCAGCAGCGGCCACGCTCCTGGGCAGGGCCACCAGCAAGGGCTGCTGGCACCCCAGTGCGGGTGGGGTGGCCGCAGTGGCCAGCAGCCTTGCCGTGGTGGCTACCTGGTGAGGGCCAGCCCCATCATGGGGCCACCATGGTGCTGCTGGCAGGGCCATGTGTGCCAGCAGCAGGGACAGCAGCGGTGGCTGTCCTGTGGCTGTCCTGTGGCCGCCCCTGGCAGCCCTTGCTCCTGAGCCACCTCTGCTGAGGGCTCTCCCTCACCTCCCTAAGCACATCGCTCACCCGGGGATGTCCCTGCTCTGCTTGCCCAGGCTCTCCTCCCTCTCCAGCCTCCCTGGGCACGCTCAGCATGTCCCTTCTTGTCACCAGATGGCAGAGCAGCTCTCGGAGCCGTGGTGGCCACCCGGGACACGGACCCTCCTCCGGGCAATCTGTGCAGGAAGGGGTCGGGCCCCACTGAGGCTCAGGGACATGGTGAGCTTGGCCAGGCAGGGACAGAGGAGACCGAGGGACAAGCACTCGTCCCTTCTCATGGCCAGGTCCTGCTCCCAGAGCAGAGCCCAGCCCTGCTGAGCCTGCAGGAGATGGGTTAGGGGAGCTCTCCTGAGCCCAGGCAGGTTGGTCTGGTTGCCACCAGGCCACCTTCAAGTAAGGAGCCCCTTCAGTGACAGGTGTCTCTACAGGAGACTGAAAACATTCCTGCAGCTCCTCCCGGTGGGATGTGCCAGGCACCTGCAGCAATTAACCCGTTTAATGGAGAGAACTCAATTTAATGAGGGCAGCTTTACCTCCCTTCAGATCCCTCTAGGCTTTCTCCATCACTTACGGGGCCCTTGCTGCTCTAACAAGCAAAACTTGATTGGGATTGGAGGCTGCAGGCCCTGTGGGGTGCAGGAATGGCACTCACGGGGCTGGGAGCCATCCTCACCCTGGGAATGCACTCACACACCATTTACCAACTTCTGAACCACAGTCTGGGTGAGTGAGACAGGTCCCTGGGCTGGCACACCTGTCCTGAACACTGAACTTTATAGGGGGTACACCTGGGTGGCAGGTGGCAAAAGTATGAGGTTCTGCTCACTTTCCATTGCTGAGCAAACATTTTGGAAAGAGCCTTTTTTTAAACCTGTTTCCAGCAATGTTTTAATGAAAGAAGAAAGGGCAGCCTTGCAGCAAAGAGGAGCTCACACTGGATGTGAAGCAGCCTCTGCTGGAGCTGTTGGTGTACAGATAAATCAAGCAACAGCCTGCATTACTGTGTGTGATTGCCCACATCCATCACCTGCTCTATCTTGTCTCCAGCTTTGGCTGCATCCTGCAGTCTTTGTTAAAATCACGCTGGGTTTGGCTTTAAACAATCCTCACAGTGGCAAATCCAATGAGTGTTTTATGGATGTGAGCACTTGTTTGTTCTCCAGGACAGAGTGATGGCACACGAGGAGGTGTGACTGTCACTCCACCAGCAGGGCTCTCCCCTTTCCCCTCCTGTGTGTGCCTTCTAAAATGGCTGAATCGAGCTCTGAAAGCTTAAAGATGCAAAAAACCTAAGAAAAAATCCATTCTGAAATGAATCCCTGTGACACATGCTGTATAAAATCAGCATAAAAGCTATTATTTCATTCCCCCAGAAAAGAGCCAGAGCTTTAAAGAGGAGCTGTGAAATGCAGCAGTGCCTCTGAGCTGTTGTCTCTCCCAAGACAGCACAAGCTGTCCCACTACCAAGTGACAAACTGTCCCTGTGCCGGTGTCTGTGACACCCTGAACCCAAAAGTGAGGGGTTTGCTCGCTTTGAAATGAACTCACCTGTATTTCCATCAGCCAGCCCGGCTCCCAGGAGACATATGGCGAGTATGAGGGGGATATTTGTCATCTTCTCCCCCCTGCCCAGACCTCTCGCTGACAGCTAGCCCGGGCGGCCGAGCTCGGTCAATAGTTCCAAAGTGCAAGTGCTTGTTTACTGGCTCTGGGGAACCCTGGAATTTAAGGTCCCCAGCTGTCCCAGTGCCAGCAGGGCCAGCTGGAGGCTCTGCCACCACCAGTGCAGGGGGATGCCAGGGTGTGCTCCTGGCTCTGGGTGCTCACAGGGGGACAGGGCTGTGCCTGCTGGCTGTGCAGCACCCTCACACCCTCGCTGCTCCGAGGCTGCAGCAGCCCTTGGCTGCTTGGCAAAGCTCTTGCTCGAGCTTATGAACCACAAATTCCGTGCACTCACTCTGGAAAGTTGGGAACGTTCCTCTGTGAGGCACAGGGTGCAGACATTGGTGGCTCATGGTATTTGGAGTTACCTCTGTGTGCAGCACAGACCCAGCAGGTGAAGAGGAGATGCTGAATGTGAGTTGCAGCCTCGTGAGATCCCTCTTGTCTAGGTGGAAAAAAATCCTTTATCTTCCTTCTCTTGAGCAAACAAAAGGTCCTGAAACCTATAATTCATCTTGTTTCTTCTTGCTCCATTTGAAATGATCTTTATTCATCACTGACAGCAGCTTTTGTTATCAAATTTCTGTGGTTGATAAATGAGTGAGGATGAGGTAATGTGCTGTTGATGTAAATTGAATGCAAAGTGAAGAAGGTAATGATCGCCTCTCATTTTCTGTGTGTAAGGAAATGCAAATGTGAGAAAATAAATTGAGCTAAAATGCTGAAACAATACATCTGCTATCAATAAAGACGAGTGGGGAGAATGGCCTGCAATAACAAAGGATAATTAGAATCTCATTACTGTAAATATTTTCCTTTAGAACATAGGTCAGTCAAATTATTTTAGGTTTATGGTGCACACTTCACGTGTAATAGTTTTTGCCACATTATTGCCAATTAATCTTCACAGAGAATGCTAACATCATTAGAATAAACACAGCTATTAATACAAATAATTTCTATTGTTTACTACTATCGCTGTCAGCTTCTGGGGCGCTAATTTGAAAGCAAAGTGCTTCTTTTTATTTATTTTGCAAACAAATCCTCAGAGTTGTGATCCCCAGCACGGGCCCTTTGGAGATGAGAGCTTTGTTGTTTAGGTGGGTGACATCGATCAGATCTGGATGTATTTTGACTCAGTGTTCAATGTTCTCAAAGGGAGTGTTTAAAATAACACCCAAGTGATGTTCCTCCCCATTAAATAGACTTGCTGTAGCAGTGAGCTGTTGGGAGATGTGTCTCCTGGTTTGATGGGGTCGGGGCTTTCTTACTGAAATATCCCTTTTTTGTTGGAACAGAGGCATCCCACACACGACTGCTGGGCTGTGCTGGTGCCCAGGCAGAGGGAGCTGGCAGGGCTGCAGGGCAGCTTGTTCCTGGCAGGGTCACCCCCTCTGACCTGGGGCTGCCCCTCCTTCAGAGGAGCTCTCTGCTGCCAAGGGAAGTGAAGCTTCTGAGAAGTCAGAACCAGAAATCTATTTCCATTTTAATCTGATAGATTTTTTTAAAATGTGCTCTGGCTGCACTGATCAATAATGTTAAACAGCTGATGGCTTGAGGATCTTGTTAAAGGATTGTTCATAATCTCCCTTGTCTCCAAATGCACTCTTTTGGTGAAAAACCCTCACTCAAAACCTGAAGCAATTTGCCCTTGCTCTCTAGACAGCTGTGGTGAGTAATCTTCGCTTAACCAAGAGCAAACAAGATATTTCTAAAAAAAACCCCAAACCCAAACAAAACAGGGGAAGCAATGCTTGGTCTTTACTTTTTCTTCCTCTTTCTGTGATTACTTTGGAGTTGCTGTCTTTTTCTGCAGCTCTGGTTGTGGGAAATCCTGCAAGCAGAAAGGCAGCAGAGCCCAGCCCCTCCCAGTGCTGCCATGCTGCTGGAATGATTAACGTCCTGGAGAAAGTGCCAGCGCTGCTCAGAGTGCCCTGAGACACTCAGGTGTGCCTGGCCATCAGAGGCATCAGTGACCTGCCCAGGTGAGGCTGTGCCCTGAGCGTTCCAGGGGGCTGGGAGCCCTCACCCGTGGTTCTGGGGTCACAGAGATGCTGCTGCTGCCTTCAGTTCTGTGCTGTGGGAGGGGGTCAGGCCATGGGAGGGGCTCAGTGGTGTGAATAATCGAGGATCAGCCTTTCAGTGCTGGCAGCAGAGTCTGTACAGGAGCTCTGTTGGCTCTGCCCTCTCTCCTCTCTCCTCTCCTTATCAATCTCAGGGCTTTCAGTTTTGAGTTGGGCACTTTTCCTCTGCTGTTATGCCTCAACAGTTGTGCCAAGGAAAGGCTCCCTTGCTGAATTCCCTCTAGATCCATCCACTGCAGTCAGCACTTAGCTCCATCCCTCCCATTTGATTCTGTTTTTAATTAGACTCCTGAAGAGGAGCACAGAGCAAACTCTGCTTTCATCTGGGAGGTCCTGTGGCTGTGAAATATTTACAGGAAGTAAATAACTGTCAGAAAGTAAATAAGTGCCTGACTCTACATGAGTGTAAAAGTGCTTTGAAATAGTCTCATTCAAATAAAAGCTCCTCACGTTGAGTGGCAGTAAGAAAACAGCAACACAGGCAAAAAATCCCCAATGTAGAAGATAAACACAATTACTAATTCATGGAGCAGCACGTTTCCCAGTAGCAGCTTTAGTATCTTTCTTTGCAGTTTGATTTAAAATAGGCCAGATTAAAAGGAAATCTGGATTTGGTTTGGTCATCATCTTTTCAGGAAGCAGAGTGCAAGCATGGGCAGGCACAGCGTGCTGCTGAAGCCAGGCTAAATTTAGAATTCACCATCTCCACTTCAAGCTCTGGCTAGAGCAATGAAAGCAAGCTCAGCTCTTGCAGGTTGTGATGGGTCAGGTAGATTGCCAGGCTCAAACATCAGCGTACAGAGCAAGAGCTAAATTAAATATAAGCTGAAAATCTGGCTCGCTGCTGCGTCTTGGCACGAGGTGACACAACCCCTGTCAGGCCAGGCACGTGTGTGAGATAGAGGCTTGTCCTGCCCCAGGCTTGCATCCAGCTGAGCTTGACTCCCTCTTCACTGACAGGGGAGGGTTGATTGTGCCTTGCTCTGGTGCCTGTTGCTGGAGGAGGGAGGTGTCTCTCTCCTTCTCTCCTTTTCTGTTAAATGGAAAAGCAGCCTCAATTGACAGATCACATTATACGTCAAACTTTATTCTTGGAGAGTTCAGACTGGGGTGAAATGAGTCTCATCCAAACCCACCATAGCCAAGGCTCCTGCAGCTAACACTGAGCTTAAAGGAACAGCATTCAGTGTTCTTATTCTGCCCATTTTCTAAGTCAACACTCGTGGCTATTCCCTTGTTCCTTTTCTTTGCCTTAATCACATTTCATCTGTAGATTTTATCTTCTCCTTGTCTCAGGGCATCCTTGTGTCCTACTCACCTCTCCCACCTCCCTTTCTTCCTGCTCTTTATAGTTTGCCCTCTTGCCCTTTAGGAACAAAGCTCTCTGTGGTATCAACACTAAAATCCAAGGGGAGGATGTGCAGAGAGGAGAGGGGGGTAATTCTAAGCTGTGCATCCCTAATTGACACCAGCAAGCAGCTCCCTGAGTCGCAGGTACTTGAAGCAGTGGCACTCAAAGCTTGTTCTCTGCTCAATAAATGTGATTTTAGACCATCCCTTCCAGCTGATGGACTGCAGAGGCAGCTGGAGGTGCTGAGAGCCCTGCTGCAAGAGGCAGTGAGAGTGGAAATTCAGAGAGAGGGACTGCACAGTCTGCACTGCCCACTCCCACCTGGAGAATGAAGCCCCTGCCATTTTTCTCCTGCAATTTTTCTCCTGAAACCCCGGGCCAGCAGAGGTGTGTGAAACCATGAATAGCTCAGAATAAATTGGTGTTTTAGTGGATGTGACCTACTTGGGCTTTCTCTTCTGTTCCCTGACCCAGTGCCCTGGAGTGCTTTTCCTGCTAGCAGTGCTCACTAATGGATGCTCCGACTTGCCAGTTCTCAGAGCCAGCAGAGCTCTGCTCTGAAGAATAATGTGCAGCCAAACTCACCAGGAGAGGCAGCCAAACTCTTCTGCCCTGCTTGGGCACTGCTTTGGGAGCTCAGGAAGGATGGCAGCTGGTGCCCAGGGCAGCTTCAGAGGGGTGATTGTCACTGGTGTGCAGGGCAGGCACCCCTGCTGCTGATGTGCAGCTCTGTCGTGACCTTTGCAGGGCAGTGTTCCATTCCCTGGTGCAAAACAGGCACCAAGGTTTGGGTTCATCCTCCTGGATTTCATCATTTGCACTAGCACAAGACCGGGAGACAAAAGTGCCCTGTCAGCACAGGAATAAATAAAATAAATAAAATAAATAAAATAAATAAAATAAATAAATAACCCCCCCAGGGCTGGAGGTGAGCAAAACTGACCCTCAGGCCTCTGTGCTGCAGGTTTAAACCACTGCTGCCAGGTAAATGTGAGGAATGAAGCTCAATGCTAGTAAATACTTTTGACCTATGCCCTGGCTGTGGGTAATTTACAACACACTTGAAAATCTCATCTGGGCTGTGTCCAATTCACAGAAGTTTATTTCCAAGGTGGTTATTTATAGCCTGCCTTCCTGACTCTTGGGTCTTTTGTGGAAATGTCTGAACATCAGCTCTCTGAGCAATCCCCATAAAATTAAAATTTTCAGTTTTAATGGTGAATAAACAGTTTAAGGGAAATGAAATATTATCCAACAAATCCTTCCTTTCACTTGAAGCGCTGAGACTTTAAATATTTATTAGCAGTGTCTTGGCTCTGCAGTGATGTTAAAAGGCTCAGCACCATTCCAAGGAGGGAAACAATCCATTTGATTACAAACTAACAGAAAATGCCACTTCAGATTACAGTGTTTGGAAAAATGATTGGCACTTTTGTCTTCTCTGTAGTAAAGCCAGAAATAGGGTTTGGGTTTGTTTCCTCCTTTAAACCTCCTTTGCCTTACAAATTTTTGTGGTTTTTCTCTCGTGGCTTGCCCCTCTTGGAGCAGCGCTGGTGTTTCCCTGGGCAGATCCTCCCAGTTGCTCCCCACATTGAGTTCTTCATGTGCTTCAAGCTCTTCGTTTGTAGATGTGGGGCCTTTGGGGGCTTATTGTTCTATTTTAGGTTCTGGTTTTCCCTTTAGCTGTGTAGGAAACAGCCTGCTGTAATCTCAGACGACAATAACTTAAGGTTTGGGAAATCTGAAGAAACTTTTTCTCCCTGTTCAATGGTCCAAATACCTGTACCTTTTCTTTCTTAAAAAAAAAACCAAAAAAAGGCTTTAAAGCTTTCAAAGAGCTCTCTACACAGTAGCGAGCAGAAGCAAGATGTGATTATTGAGTAGGATTTCAAATTGCACAATGTCCCCTCCAGAACCTGCTGTTTCAGCTGGTGAAGTCACCCCCTGGTCCCCCCTGAAGGGCCCAGCTCCCTCCCCTCTGGTGCCAGGAGCCCCTGGGCTCTGGGAACGGAGCCTCTGCCTGAAGGGCTGCTGCAGTCAGCCCTCGTGGAAAAGGTAAGGCGGCAGCAAATTGTTGATGGCAGAATGAAGGAAAACTAATTATCGTGCCTGAAATCAAATGAGTTTTAATTAATGCTTCTAATCTGTCTAGTGAAAGTTCTAAATGCCATTTGTGCCTTCAGTTTTGCTCTGAACAGTGACAAACTCATTGGAGACAGACAAATTGAGATGTGTGCTGCTAAAACTAAAATATACCAGAAGTGGAGAAATTTAGGGAAGAATTTCATAACCTCCTTTGCCTTATAGCCAATGAAACCTCCTGTAGCCCTGAGGTTCACGTATCACACCCCGCCTCTGTGGCTTTAAACACCACTGGGGTTTTTACTGTGATTTGTCCCTGCTCCCAGTCAGACAGCCTGAGCCCTCCTCAGACACCCCCACCCTGCCAGTCCTGCCTCACCTCTCCCTGGGCATTTCCTCTGCAGGCAGCTTCCTGCAAAGCCACCACCACCTCCTGCCTGGCATGGGGGAAGTCTGTCTTCATCTGGAGAAGGAGCTTGAGCCACCCAGAAATTTATTCAGAGTTAAATCTGAGTAACACCTTTTCCCCAGCACAGGCTCTGTGGAAGCCTAAGCAAGATGAGCTGGCACAGATCTTTATTTTTCATGTCCATTCAGTTTTCCCCTCTCGTTTCCTTTTAAAAGTTAACAAAATACCTAACTACAGAAAAGAGCAAATCTACATCTTGCCAGAGTGTGCACAGCTTGCAGGTTGGAGACATTCTACAAGACTGAGCCAAGATCTTGTTGGGGGTTTTGTTGTAGTTTGGCTTTTTTAAATCCCAATTTTGTGTCCTACAGGAGGAAGGGAACAGTGGTGTAAGAGCAGAAGAGGATAAAGCAGTGATAAATAAACAGGGGCTGGGATTAAAGGCAAGTTCCTCACCTGAGAGCAAGAGAAGAGTTTGGAAACTGCCCAGTAGCAGCAGGGATGGAGGACAGGTGAGGAAAAAGTGGTTTAAAAAAAGCTTTAAAGCAAAACCTGTTGAAAGCAACTGGAGGGGACAGCAGGCAAGCCGGGACTGGGGTGGGAGGGGACAGAGCTGTACCTCTGGTCACAAAGTGCAGGGTTTACCTGGGCAGCTGCCCTGTGGCCATTAAGGGAAGGGTTTTTTGGGTGGACAGACCCACTCCCAGCTGGAGCAGCGGTCCAAGTCCTTGCAGGGGACACGTGAGACAAAGCAAAAGTGGGAACACAGCTCCTGGGTTCTGCCACAGCCCCAGAGCACCTCGGTCTCGTGCCTCTGACCTTTCAGAGGAGCTGGCTGCCTGTCCTGCAGGCCCCTGCTCCTCGGCTCTGGGGAGAGCTGCTGGGGAGCTGAGCTGGCTGCTGATTCACCTCCAGCAGCAGAACCCGCAGCAGAG
>WEZZ01015886.1:19795-31791 GCA_013400585.1 Chloropsis cyanopogon | reverse complement strand
TTTTTTTTTTTTTTCCCTGTGGCATGAATTATTGCTTTGGAAAATAAGGTTAAAATACTTTCTTTCCAAAATATAGTAGAATGTAATTTTTTTTTCTCACTGAGTGAATGTTTTATTTATGGATACAAAAAATTCTTCATATGTGAAATTATATAATATATTTCAAATGCAGTAATTTTTGTGTTTCTGAGACCTACCTGATAGACCAAAATAATACACAGATATTTCACATATGGCCTGAAATATAAATAATGAATGCTATCAACTTTATTTTAATTCAAAGGGAGAAAAGTTGAATTTTTTTAATAAAACTGCCCTGTAATCTATATTTAATAAAAATCTTCCTTTATTCACTAAATGTTTTAGTGAACATTTAAAATAAATGAACTCTTTTTTTTTACTAGATTCTGTTTCTGTTTTAAATTATTTTTAATTTTTTTTTAGCTAACTTCTTTCCTTAACATTTAATCTGAACTGTGCAAGTCACACCCCAATTTTTCGTTAGGTAAGTGAACGTCACTGTGTTGACCAGTTGTAACATATTTCAATTCCTATTTAATACACAGACCCTTATGTCTGTGAATATCATATCTTTAACTGCCTAGTCCTAATAGTACTTAGCAAATTATTGGCATAAAAATGACCGACTGTTTTTTCTGTGCAGTACATGCTTTAACATGAAGCCTAGAATATATTTCAGAGAACACGGACTAAGGATCTAAAACCATGGGAGTGATTTATATGGCTTACTAAAAGCCCTAAGTTATTTCTGGTGAGTTCTTTCTCAACAAAAGAAAATTGTCATCAGTTGAATAAAAGTCTCACTAAATACCTAGCAGTGACCTCCCTTCACTTCCACTGCCTATCTCTGCACCAGGTACTGTCTTCAGTATGTCATGAGTTTATAGCTCAGCAATATTTCCCCTTTCAGACTGTAGCTGCTGTTCTGAACGCACAAACCCATTTTCCCCATGAGCCCCAGTTCTTTGATGAAGTCAATATAAACACAGGAGTTTCATGATCACAGCTTTACCCCTTTGGTGCTTGTTATACAGCCCATTTACACACGCAACTCACCTTTGCTACCAGGAAAAGCTCTGTGCTGGGGGGATCTCACAAGTTCAATCCTTTCATGTCCTCTCTTTTACCTTGCTCCTTTCTTTGTCCCTTCAGTTCGATGGGCAATAGCCTTCTCTCTGTGGGCTGAGACCCTACCTTTAATGACTCCAAGCTATTTTTCTCTGGATATCTCCAAGTCACATAGTCTGCCCAGATTCAGTTGATCCTTATTATCCTAGGCATTCTCTCTGTATTAAATTCATATCTAAAGGGTTTTAGAGCCTCTCAGTGGTAAGAGGATTTTTTTCTTCTAAATAGTTTTATATACCAGTTGCATTATGTAAACATACAGAAACATGACTTAGAAGTCTAAATTGTGCTTGAGACTTGGCCTTCCTCCACAGACAAAATTTATTACGAGTAAGAACAGAATGGATTCCTCCTGTATGCAGAGGTGATTTACTCTAAGAGAGAGAAGGACTGACCTGCAGTGTAGAGACAATATGTAATTCCCAAGCAGAAATTATGAAACTCTTTAATAAATATCACTTTTGTACCACTGTCAAGCAGGTACCAGCTCTCAGATGAGAAGTCTTAGGAGACTGACATGGCAGCAGAGAGATAATTTTCATTTATTCATGGGTATTTCTTTTTTATAAGAAGGAATGAAGGCTTATATCATTACTACACTAAGAGGCTCCATCCACCAGCTGAGCAGCTTGGAAGTTAAAATGAATAAATAAAGAAGTTGGCAATATCAAAGGATGAAGCAAAGAAGAAAGAAAGGCTGCTTAACCTTTAAAGTTAGCCTCAGGGCTTTTCTTTTTGTTTGTTTGTTTTAAAGGATCAGTTTTTTGTATCTCTAAAATCTCCACCATTATGAAGGTAAGGATAGGTAGGTAAGGATAACATTTGCTCCATTTCTCAGTTTGAAACAGTTTTATACATGTTCAACATTCAGTGAAACACTATGAAGGCACAATATTCACAAGTTTGTCCAAGGTGAATGTAGATTACTTGGTGTATCCTCCCCTAAAATACTTTCAAATTTCTCTGAAAATTTTAAATATGATTTGAAGAAATGTGAGTTGAGTTCTAAACATCCCTTCAAATAGGACCTCCATTGAACTTGTTTTTAAGGTGGGACTGTAAAAAAAAAAAAAAAAAAGAAGAAGGAGAAACAAATCATACCTTTAGCTATGCACTAATTTGTAAGGTTGATACACCAGGTTTAGAAGAGGTACTTCTTCTCATACAGGAATAAATAGTGGCAATAAAAATAATTACTACATCTGCAGATTCTGAAATTCCACATAAGATTTTTTGAGAAAGTTGCAAGGTTGTGATATACTTTACAATTCCATTTTACAAATGTGAAGAGAGTAAAAATGAAAGCTCTTGACAGTCTGGAGAAAAATATTACCATCTGATTACTGGGTGCAGCACTCCTACTTCAAGGTTTTTCATTTCAGTGTATTTATACAATAAATTTGGGTCATTTCAAGCTGCAGCTCTGAAAATTTTCTCTGAAAAGTTCTCTCTGAAAATAGAGAGAAACATAGGTTTGGATAAAGGAACTAAGCATAAAAAGTTATATCACAAAGGTAATTTGACACTGGTGTAGTGGGAAACTTACATTGAAATTCTTCCCCAGATAGGGAGTCATAAATGCCAGAGCTGTCATATAAATTACTAGAAAATCTAGCAAACAAATGCCTAGATAAAATAATCTGACCAAACTAAACCATTCTAGCAGCACCTTTATGTAAAATTTATAGTAGGTGAACTGAAAATTATGATAATGAAGATCAAAAGTCTCTCTATCACGTCAGCATTAAAATAATCCTTTATTAGCACTGTAATTAGAAAATGCATAGCATGACTGACTTGCTGTATTTTCTCTCATACTTCCTCTCTATACTACAGTGTCCCTTCAACTATTCTTCTAAAAATATGGAACTTACAAACAAATAAGCACAAGCTATACACTTAGATCATAAAGACCAGAAAATATTGTAAAAATGTTACTTTAAATTAGATACTCCTAAATGATGAAAGTGGAATCACCCTCTTTGAATAACCTCTATAGTTCACTGTTATGCTACAAATGGGAACAGGGAGGGATTCATTTATTATAACTTGGGGTTTTTTTTCTGAAGCAGTACAATGAACATTTTTCTCTTCACTTTGATTGTATTCAGCATTAATTAAAATGTTTTGCATAGTTTCTTTTAGTAGTGACATTTAGAAAATTGGACAAAAGGCACCGTGTCTGATAGTGAATAATGTCTTTGAAACCATCAAGGTGAGACAAAAGCAATATCAACTATAAATCACTATAATGAAATAAATTAACATGGAGAGATAATGTGGTGTTGAAACAACTGCTACTTCCTAACCAAGGAGCTTATTCTGAGCCTGAAGCAGGCTCAGTCTTCGCAGCTGTGCTGCAATCCATTTTAATGTTGATAGAAACACAGAATATGAGTTTAATCTGATCGCACATTCTTTCTTCTCTTAGGATCAAACTAAAACCTTTCTCTGACATTACTGCCCATAATGCCATTGAAAATTATATGTGAAATAATTCAATTTTTAATGTGAATTGCAGGTCCTCCCAGAACCAGTGTATTAGTGCCATAAGAGTGCTGAACAAAAGCACAAATAGGAAACAACTCATTACCTGGCTGTTCTATGACTACCTTGTTTGCCTGTTCTCTCATTCTTGTGGAAATAGACATAACTCCAAATTCAAACTTGACAGCTTGTTAAGCTGCTGTGTGAGATTTTTTTGCTGGACTGGGGTACAACAGATGTATTGTTCTGCACAAAACCAAATTAAATTTATTTTTCTTTTCAAAATGCAAGCTCTTAAAATGCTCATGAAAGGAAAGAATCAGAATCCAAATATAATGCGAGTATGTTTCTGTAGGCATAGTAAAGTGAGAAATGCAATTCTCCTTTTTTGCTGTTTGTGCATCAAGAATGCCTGGGGTTTGAGAATAAAGAAAATTATATACAACAAAATATAAATTTTTTAATCATCTCCAATTCCTAATCAGAATATGGAGTCTAGAGCCAACCTTTACTTTTATTTCTTCCATAACAAAAAACAAAACAAAACAAAACCTCTAGGTATAATAAAATACATTCATACTCATTAACTTTAGGAAGGTATTTGTGCCTAACAAGTACTAGAAAAAATTCAGTCTTAGAGATTCATATACATTCATATCAAAAGACATTTCATTGTGGCTGTGCATTTTTACAGCACATGTTTCTGCTCCAGAATAAAAAGGTGAAATATTTATTAGAGATTATAAAAAGAGATTATAACAAATTGATTCTACTCCACTTTGCAAGAAAACTTCCAAATGCTGTAATTCTTTGTGAGGGAGAATTAATCATGCTGTATCAGTCTTTCCCAGGAGCCAGAGTTTTTCATAATCTCTGGAAACCCAGACAGCTGAGAAACTGCTAGGCAAGAGGGAAAGCAGAAAACTGAGGCTTCAGGCTCCCAGGTCAGTTCAACTTTGGGCACTGGAACAGGCTCCCCAGGGAAGTGATCACACCACCAAGCCTGACAGAGTTCAAGAGGTGTTTGGGCTATACCTTCAGGTACGTGGTGTCACTCTTGGAGGTGGGGCTATGCTGGGCAGGAGTTGGACTCCCTGATCCTGATGGGCCCCTTCCAACTCAGCTTATTCTGTGGTTCTGTAATTATAAATATAATAACCTCTGGTTTTAATTCTACCTCATAAAAAAATCTACTAAGATATCGCAGAGATTTAATAGTTTGATTTCAAATTGTTCAACACACCCGGATTTGGCCTTGTGGTGTTTAAATATGCTTGAAGTATCAAAGGAAATTAAGTCATTAAGCATTTTCTAGTGTTTTAGTACCACAAATATTGATTTGAGTTCTTGATGTTGCTATAAGCTTTTATTATTAATAATTGAAAATAGAGAAAATAATTATTTCTGTGGTTTCAATCATAACATGATATCCAGTCTTGAGCTGACAGCCTCCTGTCTGTTCTGCTTTCTTGCTTGCTGGGAAAAAGTAGCCTATTGAAGCTTGTAAAATGTGAAATTAATACTCTTCTTTTGTCTTGAAAAGAAAGGAGAGAGTTTGGGAAGCAGTTAGCTTTCTCATGGCAAGCATAGAGGAAAGAATGGGAATTACCTCTGCTTCTGGATGCTACCTCAGCCACAGGTGGGATGGCATTGCCCTTGCCTTCCTGCACCAAAGATCTTGGATCAAAATTTGAGTTGCAGTTGACTTGGAGCTCTGGAGAGAAGGTCAATGAGAAACCCACGTGAGAAAAATGGACTAACCTGACATTCTGCAGGAGTGCTATCTTCAGATTACTGTTCCACATTTGCAGCTGGTGTCATTGCTGTAATAATCCTACAGAATTGCACATCAGAAGCAAATTCCACATGGTGTGAATAAAAAAAAGACCAGTTCATGAAGTTACTTCCCGTATAATGTGGTCCACCCTCCAAAAATGTCATAGATTTTTAATGCAGAATTTTTTTTAAAGCAAATTATGTTGTTAAGATATTTTACTGAGCTCTTGTGGAAAATGATTTCTGCTTGAAATGATTTTACCTGAGTTCTAGCTTTGTGAAGAAGCTTGGAAAGGCCAGTAAGCAGAACATCGATCTCAGAAGTATGTCAAAGGCAGGTGTTTAAATTAATGTACAATTCATTTTACTGCATATCTAATTTCTTACAAATCATGAAAAATTTCCTTCTCTATGTAGGCATTTATACAGACTATTAGATCTAGTTCTAAATCATTAACCCCTCCAAGCTGCAGTTATTCATAATGTATAATGTAAGTTCCTTCTACATTTGCCTTTCTTGGTGGGTTCATAAATGTTCGTTTTACTTTTTAAAAACTCAGTAAAATAAAGCAGAAGTTATTAATACACACAAAACCTGAGTTCATTCATTTATACAGGCAGGGAAACTTGTCACTTAGTTTTTCTGCAATGGTGTTTTTCAGAGCACTTTCAATGAAAGCTGCAATAAGTAAGGAAATTCTCAATTGCCTTCTGTAAGTAAACCAGTGCCCTTCTGCAGGGCACAAGTCAATCTGCAGTCAACTCAGGAATTTTCCTATGGATATATTTACTGCATTATAGAGAAGCTCCAGCTTGCATTTTACCTGAAAAAAAAAAAGTAAAAAGGGACTTTGTGCTGTTGCCACCAGCTATGAAGCATTATGCAGTACAGGGTTGAAGAAAACATATCCTGCATATATTTTGTGCATGTGTATTTACATGTAGTCAGTATTTGTCATATGACCAGCCACATTCATCTAATTCTTTTTAATTTTTTTAAGTGTAGAAGAACCTTATTCTTTTGATTTCTTTAAGGAAGACAATCACTGAAGCACATCCTACAACCTCGCCCTCCACGAAACATAGCTAGTATGCTCTCCTGTTGCAAGCCAATCCATAGATTCCACAGCCCTTCAACAAAATCTCCTGCATCTTCCCTCCTGAGAGAGGCATTCCCCCATTTTGAGAAATTCATAAGGGCAAAAGCTTTGTAGTCAGTATGACTGCAGCCTTAAGCACAACCCCAAGGATAAGGCACATTGCAGCACTGTAGCTGGGAAAATCCTGTCTCTTATTTGTTTCAGACCTTTGTGATAAAGAGCAAGTTAGAGTATGATCTTCAAGCTCAGCTCCTCACTGTTTTTCTTGTTTATTCCTGTACCGAGTTAGAAAAAAAAAAAAAAAGAAAAAGAAACTTATTCAGAAATCCTGCTGATTCTGGAGTGTGTCAGGCACATAAACATGCCATTCATGTCAGTGATTCCAGATGTGGAACTTCAGCTGTGTGTGATGGTTTCTCTGGGCTGTTAGCACATGCATGGAGACAAAGATGGCTCCATCGTGTATGGGATGCCCTTACAGGCGTCAGTGCAAACATCACTGCAGGTTAGTACAACAGCACATTGCGACTGCAGGCTATGCAAGAAAACGTTTCTCTCTGTTTTACCTCAGCAATAAACAATATTGAATATTCACAAAACTGGAGTGCCTGTGAAACTCCAGACTTTGTGCTGCTGTTGCTAACATTTTGCACCCTATAATTTTTATGGCGTTTTTCTATAAAGGAGGAGGATGAGGAGCTCTTGAGCTGCATTTTACAGACAAGAAGGTTGTAGCAATTTTCTTCTTTCACCAAAATGGAGTCGCCTGAGAAAGTAAAACTGAAAGATTTATTTTGTTCAAAGGCCAAAAATATGAGAATGATCTCATTATTACATCAAACCTCCAAATAATGAGAAACTTTGGCTTGGTGTTATAGCTATAGCCTACATTTTTAAAATGAATTTGAATTTAATGGTTTTTAGGGTACTGCCTGAAACACAAATTTTCTTAGGAATTCCTTGTTTTCTTTGTCAGTAGCATTATTCATAGACCTATTTTTTCTCTTATTTTATAAGTAGTCATGTCCTCTTTTAAGATTTGTTGAAGGTAGTCCCTATTTTTATTATTTCCCTCTGCTTCTCTTTCATTTGCACTGGTTGAAATTTCAGAACAGACCCTTATAAGCATCCTGAAATCTTTCCAGAGTAAAGAGATTTTTCTAAGCACATAACAGGCCTCACCAGTCAGGGACTGTCCCAGTACCCCAACCAGGAGCAGGACAACCAGGGGTCACTGAGGCAGACCCAGGCCCAGGCATCAGGCCCCTCCCTGGGGACAGGTCCAGCCAGGCTGGGACATCGCCCTGTGGGTGGGTGTCAGACATAGTCTGGTGTTAAGAGCATGGCTTACAGTGGCAGCCCTATGGTTCACTGAGGGGATGAACATTCCAGGGTGGGATGAGGAACAGTTAGTGCATAAAGAGCACTCAGCATTGTAATTTTTAAGCCAGAGGTGGCTCTGGGATCCCCCTTTTTGTGTATCACCAAACTGCAAGTTAGGCTTAAATATAAATAGCACAAAATGGCACCCTCAGGCTGCAGTTCCTCATTATAGGTTGAGGGAAATTAGGGCTGCATGCCCCACTGCCCAAGTTCAGCAGCAGCATTCAGGAACTGCAGCTTTCACTCACTCTTTGAGCAAGAAAGCCTTTTGTGAGCAGGGAGAGAGCTACTTGCCTTCCCTTGAAAGTTATGTTGCTCCTTTAACCACGGGAAAAGGTCTCAGCCTACTATGAAAGGCCACCAGTTTTTTTTTGAATTGCAGGAATGCTATAACCATCCTTGAGTGAAGTGTCATGCATAAAGAAACTGAAAAGCAGTACAACATTCCCTCTACAACAAAGCAGTATATTCATACACCTTTCAGGACAAAAGAATAACTATCATAAGGGCTTGGTAATGTGCATTCTCTGGTGTTCAAAGGGTGAAAAACTGTGTGGCCTCTTGCTATCTGTATAAAGCAAGCAAAGAATTCTGCCCCTCTAAGTGATCCTGGCTCTTCATCTGGCTTTTGTTACTTAACTGAGCTATATCTGAATGCCTTAGGAAAAAATATAGACATGTTTTTGTGATTGAGGGCTTCTTTTAGGGCTGAGAGTTAATGCAATCTCTTTAAAGCCCCCTAAATTGTTCACTGAAGTAGGACTGTAGAATCTCAAATATTGTTTGTATTTATTTTCTCTGTGATGTTGAAAATTTCTCTTAAGAATGGATGGATTGAAAGTAAAACAAGTTGGGTAGGCAACAGATGAGTTTTACCACAGTGTAGTAAAAATGCTCATGGAATCCATATGAAACTTTGAATTTAATCTTGAGTGCAGGGATATATGCAAAACCAATGGCATTGTAGGATCTGTTATTCAGATTAATAAGCCTATTTAACAACAGTGAAGATTGCCAAAGTCACCAAGTCCAAATACTGTCTGAACAAACCTGGAACCTATCAGCTGAATCAAACCACAATGGGAATTGTGTCTCAAGGTAAATAACGTGTACATCTTAAATAAGCTGTAATTGGGTAATTAAATAATTTGAAAAACATTGCAAAGGCTAGGGCTACATTATTTAATTTTAACTACTGAATCTAAAGTCTCCCTGCAGTATCAAATAATGTCATATTCTAATTAAATTCCCTCCCCGAACTAATAGAAATCCTTAAAAATTATGACGATAAAAGCAGCTAATTAGAACTAGCAAATATAATTCAAAAATTTAATAAAATAAAAATGCCTCTGGTTAATATTAACAATGGCATCTTTCTTTGATACTTAAACTAAAATGTCCTGCTCAAAATACATAAATAAAAAAAGTTCCATTATCAGCTTTCTTGGGGAGAATATTAAAATAATTGACTCCATGCAGATAATTGCTGCATTACAATCCTAACTTCGAATCCATGCAGACAGTCAGATGAATGGTTATCATTGTGTCCTAGGGTGACTTTATTCAAAAGCTCAATGGACAGTCAAAGAAGCAGACACTGACATTTTGTGTGTGGAGAAGGGTACGAGGCTCCTGGTGACCGAGGAAAAATTACAAAAAATAAAAGACCACTAAGAGTGTATTTGAGCCACTGATAAATTCACTGCTTTGCAACGAGGAAGGGTTTATATCATTTTCTCCCTTCTTCTTTTCAAAATTAGACTCTTTTACATTCTCTGTGTGCTGGAAGGGATCCTCACAAAACACAGATGATACAGACATAAGCCCATAATGCTCTATTGAATCTCTACCTGGAGTCTCCAAAAGGAGACAGTGCACAGTTTTACACAAGGCACAAGCCAAGGCAAGGCATGAAATCCAGAGACAAAATATCTTTTTTGCTGACAAATAAATGAAAACTTTCCTAATATCAGTGGATAGGACTGATAAAGGATTGTCAAATCCAAGTATGTGACCTATTTCTTCCTCCCAGCTGAATCAATTATTCTAGACACAAAAGAGCCAAGCAGTCTCTCCTTTCGCTCCTCACCTGTTCCAAGGACGGGTTAAGACTGTTTGTAGTCAAATCATTCTCAAGATGTCCTTTTCATTAAAATAAAACTGAATTGTCACTACCACAAGTATGAAGGATGCAAACTTGGTTGTCCTGATATGAGATAGATGGAGAAAAGAAAGGGGATAAAAGTGAGTCAGGGAGAATTTTGAAGAAATAGATCTGTCTTAAGCCATCATAGCATCTGCTGCTTCTGGCTGATACCAAATTTTCTTCTTCCCTCTAAAATCAGATTTTTCTATTTTTTTCTCCAATGCTCCCTGGTTTCTGTCTGTGTGTAAAAGTAAGTCTGGCTTTATATACATACAAACCAGAAAGCAGGACCATAGTTATCAGGTCACTTGGTTCAATCTAGTGCTTGGAAACCTTAAATGCAAAAGCTCATAACCCTCTTCCCTCCCTCCTGGATGTTTCATCTGATGTGACAGCTACTCTGCCAGAACTGACCTGAAGGTGGTTCTGACTGTGTTTGTAATCTCTGACCCAGGTAGTCCAACTAAAACTTGTGTCTGTGTGCTTGAGTAAGTATTTAGACCAAACTACGTGTTGATTAGTACCATATCTTGGTTGATCACCTTGAAAGCAGGAAAGGACTTTTGCTAATACCTTTTGGTAGACTGAATAGCTTTGATGAACTCACAAATACAAATTTTATTTTTGGTCTGTGTATATTTTACAGTCAATGAGCATTTTTTTTAACATATTTTCTGTTTTGCCTCTGTACTATATCAGCATATTTCAGGGTTACAGGATAAAATAAAATTAGTTTTGAGCAGGAAGTGCCTCTGTTTATTGAATCCATATATGCAGTTTTCCTTTCAGATGTTAAATATCTGTAGTCATGCATTTAAAATATGAGAATGTCAGAATGTAACAGGCCACTGAAACATAAAATATTTATAGGAATGGACCAACCCAAACAATAAAAAAAGAAAAAAATTAATTAGGATATTTTAGGGATGTTTGTTTTAGTTGGGGGAAATGGGGCATGCAGGTGACTTTGTTTTGGTTTTGTTTCTTGTTTGAAGGGCCAATATAAAAGAATATTAAAAAAAAAATTACAGGCCAATATTGGAAAGTTTTGATGGACCAAGCTTAGAATGTTACCAGAAGCTAAGGTTGTTGAAAATGGAAAAGTAATTTCTCAACTGGTTATATTTTTTTTCATGTTATGCACCATCACAATGGAATGTTAGTTGTGAATCCAACTTTTCTGTTAACCATATATGTTTAAACCTGCCACCTTCTACTGTACTATTTCTAAATCGATGTGATAGGACTGATTAATCTAGCAGACAATTCTTATCCTCTACCATATAAAACATAACATTAGGTGGAAAGTGAATTGTGTTCACTGTGCAATGATGAGAAATAAAATACAGTTTAGAACAGTGCACATAACTTCACATGCACAAAAAAAAATACATGTGGTTTGAGCAAGATGTAATTTTCCACAGAAGACTTATCCTCTACAAGATAATAAATAATTTTAAATGATTATATAAAGCAATTTTTCACAAACAATAAAATTCCAAGGCAAAGTATCATGGAGAAACTCTGTGATGATAACATTTTTCAGAGCTGACAAGACAAACTTTTTGTACAATGATAAAAATATGATTGTTCCAGACCAGTGTCTGGATTTAGTAATTTAGCACTTTAAAGGTGATTTTCTTAAAGGGATATATGTTTTTTCACAACTAGTAAAATTATTTAACAGTTTGTCTAGATCAGTTCGAAGTAACATTACCAAAAAATCCTGTACTGGAAGCCAAATTTTGAAACACACCTTCATCCTTTTAAGAGTTTCTTTATTGCAGTTGATGTGAGTTGAGAAAGAACACAAGTCAGTCCTAATAAAAACCTAACAAATTATTAGTTTATTAGTCTATTATTAGTTTCATAATGAAAATCAGATGGATATAATATTATTTTTTTTTATTTTTAACAGACAGAATTCAGATTAGAAATAAACAAAAAGAATAAAC
>WEZZ01015886.1:1154-16831 GCA_013400585.1 Chloropsis cyanopogon | reverse complement strand
CATGTGACATTTTTCTCGATTGTTGTAGGAGAAAAATGTTGTAGACTTGATTGGAATTCAATTCATTTGTAAAATCTTTATTTTGCAATTAATTGAATTGTAATTTATTTGCAATTATGATTGTTCTTGTAGTGATGTGATGGCCTTCTTGTTAAGATATTGTGCTGACACTCCAGAGGCCTTAGTTCTGTCACTGACATTCTGTGTGACTTTGGAAAAACAATTTTAGTCAGTGTTTTCAAAAGTATCTACATTCTTTCCCCAAAGTCAGTAGAAATTCAGACTCCTAAAGGACCTAGATAATTTTGTGCCAATTACTATGGTAATTTTGTACGAATTATTTTCCTTATTCTGAGAATAAAATAATGAAAATAGAAAGTTTCTTTCAGAAATTTCAGGATGTTCAAGGTGGTTGGAATAAATGCTGCAGTAGCCCTCATATAATGAAAGCATTTTTAATACCATTTGAATGCTTTTGTGAAGAATTAGAAGTTGGAGAACTATTGTCATTGTTTTCTGATTTTGGAAAGTTCTTTTTTTTTATTGTAGCACATCATTCATTTCTTTTGGGGCTATCAGGTAATTTACATGGTTGGTAGTAATGTCGATTGCCACATATGGTAATACTAATTGTAGTGAACTTTACAAGGCAGGGATAGATAAAAGTAATTGACTTGGATCCTAGGAAATGAACTCAAATATAATCCTGGAATATTCTATATTAAGAGGATCAAAAGGAGGTGAAAATCTCTCTGACATCCCTGTCCAAAACTACAAGTTTGCTAGATCCTGCTTTTTTTCACCCACCCTCTTGTGACTATTTTCAGCAGATGAATGTATGACACTGAATTAAGTGCATGCCTTCTGCGGCAATAGGGGATGTCCCTCACTAACCTCTTTCCCAGAGGGATTTCACTTTGAAAGCAAGTTGGCAGGTGGAAGACTTACTGTTCCTTGTCCTTGTCCCTCCAAAACAGTTTTTACCTTGTAGACATTCAGGTATTATGGAAACACCTGCCTAATTGCATCATGAAACATGCATGGTCATAAAACATAGAAATGTTTACAAATATGAACTCTAACTTGTTTATTCTAAAGCATCGTTTAATTCTGTGTTAAGAAATAATAAAAAAAAAAAGTGGAAAAATAGTGAAATTTAGAGTTCCCTGTACTGCAGCAAGAAGTAATAATGCATGCACCGTGCAAATGCCTCAAGAGGAGCATGCATTCCAAATCTCTGGGTTAAAAACAGGATTTTAGTTCTTGGACAAGCACAGATCAGTGTTGCAGGTTATAATAAAATGTAAAGAAAAGTTAGGAGTAGTACATGTCTGTATACATTAGTTTCTGGTGGCTACTGAGATTTAAGGAAGAAAATTGTCACAGAAGCGATGTGTGCAATCCTAGGGTGAGACAGTGCAAATATGTCTATGTTTTTGTAATGGTTTCAATCTGTGATGTAATTCAGGAATACAGGTAATCAGTTTGCCTGTTTTTTATACACAAGCAGGTGAATTTACACCTTATTTATTAAGGTAGCTCTGATTTTATGGTTTTACTCTATGAATGAGTACAAATATTCTAAATATTTTAACCCCCTTTTCTCTCAGGGTGCTGCAGTATAAATTTTCATCACATAATATTGTCATTACTGTAAAAAGGTCATTAGGGAAATAGAGAAATAAAGGATTTTTTTTTCTCCTTTATCATGCCTAGTACAATAGGGTCTTGATTCTTTACACTTACTATAGGATTGATCAATTGACAATAACAATTATCAACATCTAAACCCACTACAGATTTAAGAAATCATTAGTTCACAGTCCAGTGTATGTGATCTGAAATTCTAACAACCTGATGGAAGTAAAATGCACAATTTGAAATGGGTATGACTTTTAAAACCAGAACAGCTGTAACTCAGATCCTACTCCTAGAAATGTGCCCTGACCATCGGTTATTTTGTGTGCCTGAAGAGTGGAGCTGTTGGGCCAATGTCACAAAAATCATTTAGCCTCTTATTGTCAGTAGGAGGGCATGAGGGAAGACAGGGTCACAGCTGAACTCCGCCTCCAAGCCAGACAGCCCAGTCAATGTGTCCTGCATACACTCACAGGCTACCAGGTCCACTGTATGAGGTTTGGTATTCAGCAAAGACACCTGGTCTTAAAAAGTGAGAATCTTTCTAGCTCTAATTGCAGTACAATCCTCCCTATTTCTTTGAGCTGCAATAAAATTCTGCTGCTTTGACAGGTTGAAAACGCAGTTCTGTTCTGTTCTTGTGACATAGCACCTAAAATTACTAATTATCAGAGTTCACAACTTAGGGCTAGAAATATAAATAATTGTGGATAGACAATCTGTATTTTATTGGATGCAATCTATAGATTTCAATGCCTAAATCTTGTTTTCCAGAGCTAAACATTATTTTTGAAGTTTCTGCTCTCTATCCTCCTGATATCACCTGGGTTTTTTTTGTTTCTTTTTTTAATTGTAGTGGGGATGGAGAGACAGTCTATTCTCTTGGATCTCTGGTGATTCATTTATATTCATACATCAGTCAAAAAAAATTCAGGGAAACTGTCTGGCCACACTCAGCTACCTTTTCACCTCAAGAACACAGAAGCTGAATATCTATTGAACAGCTGTGATCTAATGGGTCCAAGAATAATAATTTACATACAAACACACTAATTGGCCTGTGACGACTGACAATGAAGATGCTCCCCAAAACACACACATTTCTCCTGTTATTCCTCAAAGTATTTTTATATTTTTATGTCAAATATTGTGATCTGCTTTACCCAAAATACAAATTAGGCATAATATAAAAACTGTATGAAAGAGGTATGAAAATTACACTAGAAGATCATATTTGTTTTCTATACATGTTTTCTAAGTAGGTATTTAGATAACTCTACAAAAAATAAAATACTTCTAGAATTTTTGTATGAAGCATTATTTATAGCTGTGTTATAAACATAAACTATATGCCTTTTAATTATGTTTATATTTTATAAGTACTAAGTTCCCGGCCCAATGTAACTGGAACATTTAAGGTGTGCTATAATTATTGTCATTATTGAGAACAGAGCAATGAACTGATTTTCTTAATGGAACTATTTGGAATTAGAAACTTATAGCTGTTTTCTTTAAAGGAAGAAGCTTATATTACTCTATTTCTTAAACTGTATTTCAATTAAAAATTTAACACATTATTTTTCATGAATAAATTCTTCTTGTGTGTTTGTTTCTTTACAATTCTTTCCTTTGGTTGAGGGAACTGCTTAGGTAAGTTACAGTGCCAAGTTATTACAGGCTTTGTGTGCTGTGCTTTCTGCTTGACAGGATTTCAAGATAATATTTATGCAACAGTAAAATTGCAAACACATCAGAAACCAAAGAGGAATGAATGCAGAACTGAAGAAGACCCTAATATCCCAGAGAGCAATGGACTGTCTTGGTATACTGGAAAAAGAGATTGCACTGTCAAAGACATCATGAAAGGAATATCAAATGTGTTTTCCCATCTTGACAAGTGCTCATCAGGTGATTAAATTGTCTGAGTTGAATGAGTTTACAAAAATGTGCAGATAACCTTCAGTTTTAGGCAGGTTTTCTATAGCTCCCAAAGAAAACACAATATTCTAAATGCTCTATTTGTTTTCTACCCTGTAATTTCTGCTCTGGACATCTTAGGTTGGAATGGTCTCTTGTCAGTGCCAGACAGGCAAAAATAATTTTGTGTGTTTCACAGGAAACACCAGCTGAAGCCTGAGCAAAAAGCTTTGTGGAAACAGGAGGTGAAGTGGGTATCACTGATATGACATGATGTTTTAGATCTTATGCTGCAACTGACAGAAATATGTTCTCAGAAGGAAAATCAGAATCTGTTGTTTTTCTCTTCTTCCTTTAGTAAGTGTATTATTTAAGTCAGTTCAAAGATATCAAGCTTTCAGCCCTCACAGTTTTTCTAGAAGTATCATGATCTACACTTATGTTAAATTCCCAAGCACTGTGATGTAGAATAATCTTAATCTTTTTTCACTTTGGTTTTTTTTTTAAGTCTCAATGAAAGCTTTTAGGCCTCACATCCGCAGAGCCAAGTTCAGCCTCTATGAATACTGACAATAATAAACCACCAGGGAAAAGAAGCAGAAAAAATGGAAAAAAGAAGAAAATAAAAAAATATATTATTGCATTAGAATCAAATGGCTTGGAAGATGATAAAATTACTATTGAGGTGAGTGGCAGTAATAGTCTTTCAATATCAGAGTCTGACTTCTTGAAATTTCAGCTTAATTTTATGTATATAAAGTTCTGGATTTAAGAGACAAACATGGATCCTGTGTATATCCTGCTGTCCGTTCATAATGCCCCTGCAGTGGAAGTGGTCAGCTTTTCACATGCTGTGCCTAATCATGTGAGTTCATAAGTATTCTGCTCCACATGATATTTCTGTTTGAGCATAGAAATTGCATTTGCATATTGATTGCAAGCAGTAGTATTGTTGATCCTAATAAATCTATTGTTTTTGTTTCTGGCTGCATCTGTTTATTTTTCAGGTAGGGATATTTTCCCCACAACTTTGTTTTATTTACAGATTTTGTGATGAGCCTCTTTATTATTTCCTCTTACATGTGGTCTCTTCATTGCCTTTGTTATTTTACAGAGAAAATACTGTAATATAATGAAATAAGAGTAATAAAAAAGAAGAAAAATATTGTCTTTAAAAGAAAGAAGAACTAAATATAGCTTTGCAATTCTGAATGCAGATGATTTGTTTGCATATTTTTTTCAATAGGTCCAAGATGTTTCTTCTTATGACAATCTGTATATAGGAATATTTCATCTACCCATCTGAAAAAATAACTGCCTCTTACAGAAGAGGACAATAAATGTGCCTTAATTTCGTACTTTTGCACCTGCACGGGCCGAGGTACCCCGGGGCTGTGCCAGGGCTGCAGCGGCCCCAGCGCAGGGCACGGCTGAGCCCCTCAGCCACGGGGAAAGCCTGGGCACGGGAGGGCAAAACGCTGCCCGGCAGCCAGGGCAACCTCTCATCCCTGGAATGTCGACTGGTGAGATATCAATCTCCTCCTAGGGCTTACAGGGGTAAATTTGTGAGGAAAGCATTACAAATCGTTTCTCTTGCTCTATATTCACATAACTGCTATGTCCTTTCTTAATTTGTTTCTTAATTAGCAGGGCATGAACTGGTGATTTGAGGATTCATTTTAATAGAAAAGAAACAGATGATTCCTTGATTTAAAAAAAAAAAAAAAACAAAACCAAAACCAAAAAAACCACACAACAAAACACCTTTCTGTATTAGTTACAGGAAATAATTATAATAAACTAATAAACAATACCTTTATGGTATCACAAAACTTAAAATCGAAGCTTCAAAGCAAAATTCTCATGTTTTTTTTTAATAGAAATGATGCTGAAATTTTCATGTCAATGATTTCTACTTAACCATTTCAGACTGACTCTTCTGGTCTTTTGGTATTGTTTCTGTTTTCTTTCTTTAATCTAAGAGAAAGAGTTTAAGAGTTTTTGTAGTCCTGTAGGCAGAAATTACCCCTGTGGTTCAGCTGTTGCCAGAAATTTAAGTCAGATTGTTATTTAAGCCACTTATTAAGACTTTTTACAATTAAAATGGAAGTTCTGTTGAACTTCTAACTCTCTCTGTTCCTAAAGTCTTTTAACAGTGAGAAATTTGCTGTATAGATTTTGCATACAAGTCTTGTTCCTTTTCTCTCTTATGTGATCTACTTCTAAAGAAAAACAATCTTCTTCCTATCCTCCTTGTTGATATTTTAATACAAAATGAATTATCAAATGTTGAGGAACAAACTCGATTGTTTTAAAATTAAAACTCGGGAGTTTTAAAAATTAAATGTGAAAAATGATAACTTTTGCCTTTTGATGATAATGTTTCGTTAGTCTTGGAATGGTTAAGCACTGTAGTAGCAATCTGAGGAGATTAAAAACAATCAACTTCCTGCACTCACTTTCTTTGATATAGGTCATCACGCACATCACATTGAAAGACTCAGTTCTTTGACCAACACTGTGAAGGCAAAAGGTACTTTTTTTTTCCCAGTACTGCTCATTGAATCTCAGGCTCATCTAAGTCAGAGAACAGACATTCAGATTCTTTCTTGACTCTTATATTTTCTATCTGGATAATCATAGATTAAAAATCTACTACATGGTTTATTTTTAATGACTATAGGAAAAAAATCAGAGGTACATTTAGAAACAGATCTTTTGGAATTATAAAAACAATAAGCAGGAAGTCCAAAAATAAGAGTGAAAGGATTTCTAATGAAACTGTGTGATCTATCTCATAAGTTATACATAGACTCTCTTTAACATTATATCCACAGGAATTTACACAGGAATACTAAAGAGAGTTCCTTTAAAATCGGGGCAAGATGTCTCATATTAACTGCATTTTGCTATCACATTTGTTGATGCCAGCTCATGTCAAAACTTCTTATATTAGGTAGAATAAATGAATAGTTAATTCCAATTAATATTATTATTCCAAAATTTGAAAAGGGATCTTATTTTCTTTATGATTTCAGGCATGCTCTATATTTTCTTTTTTTATTTTTTCTTCAGTGGTAAAAAGGACATTTGTGATATAGGAGGATATTGCTAGAATTTTTATTTTTTTTTTTTTTTTTTGCTGGCACATCATAATTGGTAGATATAACATGGCAGAGAAGCACCATTGCTAAAATTTCAATTTCCATATTTCAGTATTATGTGTACAAACACTCAAGTTTCATCATGTGCTTAATCTTTTAGCAAATCTACACTTACTTTTTTAAATAAAAAAAGATGTTGTGGCTGATTATATTACTTATGTTCTCTACAGCCAAACACCCTTTCTGATTTATAGCTGGATTGTATTGAAGATATAATATTATATTTGTTGGTTTTGACATACGATTTCAAGCTATAATCACCAGAAATCACCATTATTAGGTTTCTGTATCAATCAAAGTTGTTTCCTTTTAATGGTCCCTACTGAGTGTATTGGCTTTGGAAAAGCATCAAAAGGGAACCTCAGGGATCCTCTTCATACTATCAACATTGTGGAAAGCTTCAAAATCAAAGTTAGTCCTGCATCCATCTTCATTATCCTTTTATGTTAACATTGTTTAGCTGTTCTTAGCTGTTCCTAGTCTGCCCTGATATGCTTGAAGAAAAATGGGTCAATTATTTCATGTACATTTTTGTTTACTTAAAGAAGTATCCGATAAGCCAAGGATAATCAGGCTCATTTTTTATTTCTGACTGTAAGGTGATCTTCATCTGCAGTGTAAAAACACAAATGAACAAAGACAATCCTTAACTCGTACACAACTATAAAAATGGCAGGTGCTAAGAAACTGCACTAAAAGGTGTGGAAAGAGGTCAGTTGTTTTTAAAGTGTATGTAGAAGGAAGAAGTCAACATGAATAAAATGTATCTACAGTTCAGCTTAAAAAGGGATGTCAAAGGCATTCTCAAAAAGACATGTCAAGGAGCCTACGGAAATGATGGATTTTTTATTAAAAATAGGTTGGCAGAAAGAAATAGTCCTAAAGTCACAGAAAACATGGCTTCACTGAGGCTTAAAATTACCCTGAAAGACAATGCACAGCATGTGATTAATAATATCAAATCTGACTCAAAGAGTTTCATAGAATCATAGAATACCAGGTGGGAAGGGACCCTCAAGGATCGTCTGCTCCAAACTTTCTTGTCAAAAGCAAGGTCTAGACAAGATAACCCTTCCATCTGGACCTTAGAATTATCCCAAATTAGGGAGTCAATCCTCCATTTCCCTGAAGAGATTATTCCTGTGGCTGATTGTTCTAATTGTGAAAAATTTTCCTCTTGTGTCTAATCGGAATCTCCCCAGGTGTAACTCAAACTCATTACCCTTTGTCTGTTCCACGTGACTCCTTGTAAAAATGGAGTCTCCATCTTCTTTGTAGTCACCCTTTAAATGGTGGTAAGGTCTACCCTAAGCCTTCTTTTCCAAAGACTGAACAAACCCAGTTCTCTCAGCCTTTCCTCACATGTCAGGCTTCCCAGTCCTTTGGTCATCTTTGAGCCCGTTCTCNTGGTCATCTTTGAGACCCTTCTCTGGACTCTTTCCAAACTGCCCACTGCTGGTTTTGCACAGGGGGGACCAAAAGTGAACACATTATTCCAGGTGTGGCCTGACAAGTGCTGAATAAAGTTGGATAATGACTTTTCTATCTCTGCTGGTGATGCCCTTGTTGATGCAGCCCAGCATCCCATTGGAATGCTTTGATGCAGCAGCACACTATTCACTCATATTTGGCCACCCCAGGTCACTTTCCAAAGAGCTGCTCCCCTTTGTCGGTAACTAATTCGCTTTGTCTAACAGCAGGCCAATATTTTCCTTCTGTTTCTGCTGCTTGTTTACATACCTGAAGGACACTTGTGGGTTTTGAAATCACTTGAACCCCAAGGTCTTTACAGTCCTCATTGATTTTGCTCAGGTTCTGGCTTGAATTGTTAGTTATGCCAAATAGTGTTCTCTTTTCAGTTTAGATTATCATGCAGTACAAATGTGTCACCTAAAATGGATTTAGCTGCCAAACTCCTGTTGGATGCACATCTTAATGGAATGTTGCTGAGCCATTGTCACTTCTGTGTTTCATGGCTCAAGTCACCACTTATAAAACAGGAGAAATGAGAATGATATTATGAAATATATGTAAGAACAGGTTGTTAATATTGCTATTTTCCATAAGGTCCTGTTCCCAGTAGCACTGTCCTCATCTCTGTTCCTATTATTTTTTTGCTCACTGTATCCCATTTAACACACACTTTGGAAGACCAGGACGACACAGCATGGCATAATATTTATTGGAAAATGACTGATGATACTTTACCACTTCCATTGCTCAGTATCTGCCACTATACTCTTTATAACTTGAGAAAGCAAATACATTAAATTTATGGTATAATGAACACATGCAACAGTTTTGTTTATTGCTTATATACACTGAATGCAAGCTGTATGCCACTGATAAAGGTTTTTTTTTCCTAACACTCTGTATTCCTTCTTTATTTGTGCTACTCAAGCTGCTTAGTAGACTTCTAACCAGCTAGCAGATGGAGAGAAGACCAACCAAGTCACACAATGTCTCTGCATAGAAAGAGTTTGCTGATTCACAGGCTCAATTGATTTCATCTCAGTCAGGTGCAAGAACAGCTGAAATACTTTTATTGCAAAATGTTTCCATCTTGCACAATTTTATCTGGAATATTTTTTTCCTGGATATGGGATTTTTTTTGTTTTCACAATAGAATTGCTGACAGCTTATGGTGTTCACAGAACTTCAAAGAGAGAAAAAGAGAGACCCAAAGCTCTCCACCCCTTTTAATCCATGTTAATCTGAATATTTAAAGCAATTGTGATAAAATTAAGAAAATAAACAAGAAAACAAACACATAAAATGCACTGTCTCATGTTTGCCCTGTATATACGTACTCTTAGGCTTTTAAGGATCAAAGTACTAACCTACTGATTGAGTTTAGCAAGTCTGCCATTTGCTCAGGTAATTTTCCTGACAGGACTTATCGCCTGCATCCCTCATCATCTAGAAATAGAAGTGTTTGATTTGTCTATTATACCAAATTTCAATCCATCAAGAATGCAATTTCATTTCTAACAGGAATTAATACTGGGTAATCCTGAAGGCTTCTTCTCTCTTGGTCAATACCCTTTTCTGTAAATCAATAGTGTATGAATTAATAACCTAAAATAATTATTTGAGTAGGGCTAGGGGTGAAGTCTAACCTAACTCTTGAATGTGTAATATTGGGTTACATCTGGAAATAGGCAAATAGTCTTTGTCTTTCCAGAATGACAAATAGAAACCAATAAGAAAATCTTTATTGCGGTTGAAACCCAAATGAGCATGTTGTCTATTTTAGTATAAATTTTAGCATAGAAACCTATCAGGTAACAAGCTATCTGTCGAAAATATGTCTGGTCATCCCTCTTTGTTAAAACACAGACAAAAAAATATGCTTTAAACTGGTGTAGCAGAATGGAAAACTGCTCTGTGTCCCATGGTAGGCTGGCTGGTCTGGGGGGCTGGGGATATGTCAAGCCTAAGTGAGCACGGTGCAGGCTCATGGCCACAGCCTGTCAGCCTGGGGCTCACAAATGTAAGAGATGGGAAAGGTCCTTAGTCCTGCAGTGCTCTGAAAATGGCAGGTATTCATTGCCTGGTAATGAAGAAGAGGAGACAGGACCATTTAGCTTTTAAAAGAGTCTTATTTATAGGGCAAGTGGAAAGCACAAGTTAAAACTGCCTCTCAACTTGGCTGTAAAGAGCACATCAGAGCTTACTAGCTCAGTTGTCTGCTGAGCAGCCAGCAGCAATGGTGGCTTTTAATGAAACTGTAAAGCAATTCAACTTACTGGCATCTGAAAATAAGTGACATTTCCACATAAAAGTGTTCCCTAAGACAACATACAGGAATGAATAATGGCAATAATAAATCTGCTTCCGAGGAGGACAGGCGAAGGCAGAGGCAGTTATTTCTGGCAAAGTAAGCAGCACTTAATTTTCTTTCTGATACAAAACATCTTCCATTCATATGTATGACCAACACTCTATTCTTAGTGATACATTATTGAAAATTATTGATTCAGGGAAGTATTTTTTAAACAGAAGGAAGTGTCTTGCTATGAGACAGAAATACTTGTGAAGTGTTTGGAATTCACTTGTATCAAAACAACTGATTTTTCTGCTTCGAATTTATTTTGAATGAGCTTATCATAAATACATGCTACTGTAATATTTATGCCAAGTCCCATTTTTTAGTGTTTGTTCAGTCACAATCTATGCAAATTTTGTCTTAGAAAACTAGAAAATAAAAATATGAAAGATATTTTTCTTTCTGTTTTCCTTTTCAGACTCAGTTGCTCCTAACTTCTAAGTCTTCCACCAAACTATCTTTGTTAGTATGTTCTTCATCATGTGAATTAATTGTGTCCTGTGAAAAGGGAACAGGCAATTATTTTCCTAGATGCATTAGCTGAGGAAGAGGTTAGGACTATCTACAAGTCAAAATAAAAACAATATTTCACATAGAGAAAGATGTTTAATTTTTGGATTGTAATCTTTCTTATTTACTGGGAGAAGGTAACAAATTTTTTCAAAGATATATGAAGATTGGACAACATCTATCAGAAATATGTAACCATAGCTATATGCAATTTTGGAGACACAGAGGAGTTAGGTGATGTTTTAGTCCCTCCCATTCTATTCTCTATGATTTTAAGAACCCAGAATTGAGCTTAGAGGGTTTTCTGAAGTACTGTGTAACTTTCTCCATTATTTTTGAAATATATTGTTTCCTCCAAATACTGAAAAAATCTATTTTAATCATCCACAACACTGAAGCTTGCAGGGAAATAACTGCAGCATTTTAAACTACTCTGGTAGAATGGTGTGTGCTTTCTAAATAAAGTCTTTCCCGAGGGCAGGTGTTCCAGTACTTTGCCCAGTTGTGTTTTAATGACTAATGTTAATGAGAATACCAAAGGGAAATAGTAAACTTGACAGGAAGAATTCTTTACCCAGAATACAGAAAGAATGGCAAGAGCTTACAGGGAAAAAAGTCATTCTTGGCATATCACCATTAAGCAAGCAATTCAAAAACTTTGGGTGAGTTTTCCCCACAACATGGGGACAAAGTACTTCCAAATTTCCCTTCCTGAGAGTAACATTTATAGGTAAAGAATTGGGGCTTTCTAAAGATTTTTTTTCTTTACATTATCAAGAAACTTCATCTTGAATACATAGGAAGATTCAGAATCTGTGATTTGCAAGTTTGGGGGTTTTTTGTAAGAAAATAAAAAGAACAAACCAAGGTATGGCATCTATCAAAAGAGAGACTCAGGAATGTGAGGATCAAATAATCTAAATTTGATAACACTTTTATTAAAGGAAGGGTTTTTAACTGTGCCTATATGGCAATACATGAAATAAAATGGTATCATCTGAGAAAATTAAATCTTGTAAGCCTAGTTTCGTGTGTATTTTTGTTTGACTGAAAAGATGAGGTCACATTTTCCAAGAGGAACTTAATAATTTCATGCTAATAAGTCACACTTATGAGTCCTTATGTTTGTAATTGAAGCCAATAGTTTAATGGCCATATGTTGGCTTACACATCAAAACTAGTTGGTGCACAGTGTAATGGTGGTGCTGGGATACAGCAGAAAACTGAAACAAAAATTGATGCTAAGCAGCCAACTTTTCCCAAGATAGAAGACCAAATGGCAGGGTAATGCAGAGGTAATTATAATAAATGATCCCTATTTACACAAAGTTTCTTTGATCCGGGATTGCAAGTCACATCCTTCCTTCTACTTTTCCAGTTACTGAAGTGGAGCTATAGAAAGAAAAATTGGGAAGCTGGAATGAAATATAATGTAAAGCCTACATACAGAATTCTGATGTCCTACTCCAGCTTCTCTAGTCCCCATTTATTTATTCAGCAGTCCTATAAATGTCTGAAAACAATGAATACCTCTTGGGCTTTTTACAGCAAATAACCTGCAACATCAGCATTTCTGCTACTACACATGTCCCGGGTTGCCTTGATCTTGCCGGTATTATATAGCCTCCTACCTATTTTATTCTAGGCAATAACAAGGCCCAAACCCAAGATATTCTGCAACCTAACTCCATTGAAGTATTTGATTTGGCACTTTCAAAAACATATGAAAACACCTGATATGCATCTCGGTGCACTTGTCCCAAGTATCTGTGCAGGACAAAGTTTCACACACCAGGTCAGTTTCTTTTAATTAGAGATGGAATTTTCACATAATTTTTTTCTGGAGCTGAGGAGCAAGACTATGCTTCAGTGATATTCCTGATACAACTACATGCCCACTTTTTAGCTTCTGTACTGCCTTTCTGCCTTTTAGGAGTCCAGGTAGATGCTCCAATTGTTGAGATCCTATTTCTTATGTACTGTTTCCTCATCATAAATGTACCCAGTCACCTGAGAGAAGGCATAAGGGAATATAGGGAATGTAAATGTTTTCTATATCTTTTCTTACCATTTCTATGTCCTCTGAATACCTTTCAATCAATATATTTCATTATTATTGTAATAAACAACACAAAAACCTATTTGACTAGAGTAAAATACTCCAATGAGAAAAAAAAAAACAAACCAATGATTATGAAACTATCATTTGATCTTGTTTGTATAAAAATCTATGTTTTTATGTTTGTATAGAAATCTATGGCTGTAAATTGGCAAACGAATTCCCAAACTAAACCCCAAAAAACTCTACTGAGACATCTTCTTCAGGACTGTCCTTAATGCACTTCCAGTATATGACATAGTGTAGTGCAGGTTCCTGTTCCTGCAGTCACTGCTCTGTTCCCCCTGTCTGTCTGAAATCTTTCGGTTTTGAAGCAGATATTTCATACAGACAAGGCTTTGTTACAGGGAAATAGCCTCTCTCAATTTTACTATTTCCCTCTTAGCTTCCTCTGCCCACCCCATCATTGCCCCTTAATGCGTCTAGGAGAGAACAAGGAAAAGCAGAGCTACAAGAAATCTTCTGCCTTCAATGACAAATTAAGGTTTTGTATAAAAATACTTCAGTCTGCACATGGTCCAGTTTTGTGTGCAAGAACTCAGGATCTCATTTTTATCCAGATGAGCTCCTATGTATAGTTTATATTCCGGCTGCATTTTGTATTGCTCAAGTGCATGAGTACTGAATTAGGGAAAATCCTGACACAAATGTTTGTCATGAGTACTTGGTCTTGTAATTGATATTGAGGTTAGTGTTAGGTTTAATGTTATGTCATCTATCTTTTGTTGTTAACAGGAGCAACTCCATGACAGAGTTGTCTAAGAATCATTTGACACCATCACTGAAACTATTTTTTCCCTTCTTAACAAGGTGTTTCCTCATAGGGTCATCAAAAGTCTGAATTATTTCTTGTCTGGTGGACTAAAATTATATCTGCTTTCTTTAAACTGTTTCACACCACCTAATGTGATGGATGGGTGAAATAAGAAATTTGATAACTTTCTGAGCAAAGAATAATGCTTTACTCAAGTCTTTAGAGACTCATTTATATGAATCTAATTGTTTTGTTAGAGCCTTGTCCTTATGCTCTCCTGTGTGAATGCTTCAAAATATAATCTCATTGTCTGGAAACCCAAAATCAATATAGAAGGAAGCGAAGCAGCTAAGATGTGAAAGGAAGAATTTTTCAAGTTAGCAATTAGCATGTCATCTTTCCATTTGCCCTATTAGGACTAAATGATTTTTATGTAAAATGTATTTACCAACTCTTTAGTCCATTAATATCCATTTAATAATAAATAAAAGTCATATTCATTCAATAGTTCAGTAGGACTTTTTAATCTCTCCTACCTGAGGGGTTTTTAATAATGTAACATTTAGAATGATATGCGGATTATACACACAAATGTCTTTAAGTTATTTATGTTTTAAAATTCGACTTATCTTCACAAAGAGACAAGAGACTAGTCTGCTATCTTCTTCACCAAAGTGCTTCCAGTATTAGAGAATTCAATACAAGAAATCTCACAGCGAACTGTTAGCATGTAATCTGTTCCTAAAGGACATGATGAAAGCTGTTATTTTTGCCTGTAAAGAAGATTTAAATTTCATGTGTTGGGATGCTGGGGTGCCTGCCTCAGATTTAGTAAACCTGCTCTTATACTCTTGCTGTGACAGAGATTTATGAACTTTGCACCAAAGAGACAGGTAAAAGGAGTCTCAACATAAAGTATAATTTCCTCTTGATTTTGTGAATGCAGCTACAGGNAATTGCTGTGATACCCACAGTGCTCCCCATCCCTTTACCACTTTGTCTGTGTCTCTACTGTCTACCAGACCACAAAAAAAAGTGAGGGCTAAATCACATGTTCTTTATCCTGCAGTCCAAGTGTCAACACTGCTGGTTCTAGGATGCCTGCAGCTGAGGTGAGACATTCATGCTGTATTCTTAGGACAGTCTTATGCATCAAGTCCTCACATGGAACAATTACAGTGTTTGGCATCTCAGTCTCTATGGCAGAGCTGCTTGCTCAGTTTTTGGATGCATAACCCTGTTGGCATCCTGACAGATAATTATTGATGTACCTTGATCAAATTGGTGGTCAGGAGTGGAAATCCTTGGGGTTTTGTGGCCCTTCTCACATGAGTCTCCACTGCCAGAATGGGAGATAATAGCTCTGCCCTGCCCTGTGAGCTGTTCTGTGGATAAATCTGATGCTCCAGTTCCACACTAACAGTGACATTTAGCCTATGTAAACCTANCTATGTAAACCTAGTAACATAAATCTTTAAACATTTTAAGCCCCACTCCCCCCTTACTGCAAATCTAGATACACAAACCAGATGGGCTAATGCTTTTAAGCACTGTGGTCTCTTTCAATGGCAAGTCCTTTGCCTTTTTAATTTTTCTTTATATAATAACTCTAAGAAATGAAATTATTTGTTTTTTTTTATCTTCAGTCTGCTGCATATACTTTTATTTTCATACCAAAAGAGAAGGGATGTAGAATAACTCAGATTGGCTTGTCTGTATCCCTGATTTTTTTTCTATTTTTCTAAC